>CM075453.1:31842300-32442300 GCA_037832335.1 Carallia pectinifolia
AGGGTAATGCAAGGCCAATAATACCACCAGGGTTTCAGCAGTCGAGAACTCAATTTCAAGGTCAACCATCTCAACCTCAGGAGAAGAAGCCACAGATCGAAGACATGGTTATGCAATATATGTCAAAGATGGATGAGAGGATGTCACAGCAAGATGTTGAGATGAAGAAGTTGAACTTGAAGATTGACCAAGTTGCATCCACCCAGCAAGCTTCTATTCATACTTTGGAAGTGCAGATGAGTTAGCTAGCAAAAGCAGTTTCAAGTAGGAATCAAGGCCAACTCCCTAGCAATACTGAGGTGAACCCAAAAGAGAATGCCTTGGCTATTACCTTGAGAAGTGGGAAGGTGGTAGAAAATCCCATTTATGCTGAGCACAAACAACAGTCCATCGAGAAAGGTCAGGAAGAAGAGGAATCTGCACCTGAAAAAGTTAATGATAATGGAAAGGGAGGGCAGGACGACAATAAGGAGTTAGTTCCAACCATTCCTCCCGCACAAGTCAAGCCATATGTCCCGCCAATTCCATTCCCCAACAGGATAAAGAAGAAGAATGATGATAGGAATTTCCTCAAATTCTTGGATATGTTCAAAAAGATCCACATCAATATCCCCTTTGCAGAAGCAATTGCACAGATGCCTTCATATGCAAAGTTTCTGAAAGAGATTATATCAAACAAAAGGAGACTTGAAGAGAACGCCACAGTTTCCTTAACTGAGGAGTGTAGTGCTATTCTTCAGAATAAGCTACCTCCAAAGTTAAAGGATCCAGGGATTTTTACTATCCCTTGCACCAGTGGTAGTTTAGGTATTGAACGTTGTTTATGTGATTTAGGTGCAATTATTAACTTAATGCCTTTATCTCTTTTCAAGAGACTCGAGATAGGAGAACTGGAGCAAACATCAGTGTCTTTGAAGTTAGCTGATCGATCTATCAAGTATCCCTATGGAAAGATAGAGGATGTGTTGGTTAAAGTGGGAAAGTTCTACTTCCCTGCTGATTTTCTAGTGCTAGAAATGGAGGAAGATGTTGACATCCCAATAATCTTAGGAAGGCCATTCCTAGCAACTGGTGGAGCCATTATTGATGTGAAGCAAGGGAAACTTACACTGCATGTGGACAACAAGAAGCAAGAGTTTAATGTCTTCAAAGCCATGAAGTATCCTCAGTATGGAGACTCTTGTTTCAGAATGGAGATTTTGAATCATATTGAAGAGATAGCCTACCAAGTAGAGAATTTCAAAGAACCACTTGAGGCATGTCTCACCGAGAGCATTGCTGAGGAGAATGAGGATCCAGATGGCATGGAATGTGTCATGCGATTGGAAGGCGATGGATTCTTACCAATAAGAACAAGAGCAGTATTTGAAGAGCTGGGAGAGGGCAAGCCTAGGCCTTTACCATCAATTGTGAAACTGCCCCAGCTTGAGTTGAAGGAGCTACCTAGTCACTTGTGGTATACATTTTTGGGAGACTCAAGTACTCTGCCTGTGATTATTTCAGCTGCTTTGAGCAAAATAGAGGAAGAAAGGTTATTACGAGTGTTGAGGGAGCATAGGATGGCTTTAGCTTAGACTATTGCTGATATCAAAGGCACTAGTCCTTCTTTTTGCACACATAGAATCTTGATGGAGGAAAATCATAGACCATGTGTACAACACCAGAGGCGACTTAACCCCCATATGACAGAGGTTATCCGAGCTGAGGTTTTGAAGCTACTCGATGCAGGGATCATTTATCCAATCTTAGACAGTTCATGGGTGAGTCCAGTACAAGTAGTTCCGAAGAAAGGAGGCATGACAGTCGTAAAGAATGATAAGGATGAGTTGATTCCTATAAGAACTGTCACAGGATGGAGAGTTTGCATAGATTACAGAAAGCTAAGTGCAGCCACTTGGAAAGACCATTTTCCTTTGCCTTTTATTGACCAGATATTAGAGAGACTGGTAGGTCATTCTTTCTATTGCTTTCTTGATGGATATTCTGGCTACAACTAGATCCCTATTGCTTCAGAGGACCAAGAAAAGACAACATTCACTTGTCCTTATGGTACCCTTGCATACAGGCGAATGCCCTTCGGGCTTTGTAATGCACCAGCTACTTTCCAAAGGTGCATGATGGCAATTTTTTTTGACATGGTAGAGAGTATAATTGAAATATTCATGGATGACTTCTCTGTTTTTGGGGCTTCTTTCGAGGCATGTTTGAAGAATTTGGCACTAGTCCTAAAGCGGTGTGAAGAGACCAACTTAGTCTTAGATTGGGAAAAATGTCACTTTATGGTTCAGGAGGGTATCGTCCTAGGGCATCGAATCTCAAAGAAGGGTATAGAGGTGGACAGAGCAAAGATTAAAGTTATTGAGAGATTACCCCCACCAAGTTCAATTTGGGCTGTGCGAAGCTTCCTCGGACATGCAGGCTTCTACCGAAGGTTTATTAGAGATTTCTCGAAGATTACCAAGCCACTCTGTGCACTTTAGGCAAGGATACTCCCTTTAACTTTGATGATGAATGTTTGAAGGCATTTATCCATTTGAAGAAGGAGCTGACATCGGCACCTATTATGGCAGCACCAGATTGGAATTTACCTTTCGAGCTGATGTGTGACGCTAGTGACTATGCAGTAGGAGCTGTCTTGGGACAACAGAGAGAGAAGCGGTTACATGTGATATACTAAGCTAGTAGGATATTTACTGACGCCCAGATGAATTATGCAACAACAGAGAAGGAGCTGTTGGCGATAGTTTATGCCTTTGAGAAATTCCATGCTTATCTTGTTGGTTCCAAGGTCATCGTGTATACAGATCACTCCGCCATCAAATACCTACTATCAAAGAAGGATGCCAAACCTAGGCTAATCCGATGGATCTTATTGCTTCAAGAGTTTGATTTGGAGATCCGGGATAAGAAGGGTACAGAGAACTTAGTAGCAGACCATCTTTCAAGACTGGAGCAGGCTGAGCAGCAAGAGAAAATGCCAATTGATGATCGTTTTCTGGATGAGTTTTTGTGGCTCGTGCAAAGTAAAGATCCCTGGTATGCAGATTATGTTAATTTCTTAGCTAGTAACATTATTCCTCCTGATTTTTCTCATCATCAGAGAAAGAAATTTCTCTCAGATATCAAATATTTTATGTGGGAGGAACCGTTGCTTTTTAAGAATTGTGCAGATGGAATTATTCGAAGATGTGTACTAGAGAATGAGATGGAAGCCATTCTAACTCATTGTCATACATTACCCTGTGGAGGCCATTTTGGGGCTGAAAAGACAGTAGCTAAAGTGATTCAGTCTTGATTCTATTGGCCTACAATTTTTAAGGATGCGAGGACTTTTGTGATGGCTTGTGACAGGTGCCAACGGACTGGTAACATTGGTAAGCGTCATGAGATGCCCCAGACAGGTATTCAAGAGGTTGAGTTATTTGATGTATGGGGGTTGGACTTCATGGGACCGTTTCCACCATCTTATGGTAATCTTTATATTCTAGTAGCTGTAGATTATGTGTCCAAGTGGGTTGAAGCTGTAGCATTACCCAACAACACTGCCAAGGTGGTTGTGAAGTTTGTAAAGAAGAACATCTTCTCATGTTTTGGAGTGCCGAGGGTGGTCATAAGTGACAATGGAGTCCAGTTTAAGAATAAGGACTTCGAGGGTCTCTTGAGCAAATATGGGTGTCAATTCAGAACTAGTACTCCATACCATCCACAAACAAGTGGCCAAGTGGAAATTTCCAACATAGAGATCAAGTCCATTCTAGAGAAGACCGTCAACTCTTCAAGGAAGGATTGGGCTATCAAGCTAGATGATGCTTTGTGGGCCTATAGAACAGCTTACAAAACACCGTTGGGAATGTCCCCATATCGGTTAATCTTTGGCAAGCCTTGCCATTTACCTGTGGAGCTGGAGCATCATACTTATTGAGCTGTGAAGACACTCAATTATGACTTGAAGTCTACTGGCGAAAAGAGACTTCTTCAACTCAATGAACTTGAGGAGATTCGCAGGGATTCATATGAGAATGCTCGGATTTATAAGGAGCGCACCAAGGCTTGGCATGACAAGCACATACAACGAAGGGAGTTCAAGGAAGGACAGAAGGTATTGCTATTCAACTCTAGACTTCGATTTTTTCCTGGCAAATTGAAGTCTAGATGGTCGGGTCCTTTTGAGGTATTTAAAGTATTCCCGTATGGAGCAGTTGAGATTCAGGGCGAGGACCAGAAAAAGTTCACTGTCAACGGGCAACGACTAAAGCTATACTTTGAACATGATGGAGTGGCAGAAGTTTATTCCATTATTTGGCTTGATTGAGTGATTCAGCGGATCTCTGTATAGCTATAGACGTTAAATATAGCGCTTGTTGGGAGGCAACCCAATGTTTATTTTGTTATTTACTTAGTTTAATTTGATTGATCAATTTAAGTTAGTTGGTTTTCTTTTCGCGTGATTGTAGGAACTTGAAAAGGAAAAGCATATTCATCGCGAAGCGATGGGTTATGAGCACTTCGATTCAGGGAGAAATTCTTACGCTTTTGTGTGACACTCATATTTGATGCATTGCTATGATTTATCTTAAGTGTGGGGGTGCATGAGTAGAACATGAATTCTTTTTTTGAGTATGTATGTGATGAATTGAATGTTTATTTATTTATATCTATATATACTGAAAGGGGATCTGTGGTGGAAGCGTAAGGTCCTGGGTCAAACTCGTTGTTCATTGTACTGTTAATTGCGTGGGGGTGCGGGGGCGAAGCCCCTGCGGTACGGAGAGTTTAGGATAAAAGGGGCATGTTATCTTTTACTTGAACGGTGCATAATTTGACTTCATTGTGTCGAGGCTTGTTGGACCGTGCGGAGAGGACCGACCTGGTCTGGTCATGGACTAGACAAGCTCCGGTTGTATGCTGTAACTTGTGAAGGGGACCGTCCTGGTCCGATCCCTTGTTGGAAAATACTTGAGGGACCGTCTAGGTCCGGTCCCATGCTGGAACATTAGCACGGGACCGACCTGGTCCGGTCCCATTCTGTCCGGGAAGCAGCACTGGACCGGACCTGGTCCAGGTCCGGTCCCATTCTAACCCGACACATATCTAAAAGAAAAAAAAAAGAGTGTTTTAAACCCTAACACTATGTTTGGATAAAATTCTTGAGAGAGAGAAAAGTGAGGGAGAGGAAAGTGGATGAGAGGATCATTAGAGGAGAAGAATATGTTTTATCCTCTCTTGTGTTTGGAAAGAGGAGATAGGATATAGGAAAATTATAAATTCTTTTGTTTGGGAAAGAGTGGAAAGTGAGAGAGAGGAACATAAAATGTGTTGAAATAACAATTTTATCTTTCATAATAAATTCTACTAAAATATTTTGTTTAGGTAAAATTGTAATTTTTAAATTATGTAAGGGGTAATTGAGTCATTTAATAAATTTAGTAGGAAAACTAACAACTTTCCTCTTATTTTTCGAAGGATTGGTTTTAGTAGGGTAGGGAGGATTAGGGGAATTAGAAACTTTCCTCTCCCCCACTTTTCAAACATTTCCCAAACACAATAATTTACGTTAATCCTCTCACTTACCTCTCTCTCCCCCCACTTTACTTCCTCCCAAACACAGTGTAAGAGGCCTCCCACAAGCACTCCCACGTCCTCTTTAGCTTCTTCTTTTTCTTCTTTTTTTACTTCTTCTTTTACTTAACTCCTTCCATACCCAAAACCTCCATCCATTCATCCTCCCTCTACTCAAATCCTAACTTTCTTTCACCAATCTCTTTTCCTCTTCTCCTATATACAAACCTCAAGCATCCATTATCCCTCAAGTTTATCCCATTCTTCTTTTCTTCACCCATCTTTCTCTTAAGGCCCTTTAGTTTTATTTTTCCTAAGCTTTTGGTTTTTCTTCTTCTTGGAGGGAGTTCTACCTTGGGTATACGGTTTGTAATTGCTACCCATATTCTTTAGTAAAGGAAACTATGATAAAGTTCTTATTTTGTGCTTTTCTTTCAATTTATGACTTGACTGTTGTTCATAATCCTTGGATACTTGAATTTGATGCTTGGGTATTGTTTATTTGGCTACAATTTACGGTGGGTGTTGTTAATTCTTGGCATTTAGGCTTGAATGATGCTCAATTTTGAAATTGATGATTGTGTTCTGATTACTTGGTTGAAATCTTTGAGATTGTGAATTTTAATGGGTATATTGGGTTAATTATGCTGGGTTTTCATGTTTTATGAACCCCTCTTCCCTTGACTACATCCCTGCGTTAATTATGCATAACTTGGTGGGTCATTGACTTATATGTTTGCTTATGGGATTATTGTTGGGTAAATTCACAATTATTAGGAGTTATGGACATAAGGATTGGTTGTTATTGACATCTTGCAATTTAAATGTAGTGTTTATCACATAACTTTCTTTCTTGTAGGATTGGAGACCATAGTCACCATGTCAACAAGAGGTCGAGTCGAGAAATCCAAAGGTGGAAGATCTTGAGGAGCAACCCAAGCTACAGACACATATGACACTTCTCGATTTAGCTCAAAAGCTAATTTTAAGTGGTATTCTTCTCGTGCTCAATGTAAACTTATTGTAGAGCGTACTATTGCTGCCAATGTGGATGAACTTTGTCATCTTCGGGAAGAATTTGTTAAGCTTGGTTGGGAGTCTATATTGGATCTTCAAGGAGATTATTACCCCACTTTGGTTTGTGAGTTCTTCTTAAATATTGAGGACAAAACAAGTGATGACTTGCATAGGATTGACTCCTATGTAAAAGGGGTTAGGATTACCATTAATCAAGACTATCTAGCTGCCCTTCTTCACCTTCGGAATGAAGGCCCCATGTTTTCGTCCACGAATAAAGCCATTATTTCTGATCCATATTATGATCCAAATAAGGGCGAAAAGCAGTTAAGATTTGCTCGATATGTTTCAGAAGGTAAAAAGCGTAGGGTAAAAATTTTAACCAACAAGCGTGACTTGCGTGAGCGGCTCCTGATTTACTTGTTTAGTTTCAATGTTATCCCTCGTAGTGGTGGCTACAATGAGACCCGTATAACTGACATATACTTCATGTACAAGATGTTCAAAGGCATGGATGGCACCTCTGGCATTCCTCTTGCTTCCATTATTATACATTCCGTGAGGGAGGCTGCCAAATCGAATAAAGAGCACATAAATCTTTGCTTTCCTTTAGTCTTGACAAAGATCTTTCGAGATTTTCAAGTGGACCTCATTGGTGAGATTAGGGCTAAAACGACTAGTTCCCATATCGTTTCTTATTCCACGATTACTCATTTGGGATTTGTGTGCGTTAATGGTATGTGGGAATGGCATGATCCTAAAGCAAAGAATACTGCGGTCCAAGCATCAAACGATGACTGGGAAGATGACGTGGAGCTCGAAGATGGTGACGCAGGTCCAAGTACTTCTCATCCGTTGGAACGTGAGTCTAGATCCTGATCTTCTTCAGTGGGACGAATGTTGTTTGATGTGAGTCAGCGCTTCGACACTCTTGAGAGCAAGGTAGAGGAACATAGCCAATTATTGCGCCAGATTCTGGAGACACAGGAGCACCAATTTCGTCAGCTTATGGATGCTCTCGCTGCTCGCCCACCTCCTCCTTGATTTTCCCAATTTCTTCTTTCTCGTTTTTTTTTTATTTTTTTATTATTGCTTGCGTTCTTTTGTTTTGTTTAGTTTTTCCCTTTCACTGACTTAGGTTCTTTAGGATTAGATTTACCTGTTCTTTTTTTTAGGATTTAGATTAGCATATGTTTTTACTTTCTGTTTTCTTCTCTTCATCTTTAATTTCTTTGTTTCCTGTTGTTTGTTCCTAGGTTGTTTGTTCGATGATGGCGACGCATATGGGTGTGGCTCTATCCCTCCGCTTTATCCGGGTAGTTTCGTCCTCTTTGTTTTCTTTTCTTTTCAGTTATGTTTTCATTGCAACATTGAGGACAATGTTGGCTAAGTGTGGGGGAGGGGTAGCTTTTATTGTTTAAGTGAACTTTGGTGATTTTGTGCTAACTTGTTCAAAATTCAACTAAAATTTTTGCTAATTCAGTTGAGTTGCCTGATTGGTTGATATTCACTGGAGTTTCCATTGAGTTAACAATCTTGGAAGTCGATGATAGAATTAGCACATGTGATTTCAATTTTCGAGCATATTTGATATTGGGCTGATTATGAGCGATTGTTAGTTGAATTGTTCTTCATTAATACATATGTTAAGAAATTAATTATGCACGAAACCCTTTTTCGAAAGATATTGGTTGTACAGTGACTTTTATGTGATTTCTTAATTAAGTTTTTCTATTTGAAAGAACCATAACTTATCTATTTAACTCTCAAGGTGAGAAAAGAATAAGGACGTGCATTAGTTGAAGTGATTTACGCACTTCGGAAAAAATATATATATATATATATATTTGAGGCTTGGCTTACTTTCAGTTACTCTACTCCTCTGTTTTAAGTTACTGAGTAACTGGAGGTCAGCATTACAATTGTTGATCTTCATGTCAAAAGGTAACTTAATTTATGAGTATGCAAAGCACTTTAAATTGCTACTGTAGAGTAGTAATCGGGTACTGACACCACACGTGATGGCATTCATGTCAAAAAGCAGACTAGCATTTAGAGAAGACTTTGAAGCCTCTTAAAAAAAAAAAAATCAAGTCTTATTGATTCTTGACGTGTATGTCCATTATAGTAGAGAGAGGAGAGCTTATGGGATTTAAAGATAGGTTTATTTAATTAGATTTTACATAACTGTCACTATGTATTTTCTATTGATTAATAAGAGGGTGGGCACACACTCACATTTTCTTGACTTTGTTATGTGAGGACTGATGAGATTAATGGTTGTGCATGGTTAGCAATATATTTCATATGCTCTTTGATTAACGTTACTATGTGTTAATGAGGCATTTCTTTTCGAGATTGTGACTAAGAGAAATTCTGGTGAATATCGACACTCTTCTCTCTTGCTTGCTATGTATGGAGTATGGAGTGATTGCTTGAGGACAAGCAACAGTTCAAGTGTGGGGGAATTTGATAGGTTCAATAGTTACATAAGTTTATGCATAATTTTATATATATATTTGGATAGTTTAACTATGTAAATATTGTGAATTGTGGTAAATTCTACTTCGGTTGCTTCTTTTATGCTTTGTAGGATAATTGGACATAACCGAAGTATTTGATGCTTCGAAAAAGGAACCTATCGGGTTTGAAGGAGTAGAAACAAGCCGAGCACCAAAGAACCGAACCAAAAGTTTGGTTGGAAAGTTAATATGTGGTCGGTTCGGGTAGAATTTCACAGCGTTGCGCACTACTTGGTATTTCAGCTATAACTTCCTCTATACATGTCAGAATCGGATGATTCTTAGCCGAATTGAAGCTAAGAGATAAAGCTACAACTTTGCTGTTTTGACAAACTTGGGATTCTACGTGGAAGGGGTCGAAATTTGGGTCCGTAGATACAGGGTCAAAATTGTCCAGAAAATTTATAAATCCTTTTCCGACTCGAATTTGGACCCTTTACGGCTTATTTGAGGGGACTATAAATACTGAAGTTACAGCAAACTTAGAGGACTTTTGGGAGGCTACTCTTTTGAACAGAAAGACGATACAAAGAGAAGCGTAGAGACGAAAGAGGAGAGGAGCATAAGGAAGGAACACAAAGACGTCGGAAACGAGTTTTTCAATTCTTTCTCATTTCTTCTTTCTCTTTTGAACTTAATGATGTTGGATATTTGTTTATCTTTGGTTTTTAGCATGAGTGGCTAAAATCCTAACTAGGGTGAAAGGGATGTAACCTAGTTTAGGGTTGGATTATATGATTTTTATGGATATTTTATAGTTCTTTGGATTATATTACAATTTCATGTTGAGAACTGGAATTGATTTATCTATTTTGCTCTTAAATATGCTTTTGTGCTTGATCACCATGAAAATAGCCATAGGATTTGTGTTGAGATCGATAGATGAGACACGAGTTCTGCGCTAAATAAATAAACATATGAATTTTGAGTCAGAGATGAGATAAATTCATATGATGTTAATAAAAATTCTCTGTTCTTAATGACTTTAATCTGATTTGTGTGAGTTCGAGAGAAGATCACAATTAGATTGAATATGGTTAGGGTTGCTTGACAAAGAACACTAACTAAGTAAGAAGAATTGACATTCAGTTCAATTGTCCACCAAATTTTCATATAGTTCAATTCCTTCTAGGTGAAAGCCCATAGCCCTAGTATTCTTATTCTTATTCTTGAACCATCTATATAGTGTCATTAATTTTGTTTAATTAATTTAATTTTCTTGATTTAATAGTATTTATTTTCTTTTGATAATTTTCACAACATCAATTTTCTTCTCACGCAACATAAATTACGATTATCCTCTATTCCTTTGGGTTCGACACCTGGAGTATTCACCAGGATTTTATTACTACGATCGGCCCTGTACACTTGCAGGATTTCACCTGGTCATCACTCTGCAAGCGAGCGAGAGAGAATTCATCTTCCATCCACTGAGCTTTGCTTGAACTTTTTGAACTACATCTTGAAAACCATGACCTTGGTGCCTATCCAGTACAATAGGAGCACCCAATACTTGCCCAAATCAGTGCCACAAAGCCCAAGCCACAGCAGGTAGCCTGGATTTCATGCCTGGGGATGTTAGGTGAGAATAGCTTCGACTTCTCTCTATTAATTTTCTATGATATAGAGCAAAATAAATTAAGCACATCATTCATGGCTTTCACAAAAGAAAAGGTAGTAGCACCAAACAATAGTAAATCATCTGCAAAAAATAAGTGAGAAATATATGGGCTGTGACATGAAACTTTCACTGCTTTCCACCGATTTTCACCAACTGCTTGAGTGATAAGATGTGACAGCCACTCTCCTCAGAGCATAAACAAATAAGGAGACATCAGATCGCCCTGATGCAACCCGTATTGGGGCTTGAAATTCTCCGTTCGGAATCGAAAAAAATTAGGACAAATAAGGATAATGGCTTTCAGTATTTGATGTATGTGACAATGCCAGGAATCAAAAAATACTATCTGTTAGATTGAGTGAGGTTAACTCCAGTGAGGATTGAGGAATAGTGTATAGAAAAAAGAAATAAAACAATTTTTTGTTGTGAGGCAAGATTGCGCGGATATGGACACAACGACATGGATATAGCCAGACATTAATTTTGAAACAATTAGGACACATAGATGGCATGAATATGACTCTCTCTACACACACACACAAAATAAATATGATTGTCTAAAATATAATATAAATTATAACGTAAATTTTAGATTGAATTTATATTTTTTGTTAAAATAAATTTCATAATATTTTTTTTGGATATATCTAAAATCTCATAATATATATTGAGTATTAACACAAGAGAGTATGCAAATTGAAAGAAAAAAAAATCAAATCCTCCTTCCCTCTCTATCTCTTCCCATCCCATTTGAAAATTTTCTTAAACTAAAGGATGACTTGTGGGCCATGTCTGAGGCCATCTCCACCTTCCTTTTTTTTTAAAAATTTTTTTAAAAATACTTTTGTTCAAAACATGCCACCCAATGTCAAATGGGATTTTGCCAAATACATGTCAGATTTTGTTTCTCAATTTTTTTTGACGAATACATTTTTCACATGTTGGACACTAGTTCGTGCCATGTCTGACGCGTCTCCAAGACGAACACTTCAACAAATTTGCTGTGTCCATGTTACTTAGTTATGAGGAGACACCGCATTGCGAGCAGTTTGCGATTCTATGGTTTTCTTGTGTTCTTCAATGGTTCATGATATTCTGACCTTATTTCAGGCGAGAATGGGAATAATAACAGGCATGCTTTCTTCAGGATGTGCTATTCGGGTGAACCAAAAAAAGATGTGCTACATTGTTTTTATCAAACAAAAAAGTTTGGCATCCATACTTTGGTAGCCATACTTGATATACATATTGTGACGGACTTATTCATTTCTGCAATAAGATTGATAAAATATGATACAAAAATTTACACGTAATTTTTTGTCGCAAAAATAATAAGCGTTGTTGAAAAAATAATCAAGTTCATTACAAAAAGTACAATTTGTATGTATACTATCTATGTATATGAGTGTATGTGCACGAAACTGAACTCTTTATCAAATAGTCAATGAAACTATTTTTCAGTTGTTACATTGTAATGGGTTTTTTGGTATATTATTTTTGTTTCAAATAGTTATTAATTACAATGGTTTAAATGTCTCGACTTGCTCTTACCATGTTGATGATGATCGTTTTTATTTGCGAAAAAATGCAAGGTTCCGTTGTGTGGACAATGGGGTCTTGCAGTGAAAGAACGGGAAATTAAGTAACGATATATATTATGAAAACTGTATCATGAAATATAACAAAATTTACAATTATAGAAAAAAATTAATTTTTTTCTTTTTTCAATTTAACGGTGTTAAAAAAGTTGGATGATTCTTTCCTATAATTGTAAGTTTTGGGAGTGTTTCATAACACAGTTTTCTTAATATATATCATTACTCTAGAAAATGAGTTATAACTGTGTTCTACCGTTTAATGAAATTTAATTGTGCTGTATAAAGAACGAAAAGGAAAGCAAGTACTAAAAGATATAAGATGACAACAACAGCCACAATAGGCAAGAAATCATGATTATATAGAAAGCAGTCATTTAGAAGGTTTGCCATTGTCTTGAGTCGTGGGGTTTGCCCTAGTCGTAATGAGATGCGTGTTTCATTGCAATTAACACGAGATTGAATTTTGTTCACCCCTCACCTATCCAAGAAAAAAAAAAATGTTAGATGCTATAGCTTCTTTTCTGTTCTACTAGTGTCTAGTAAGGTTGTACGGATATGGACACAACTACATGGACATCATGGACATAGATATGGTGACACGGACACGATGAACACAGATACAGTGACATTCCAATTTTAAAAAAAATTAGGATACAGACACAACTTAAATATTATAAGTTAATATATGCTCATAAATTTAAGTAAATATTATTATTTAAAATATGTATTATTGTTTGATTATGATTATGATGTTATTTACAAAAATAAGTATAGAATATAAACTTTTGTTTATATGTGTAACATCAATTTTGAATTAACTTTAATTTTTATTGTCAAAATTAAAAAAAACTACATAATGTACACAAATATAAGAGAATATAGTACTTGAACACAAAAAACAACTTCCCCTTCTCTCTCTATTTTTTTAAAATTTTTTGTACTTTTTTTTTTCAAAAAAGTTTCCTTGGTGTGTCCTAAACATGTCCTAAGCATAATTGCTCATTGTGTTAAATTTTCTTTGAATTTTTTTTTGATGGACACATTTTTGGCGTGTCGGACATGTGTCCATGCTGTGTCTGTCACATGTTTGACATAGACACAACACCAAAATTGTTATGTCCGTGCCTTGTAAGTCTCTAGAAGTCTCCAACACACTCTTGCAATGCCTATGACTTTCTATTTTTATGGCTTGAGTGTACCTATAATATGTAAGAAACTTCTACTATCTAACAATTAGGATCTAACAAGAAAGTTGTAGAAATTTCTAGAATAATCCATCCATGTGTATAAATATCCCTCAAATGCAACAACAAGATCAACATTTTCTCTAAGCTTTCCTATAGTTTACAAACTGCTTCTGCTTAGTTTCCTTTTTGCACTTTTCTGTAGTGTTGTTGTTTTGCATTTTTCTGCAATAAATGTACTGCACCTTTTGCAATCTGCATTTATTGGCAATCTGCAGCACAACTACTACATTTCAATGCTCCTGCATTCCCACATACTGCACACTTTACTGCAGTTTTCCCTGCACTACATTTCGGTAGCTTCCCACATTGCATTTTTGTGCAACGCTTTGATTGTGCACTTTCTGCTCTTGCAAATACTAGATTTTGCACTTCTTGCTTTTACGTTAAAAAGAGAGTTTGTCATGGTCTTGTTTCTCCAAGTGCCATAATCTCCTTGAAGCCTTAGTCCATCTCATAGTTCTTAGCTCTTGTACCAAGATTTGATGTTCATTCTCCCCTAACGAAATGGCTAACTCATTAATAATATAATGTATCTTAACATAATTATCTGTTTGCTAATCTTTAGTAGGCGAGCTAGTTGTAGGACTCCAATGATTGAGTGTTCTTCATTAATTGTAGGACTCCAATGATTGAGTGTTCTTCATTCCGAGCGTCATATATATCAGTCGAATTCGTGAGAAACCCTATCCAATCCAAAGTTCATCAAGTTGATCTTTTCTAATCTTTTCATTTTCTACAAATAGTAAATAATATATAAGGAAACACACCTGAAGAATATCCTAACCACATCTTTTATCTCAAACAATCACACTAAACCCAAGACTGCAAAAGACGTGATGCGCTATACTTGTCTCAGTTTTCAAATATTTTGCTTCTTCTTCTCATTCCAAGGATAACTCTTTCTCGCCCTGTTAGCAAAACCAGCTTCTATGAACCTGAACAATGAACCTAAACAACAAGGTAGAGAAGAGGAATTGAGGGAAAAACCATAGACATATTTTCTGGGGCATTAAGCACCCTATGTAGTCTTCATTTCATATATTTATATGAAGGTTTTACAGCCACACAAGCAAGTAAGAAGGTACAGATGAGCCATGCTCATGATAAGTACATTAGCTTACCTAATGAGATTAACCACACACACAAGCAAAGTCCATACTTTGCAGCAACTAAACCTGACCATATCTAGCTCAATCATGAGCTTACAAAACATCTTCAACAAAACAAAAAATACAAATCCAAATCCTTAAGCAAGTAAATGGAGATTGAACTAGAACATTCACAATTGAACTAAATCTCTTTTGCTGGAAAGAAACACAACAACAACCATAACAGAATTTTGAACCTTCAATTCCCTCAAGAAGAGCTTGCAATGTTCATGGACAATCTCTTTCACTCCTCCTTGGACATGCAACATTGCATGCCCAATTTAGTCTTCAAAGCTTCAAAACTTTCCTTTAGTTAAAACCTTGGTAAATAGATCAACCAATTTGTTCTTAGTTTCACAACAAACTAACTGCAATTCTCCTTCATCTTGAGCTTCTATGCCTTGATTCTTTGAGCTTGCAGCCACATTAGAAATGTCCAGCTTATCAGTGACCCTTAGAGCTTGATCATTGGTAAAAGAATTCTTTGTTTGCATCCCAAGTGGACAGGCCTTCCAATCATCATCCAAATTTGTGACCTTAGGCATATCAAGAACCAATTTATCCTTATGCAGATTTTCCAAAGCTGCTATATCATGGTCCATTCTTTCATGCCATAGGACAAAATTTCCAGCAATATTGTTAAGAGCAGACATATTCACATTAGTGAAGTCTAAAGGAAAGCTTTTTCCTTTCATTTTTACCATGATTAGTTCAGCTCCATCTGAATCTAAGATAGTGCAGCACTTGTCTTTGAAAAACAAAGAACAACCACTTTCTAGCAATTGAGCCACACTTAACATATTTTGACTTATCTCAGGAACAAAGAACACATCTTGAATGTATATTATACCTGAGAATGTATGACCAGCAACACTTCCCCTTCCTTGAACCTTCAACAGCCTTCCATCTCCAATTTTTACCTTAGAAGCATAGCTTCTATCCAATTCCTAAAAAGCATTCAGCAGTGGACACATATGATGTGTGCATCCACTATCAATAAGCCATGAATCACACAACTTGGAAGAGAAATAACAAGAAGCTACAAAGAGCTCCTCCTCAATTTCATGCTTGACAACACCAGCAACCTCAGCTTGTTGTTGTTGTTGCTGCATTTATGTTTGTTGTCTCTGATTTGCATGTGACTGTTGATCCTGATGTTGGTTTCTCTTTGACCTACATATTTTCTCAACATGACCCTTTTTGGTACAAAATCTGCACACTACATCTGGTCTTTTCCAACAATTTTTTGAGAAATGACCAAGTCTCTTGTAGATTTCGCACAAATTGTTCTCTTTGCTGCTCATACTATTTTCAGCTTCACTTTTCTCTATCTTCACATCTCCTTGCTGCTTAGAGTGAGCCTTACCCTTTGCTTTTGCCATCAAAGCACCTTCAATAGGTCTATATTGGTTTAGTGCTCTTCTTTGCTCATGTATTTGTAGAGCATTGAAAAGTTCAGCAACTGTGATTTGTGACAAATCCTTAGAGTCTTCAAGAGAAGTCACCTTGGCTTCAAACTTCATAGGTAAGCTCACTAAAACCTTTTCCACTATCTTTTGAGTTGTTGTGTCATCACCAAGGAGTCTCATTTGATTGACAATCTTCATCAATTTGTCCCCAAACTCCTTGACAGTTTCTGAGTCATTCATCTTTAAGGCATCATACTCTCTTCTTAGGTTCAAGAGTCTTATGTTCCTTGACTTATCTGACTCTCCAAACTCTTCCTTTAGCTTTTGCCAAGCTTGTTGTTCTGTCTCACAGGCCATAATCCTTGAAAGAATGCCCTCATTAACAGCAGTTTGTATGCAAGAGAGTGTTTTGAAATATTTAGCAACTTGCTCACTATGATTCTTCAATTGTGCCACTGTGGGATTTGCTGGAAGTGCAGATGGCTCTCCTCCATTCTCTGTTACTTCCCAAAGATCATAAGCCTTCAGGTATGTTTTCATAAGGACAGTCCACTGCACATAATTCTCACCACTGAACTTAAATGGTGGCATAGGATTGTAGTTTGCTGAAGCCATGACAAAAGCTACAAGAACTTGACATACAACAGCAGCAAAAACTCTCTCTCACTTCTCTTCCTCACAATGTTTCTCTTGTGTTTCACTCACAATAAGAGGTCCCTTAAAGATCATCTATAGCTCTGATACCATGTTAGCAAAACCAGCTTCTATGAACCTGAATAATGAACCTAAACAACAAGGTAGAGAAGAGGAATTGAGGGAAAAACCAGAGACAGATTTTGTGGGGCATTAAGCACCCTATGTAGTCTTCATTTCATATATTTATATGAAGGTTTTACAGCCACACAAGCAAGTAAGAAGGTACAGATGAGCCATGCTCATGATAAGTACATTAGCTTACCTAATGAGATTAACCACACACACAAGTAAAGTCCATACTTTGCAGCAATTAAACCTGACCATATCCAGCTCAATCACGAGCTTACAAAACATCTTCAACTAAACAAAAAATACACATCCAAATCCTTAAGCAAGTGAATGGAGATTGAACTAGAACATTCACAATTGAACTAAATCTCTTTTGCTGGAAAGAAAGACAACAACAACCATAATAGAATTTTGAACCTTCAATTCCCTCAAGAAGAGCTTGCAATGCTCATGGACAATCTCTTTCACGCCCAAAGTAACTAGAGTAAGGGACAAACATTGACACTTCTCCGCAACTATAGTTAAACTCGCCTAATCACCCGTCCTCTGCGTGGAATATTTAAAAACAATTATGTTACCTTCTAAATTTATAAAAATATTAAAAAATTTAAAGTATCACTCAAATATTATAAAAAAATTTAAAAATATTCTAAAATTCCAAAATTGGAGAACTCCAGTCAACAAGAAAGCAATGTTTTGTCTAGTATAGATAAAATTTTTCAACACTTGCATAAGTAAATGTTATTACAATGAATAGAAAATAGCCTATGGAAGATCTTAGAAGCGGCCGGTATGCAAATCGTGTTGACATCACTAAGCCTGCAGCCTTTTTGGTAGTTGGTAGTATTGGTGGATGTGGATAGTTGAGTGTGGCGTTGTTGCCATGAATGTTCTTAGGAGCTTTGTCATAGGCACAAGTGGCTTCCTCGGCTGGTTTGTAAGGGTTAAGCAAGAATAAGACGCCTCTGTACTGGTATCTAATCCCAGCAGCCAATTTGCCCCATGGGTTCATTTGGACATGTCTCTCTGAGTCCTCTGAGTCTTCTGTTCTTTCTTTTCTGTGGCCAGTCTCTACTTCTCAACCTTCTCCTCCGAGTTGGAATAAAATAAAAGAATAAAAAATGCATAAATATGTACAGGTCCAATAACACATCCAACACAAAAATCTATAGAGATCAAATCATCCAAAACTTACATCTTTCACCGTTAAAATCATTTGATACACCGGAGTACAAAAGGCAAATACAAAATCTTTAGCATCATTAGGATTTTTTTTTGTTTTGAGGGAAGTCTTATTAGGAACTTTAACTAATCAAATGCTACTTTGGTGCCTACAACTGGAAACTATTAAAATGGGAAAACAGTCTGCAGAATAATTGAGATTTGCTAACAATAATATGCAACAAAACCAAACAAAAAAATTAGAGAATTCACTGTACCTATTCTCACAGCCCACGATCAACCAAGATATGTATTTGATAAACCCACAATCCCCCCTACGTAAAAATAAATTTCTTGAGAATAGTGAATAAACAAAAAAAAAGGCTACCTCCTTGTATCAGTTACTTGAGGTTTTGATCAAAAGGAAACTTGAAAAACCATGCAGATTCAAAAAACCAAAAATAAAAGAGAAGAATAAACCAAAACAAAAAAACAAGCAAGAAGTTGGAGGGGGTTGGATATTACTTTATACGTAAACTCAATCCATATTTGTTGCAGGGCTGATGGTTGAACATAAGTGTACCAAGCTGGCGTTGAACAACCGCGACTTCCTATGCACTAAATAATAAAGAGAAATCAACGCCATACAGAAAAAAAAAAAAAAAAAACACAAATTCGCAGTTGCTAATTTAAGAGGTAAGAAATTTACATTTATTTTTGGACAAAACAGTCTCATCCTAATCTTCCGAGATTCAAGCCTGATAAGAATGACATTAGAACATTTACTACCATTAACTGATAACCTTAAACAATGGAGCTAACCTTTTGCATCTTATCCCCTATCCCTCCTCAGCTCCCTCTCTATCCACCCCTACTGCTGTCAATTCTTTCCTTTCTCACCAATTTAAGCAAATCTCATCAAAATTATGGGTGAAATTGTTATTGTTCTTAGTACTTTCATCAAACTGGTGGCGTGCCAGAGCAGACTATGTTTATAACTTTTGAACAAAGTGGGTTATGTGTTAATGCCAGGGTGTTCAGCAGTTGATGTATATTATGGAGCAAAAGCGAATGACCACTTTGAGCTTTTTTTGATGGTATCGTGAAAATTAAAGTACCTAAATCTCACCTACTGTCTGATAACTAACTGAAACAAGCGATCAATTTTCTACATGAGAAAAACCGTGATTTCCAAAAAAAAAAAAAAAATTTAAAGAAGAAAGAAATGTGGAGTCAAAGAAAACTTACGCGCAATTCGAACATGGTGGTGATTGATGAGGCACTAGGAATTTCAGCAAATTGGCGCTTGTGAGTGGCGGTGAAGGAACGCCATTGAACGGTAGGAAATCTTTGGCGAGAAAGGTAAATAATTGGAGATGATACAGAAAGCTACTAAATAAGGAAGACAGAAAAAGAAAAACCGACGGGTCAATTGAAGAGGCAACAAACATAAAAAAATAAAAAAAAAATGGATTTGTGGTAGTAACGGTTTGATGGTAGGAACACAACAGTTGAAACGTATTAAATTGAGCAAAGGATTGAAGAATATAAAGTATGTGCTGTTCAAAGAAGAAAAACGATTTACAGTTTGAAGAATTGTGCAAAGAAAATTGAAGAGTCATACAACAAGAGCAACGAAGAGGAATTGCAGAAGTCTTTGAGGGAAAAAACTGAAAAAACAACAGAGAACGGTGCCATTTGGCAACATCATGTCTTGGAATTAGTAGTTATATATGTTGAATGAACAACATGCCCAGCAATGTTCTAAAGCCAATCTTCTTCGGCAACTCTCTTGGAAAGCTCCAGAATATCGGAATTACCATTTAGTGACATGCAAAAGGATAATGATGTTCAGTGTTGCTCAGTTTTTGTAACTTATCAATGTACTTGGAGCAGTTTGTATGAAAAGCTTTAAAAGAAGCTATGCTTTTGATTCTTTCAGAAGAGAAAAAACGAGAGAGAGATAAATTCCAGCATAATCATGTCTGCTTCTTTCATTTGATCATAAAAGCTTAATTACAAATTTTAAACTTCAAACACAAATTTGAATTTGACGACTTGATAAGCTAGCAGAATGCTAGATGACATCATTTTATAGATTAAAGTAAAATCTATGATTCTAACACATATAGCCTTGATCACTTGGATACTTGTTAAGTAAGCTAACTTAAGGTCCAAAATGTAGCACCAACCCCCCAAGTTAGTTAACTTAATGGTAGCTTTATAGCCTTCCCAAAAAAACTTCTTCTTTCTCGAGCAACAGAGCATCAACACCAACCTTAACTTTACTCCTCCTTGGGGTTGATGGACTACATCCCAAGCATATTTCTCAGAGTCATGAATCTTCCTTTCTACAATGGCTTGGTTAGAATATCTGGCACTTGCTCCTCAATTGGACAGTAGATTAGTTTAACTTCATTGCTCTCTTGCACTTCTCTAATGAAGTGTAATTTGATTAGAAAATGCTTAGTTCTTCCATGTAGGACAGGATTCTTAGAGATAGCTATGGTGGCCAGATTATCACAATATATAGGTGTGGCATCAATTGGCTCCTCTTTCAAATCTATCAGCAACTTTTTGAGCCATAAAGCTTGGTTCACAGCTGCTACTGTAGCTAAGTACTTAGCTTCAGTTGTAGATTGAGCCACCACAGATTGTTTTCTTGAACTCCAGCTGAAGAAACCTGACCCCAAAGTGAAAATATAGCCTGATGCACTTCTCATGTCAGCTAAGGAACCTCCCCAATCACTGTTTGTATATCCAGACAACTGCAACTTCTCTAATCTTGTAAACAGAATCCCTAAGGTTGTTGTGCCTCTGATATGTCTTAGAATTCTCTTTGCTACAAGCATATGAGTTTCATCGGGGTCATGCATATATCTAGAAAGCAAGCTAACAGCTTGCATTATGTCTGGTTTGGATGCTGTTAGGTAAAGCAAACAACCAATTAAGCTCCTAAACCTTCTTGCTGCATCTTTATGCTTCTGTAGTTTCATTCCAACAGAGAAGCGAGTGCTAACAACCTTGCTTGTTTCCATTTGAAACTTCTCCAAAACTTCTTCTGCATACCTCTTTTGGCATATGAATATCCCTTGACTGGTTTGATTAACTTCCAAGCCAAGGAAAAATGTCATAGATCCCAAGTCTGTCATATGAAAAACTTACTTCATTTCCTCCTTAAATTGCCTCACCAGCTAATCCTTGCTACCAATCACAAGTAAGTCATCTACATAGATTGATACAACAAGAATTTCACCCATTTGTTCCTTCACATAAATTGTAGCTTTATTTTTGCTTCTTATAAATGAAAGCTTTAGTATACCATGCTCTTGGTGCTTGCTTAAGCCCATAAAGAGCTTTCTTCAACAAATAGACCTTTTCTTCCTGATCTTTCTTTTGAAATCCTTGTGGCTACTTTATGAACACCTCTTCATTTAGCTCCCCATTTAAGAATGCTGACATCACATCAAGCTGGTGCATAATCCAACCCTTCTAAGCAGTATAAGCTAGGAGCAGTTTTATTATGTCAAGCCATACCATTGGTGCAAAGGTTTCTGCATAGTCAATTCCTTGTTGCTGAGGGTAGCCTTTTGCTACCAACTTGGCCTTGTATCTGTTAATTGTACCATCTGGATTCAGCTTACCCATTTTACTCCAATTATCTTCTTGTTCCTAGGTTTGTCAGTGAGGATCCAGGTGTCATTCTTCTCTATAACTTCAGTTCCTTCAATCATAGCTCTTTTCCAATTCTTACTTCTTTATGCTTCTTCAAAATCAACAGGTTTAAGAGCAGCTACAAAACTTCTTTCATAGACGTTAAACTAGAGGTTTTGTGCCTTTGACTGGAAAATCTTCATCTGAGCTTGCACCAAAAAAATCTTCATTTGTACCTGTAGCTGTGGATTTTGAGCTATTTGTGTCTTGCTTGAGTCCACTTCAGCTTTTTCCCAATTCTACTTCTCATCCTCATAGAATTTCAACTCTTTACTGGTTGTAAGTTTTCCAAGTCTCCATATAGAGTTCCAATCGAAACTACCGTTTTCATCTGTGTGAAGTGCTGATGGTCCCGGGCTAGAGTTGGCCATTAATGCTATTTTGTAGACACTTTGTACAATGTATTGTCCTCCCTGATCATAGTGCCATACCAAGTGATCCTCAATCCTTCGAAAGCTCAGAGGAATGGATAGGATTTGAGCACTTTTGGAAGGATCAAAGCAATGTCGAACCAACCCTTCATTCCACCATCTCCAGTCCTTATCAATCAGGCCCAAAACCAAATCTGACTCCAAGACCAGTTGTGGTGATAAAGGTCTGAACCCATTCTGGAATGGAAGCCATGGGTCATTCCACATGTGCACCTTTTCCCCATTGCCCACTACCCACCGAACCCCTTTAAGTAAGATGACCTTGGAGGAATGAATGCTTCTCCAAGCGAAACTGGGAGAAGCACCGAGCTCGGCCTCTAGGAGATTAGAAGAATAATAATATCAGGCTTTAAAAATTTGAGCCAGTAGAGACTCCTCTCTCGTAGCCAGTCTCTATGCCTGCTTACCGAGCATGGCCAAATTAAAAGCATGGAAATCCCGAAACCCCAAACCACCACATTTCTTAGATTTAGAGAGCTGTTCCCATGATGCCCAATGAATTTTCCTTGCTCCATCGGTGCTTCCCCACCAAAATTTATTTGCTAGACCCGCCAGCTCTGCACAAAAAGAGTGCGGGAGAGAGAAGCAACTTATATAGTAGGTAGGGATAGATTGGACTACTGTCTTTACCAATACCTCTTTGCTTGCTTTTGAAAGGAAATGTTCTTTCCAGCCTTCCAATTTTTTCCTGACTCTATCCAAAATGAGACTGAAAGCCTTCCTCTTCGAATGCCCAACTCCCATTGGTAAGCCCAGATATTTGTGCGGTCTCCTGACTACTGGTAATTGAAGACAATCCTGGATTGCATTAATTGCTTCTGTGGGCACGCTACAGCTAAACAGGAGCTTTGTTTTATCCATATTAACTTGTTGTCCTGAGGCATTTTCATACTTCAACAGAATATCCAACACCGTTTGACAATCACCAATTGAAGTAGCTGCGAAGATAAGGCTATCATCTACGAAGAATAAATGCGATAACACTGGAGCTTTTCTACATTTTTAAGCCCATGTAGGCGGCCTTGGGTAGTGACAAAATTAATGAGGGCCAAGAACCCCTCTGCACATATAATAAAAAGGTAAGGGGAAATAGAGTCCCCTTGACGCAAACCTCTCGACGGCACAAACTCCCTTTGCATGACAAAATTGACCATAAGAGAATATGACACCGTAGAGATGCATCTCATGACAAGATTAACCCAATTTGGTTGGAAACCCAATTTCAGCATCGTTGCCTCCTAGAAAGGTCATTCCACTCAATCATATGCCTTGCTCATATCTAGCTTAAGGGCCATGCTTCATCTTCTTCTAGAATATTTGTCTTGCAAAGTATGGAAAGCTTCGTATGCTATTAAGGCATTATCTGTAATCAGCCTTCCAAGAACAAAAGCACTCTGGATCTCTGAGATAATGTGTGGAAGAACAAGTTTCAGTTTGTTTGCTACGGCCTTGGTGACTAATTTCATCATTACGTTACAAAGACTTATGGGCCGAAAGTCTTTGCAATATTTTGGCGCTGCAACTTTAGGAATAAGTACTACAGAGGTACGGTTGAGAGGGCTTGGATCGGCACCATTATTGAGAATCTCCAACACCTTTTTGAGCACACCCGGGCCAACAATGTGTCAAAAGGATTGATAGAACATTGCAGGCATACCATCGGGACTTGGTGCTTTAGAGGGGTGCATCTGTTTGAGGGCTAAAACAATTTCCTCCTCTGTGCAAGGGCGGCATAGATCATTGTTCATCTTCGTGGTGACCCGGGTAGGAACACAATTAAGCACTTGCTCCAAATTAGAACACCCCCGGGAAGTGAATAAATTTTCAAAGAAGCTAGTAAGTTGTTCCCCGATACCAACTTGATCTATTAGAGATCGGCCATCTTCACATATAAGTCTGTGGATGGTATTATGCCTCTTCCTCTGTGTTGCTGTTAGGTGGAAAAATTTAGTGTTCCTGTCCCCCTCCCTTAGCCAGATAGCACGTGATCTTTGTCACCACATTATCTCCTCACGCTTCAATAATTCATCAATTGAACTTTGTAGCTCTTGAAGGCTATGAATATTGTCTTTGGTGGGTGGCAGGCTCTCAAGATTCTTTTGCTTGGACCGAAGCTTATTCAATTCATTCATAACATGGCTGAAAGTCAACCTGCCCCATTTTTGCAATGCTTGTCCACATGCTACAATTTTATCTTTCACATCCACTGCACCTGCCGCCTGTCAAAGAGACAACAAAGATTCAGCAATTGTAGATTCACATCCCGAGTCCCGAAGCCACATTTGTTCAAATAAAAAAGGACGCTGTCGAGGGGACGAGCCGAAAACAGGAGCATCAAGGCATACCACCATAACTGAATGATCTGAACCAAACCTGGTTTGGTAGTGCAACATCACATCCAGATAAAGCTCCAGTAACTGATTATTAGCAAAAAATCTATCTAGCCTTTCTTGCACACTGTCTTCTCCTCTTCTTCCATTTGACCAAGTAAATTCGTTACCTGAAAAAGGAACTTCAGAAAAGCCACAAAATTAATGGACTCTTGGAACCTGGTCATGAAATCAGATGGGCGCATTCTTCCTCCTTTCTTCTCAAAAGAGTAGCGAATTTAAGTAAAATCATCGCCACACAGCCATGGTCCATAATTGGAGGTAGCCAACTGATGTAGTAGGTCCCAAGTCTTGTATTTATCCTCATCACAAGGCCATCCATAAATTCCAGAAAATCTCTGTGGTAGGTTAAACTTTTGGTCAGATACCATAATGTCGAAGTGGTGTAGAGAGAAGGACAATAGTGAAACTGAAAGAGCATCATTCCAGAAAAGAGTCAATCCCCCCGACCTCCCTCTTCCCATGCCATCACAATCCACATATAAGCCATGCTTGAACTTAAGCTTCCTTTTGAAATTGTCTGCTTTGGGGATGTTGGAAGTTGCAAGTGATGAGTCTCAAGGCAAATGCAAAAAACTCCCACATGGATAAAGAGTATAGGGACCAAGCACTTTATAAATGAAGCTAAAGAACCCATTTCCAAGCCAATTGGTTTTGGTAAGATGTGGTGTTCATGGCTTCATTTGTTTGTTGCTTGTTCTGTATACTCGTGATGTGTGAGGTCAACCTCGAAGCCCGGAGTCCAAATATGCAGAAGCCGAGCCCCGGGTGCCGAGAAAAATTCCGAGCATCATGTGAGCCCGCGCATTCCGCACTGAAGTTGCGAGCCCGCGTATTCCCACATGAGCCATTGAAATTTAACATGGTATCAGAGCGAAAATGATCTTAAAGGGGCCTGTGAATGATGGATGTAGCCGTTGAGAAGCGAAGCCTGCGTGAGCAGCTGGCTAGCTGTGTTGGCATGTCCTGAGAAAAAGCAAAAAGCCCAATCCGCTGTGCAGAGACTCACAAAGCAACAAAGACTCACACTTGAAGGGGAGTGTTGGAAGTTGCAAGTGATGAGTCTCAAGGCAAATACAAAAAACTCCCACATGGATAAAGAGTGTAGGGACCAAGCACTTTATAAATGAAGCTAAAGGACCCATTTCCAAGCCAATTGGTTTTGGTAAGATGTGGTGTTCATGGCTTCATTTGTTTGTTGCTTGTTCTGTATACTCGTGATGTGGGAGGTCAACCTCGAAGCCTGGAGTCCAAATATGCAGAAGCCGAGCCCCGGGTCCATGAGGAAAACGAGGTTGGGGACATGAATCTGTAAAAGCTTATGTAATCTGTTAACTGCACGGGGTGTCCCCAACCCCCGGCAGTTCCAGCATAAGAGATTCATGGCTGCCGGCGGGGCTACCCCGCAGCCTCCGCCGATTCATTAATAGAGACAAGATGTTCACCCTCTTGCAGATGCTTTTTGGCCCTTTTTTGCCCAGCCTGCTCATATCACAGGAACCCGACTCAAATTGAAGGGAGATCTTTCTTTTTCCAATAATGGATGCGTATTGTCCTTCTGGAAATTGTCCTCCATTCCGAGTGATTCGGAGGCCAGTGTGAGGGGACAATTGTGTATGAATTGAGAAAAAAGCTCGTGTAGATTGATTTGCACTAACCCCTTTGTTACCAATTTTTGCTCCTTGGTCCGCTGAGTATTGGGAAGAGAGGGGGGCCATGTCAGCAGATTCTTGAGTAGCGTGAACTGGGGCCTTATTAGCTGAATTAACGGCTGAAGAAGAGATTGAGTTGGGTTCAGCCACTTGTCTAGCTGAATTTTCATTAACGGGGCCGAGAGGCTTAGTAGCGTTGGGACACATAGCATTAATTATACCTTCCTTTCCTTGCCGGGTGGACCACGTTGATTGCAACAGTATCTCGGATACTAATTTAGAAGGATTCTCGCTAGAGGAGCAATTAATTGGGGGATTGACAGCTGCACTCGAATTTTTAGGACTAGAATCGTTACAATTTGGTCCGTCCATATCCTGCATATTCCTCCTAGAAATCCTGCAACAATCAAAATTTACTCCCAAAGATTCCAACGAAATCGGATTTTGAATTTGAATGCCCTCCGAAAGATCAGCTCCTGGTGCTTCCGTCGCCGGATCACCATTACCAACATCAGCGTTCCGGCTGGGAGAGGAGTTGGAATGGTTGGATTGAAAAATTAATTTCCTGGAGAAATATACTGGTTTTCTTGTATTGGAGGTTGCTTCACTCTCCATCCGCACTACTGGGCGTTTGAATGGCGAGGCTCGGAGATTATCACCAAAAGGCAGAGTTGGGACCAAACCTGATTGAGCATCATCCCCATCCAGAGCCTCAAAAAGTTCACAGTCCTTAAACACATGTCCTAAACATCCACAGCAATAGCAGAAATTTGGTAACTTTTCATATTTGAACGGGATCCATAAGGACTCACCTGAACTGTGTTTAACGGTAGCCCCTCGACGCAGGGGGTTTCGTACATCAAAACGAACTCGAAAGCGTAGGAATCTGGTCCAACTCCCAACACCCTTCTCATCTACCTCCACAAAGGATCCAATTTTGTTTCCCAGTGCCATAGCTGTGGTTTTAGTCATGGATTTTAAAAGGAGGTCATATGCTCTGACCCAGAAGAAAGTCTAGAACATACTAATCTTTGAAGGCTGCTCATTGCCTTTGATTTCCTGGAGTAAAAGGATATGCTTATCGAAGAACCATGGTCCATTGTCAAGGACATTTTGTCTATTGGCCGCACTAGTGAAGCGGAAATAGAATAGATTAGTTTCCAACTCTCTAGCCTCTAATTCTTTATTTGGCTTCCAGGCTAGCGAGATGGTGTTGAGAAGAGCCCTTAAACTAAATGGTTTATCGGACCATAGGCTTCCCACCAATTCAAAGGTTTTCCGCGTTTGGATAGAAACCTCATCTTCCTGCAGGAGTATGATAACTTCATCTGCTTCCATACCATGGTCAATTGGCTGTTGCTAATCTGGAAAAATAACAGGATGAGAGTCTTGAGGGAGGGGAGAACAGTTGATATGAGAACTAAACAACACAAAGAAGTCTCCAAAAACGGAGAGAAAAACTCAATAAAATGAGAGTGCACTGCAAGAAGCAGAAAGAGAGCTCTCACATGGCAAAACCAAGAAGAGAAAAATTCTAATCTCAGCAGGCATAGTCACAGATGTAGATATTCCTCCTTCAATTTCCAGGTAAACTAAGCATCATTTGTTTCTTCTGAAGTTTGCACAACCCTGCATCATGTATATGTCCAAGCCTCTTGTGCCATAGTGGTTTGGCACTCAAAGCAGCTGGCATTGCTTGGCCTTCAACTTGGTTTACATTCATTTGGAAGCCTTTTCTTTCCATGGGCACATTAACAGGCTCAAGAACATTTGAATCATGTACAACACATGATTTAATTTTAAACTCCAAAGAGTAATTCTTTTCCAATAAATGGCCAACATTCAACAAATTTTGACTTATATCAGGAACAAATAAAACATTTGGAATGAGCTTGATACCTAACTTGGTGTGCACTGCAGTTGTTCTTCTGCCTTTCACTAAAATGAACTCTCTATTGCCAATCTTCACTTTAGAGATAAAGCTTGTATCCAGCTCCTTAAACATTGATAAGCTTGGTGACATGTGGTGTGTGTATCCACTGTCCACAAGCCAAACCTCAATGCTTTTAGTTGATGCGTTGCTTTCAACCATAAATAGCTGCTATGCAGGTTCTTGTACACTGTCATTAGCAAGTTTAGATTGTGTTTGAGGCTTTGTAGCTTGTTTCTTCTTTGGACAAACTCTTTCTCTATGTCCTTTCACTTTGCAGTGATTGCATACAATGTCTAGCCTCCACCAGCAATATTTTGGCAAATGACTGGTGTTCTTGCAATGAGGATAAGGGGGATGGATTTGTTTACCACTTGAGCTGCTGCTGCCTTCATTTTCTTTTGCTTGATGCTTAGCTTCTTGCTTCTTCTTCTTTTTATGTTGGCCTTTATCAGTTTGTTTAGCTAGGAGTGCATTCTCAACAATATCTCCTCCCCGCATCAACCTTCTTTGTTCTGTTGCTTGAAAGCATTCACAAGCTCAGTTAAGGTGTGTTGAAGTAAAGTGAGACTTTGTCTAGAGACTATGTAAGCTTACCTAGTGTAGAAGGGAAAGTAGCAGATTTTGGAAGGTAGCTGCATCAGTAGCAGCAAGGCTGATGGAATGGAATATTTTTGAAGTAAATAGTTTATGTGATATTTTAGTTATAAAGTCAAGTTGTAATCATTGTATAAGAGACTTATAGTATCTAGAGTAGCAAAATATCTTTTTGGTCTTATCCAAAAAGACTTTGTAAGTCTCCATATATGGAGCCCTTCTGCAGAAATGAAGAGTTAGCTTTCTCTGCAACTTTATTTTTCTCCTTTCACCATTCCTTGTCTCCTACAAATGGTATCAGAGCTCTAAGGATCTTAAGGGAGCTGTGGAGTTACAAAAAAAAAAAAAACAAAAAGAGAAGAGAGTTTTTTGAGAAAAAGTTGCAGTAAAAAACACTAGTTTGAAAAAGTGAGTTTGAGTGAAAGAAGAGAGACTTGCAAGCATGGCTTCAAGTGGTGTCAACCTCCCAGCACCTCCAACTTTCACTGGATCAAATTATCAGCTTTGGTCAGTGAAGATGAGGACTTATCTCCAAGCACATGATCTTTGGGAAGTGGTTGAAACAGGTATGGATCCACCTCCTCTACCTGAAAATCCAACCATGAACCAGATTAAGTTTCACAAAGAGGAGACTGCAAAGAAGTATAAAGCATTGAATTGTCTTCAATCTGCTTTGTCAGATGTGATATTTAGCAGAATCTTGGCATGTCAAACTGCCAAAGAAGCTTGGGATAAGCTTAAGGAAGAGTTTTATGGTAGTGACAAAACAAGGCAGATGAAGCTTTTGAACCTGCAAAGAGAATTTGAATTGCTGAGGATGAAGGAAACTGATTCACTTAAGGATTATGCATCAAAGTTGCAGGAGCTTGTGAATCAAATCAGATTATTAGGTGAGGATATCACTGACAAGAGGATTGTGGAAAAAGTCTTAGTTAGTCTCCCAACAAAGTTTGAAGCAAAAATATGTTCACTTGAAGATTCAAAGGATTTAAGTAAAATATCCTTGTCTGAGCTATTGGGAGCCCTTGAAGCTCAAGAGCAAAGAAGGAGCATGAGAGGGGATGGTGGTGGTGAGACTGCTTTAGTGGTGAAGGCTAAAGGAAAAGCACCATCGGCCAAGGATACAAAGAAAGCATCAGGTGATAAAGCTGCTAGTGGAAAGCAACATGCAGAATCTGGGAAAACTACAGGAAAATGGGGCAAATTTCCACCTTGTCCCATCTGTAAGAGAACAAATCATGCAGGAGATGAGTGTTATTGGAAAGGAAAGGTGCAATGCAGATACTGCCACAGGTTTGGACATATAGAGAAGTATTGCAGAAAAAAACAGCAGCAGCAAGGTCAGACAAGCACTCAGAATCAACAAACACAGAAGGCTAGTTTTACAGAAGAAGAAGTGAAAGAAGAACATTTATTTGTGGCTTTGTTGGTGAGTGCATATGATGATGAAGAAGCTTGGTTCTTGGATAGTGGGTGTACACACCACATGACCAGCCATGAAGAACTCTTTAGTGAATTGAAGAAATTTTCAGGAGCTGTGAAAATTGGCAATAGTGAGAAAGTGTCAGTCAAAGGCAGAGGTACAGTTGCCATCAAGTCAGCTACAGGTACTCACTCAATCTCAGATGTATTATTTGTACCTGATTTGGACCAGAATCTGTTGAGTGTTGGTCAAATGATGCAAAGTGGCTACACTTTTTTGTTCCAAGGGAAAGATTGTATTGTTTTTGATCCTGCTGGTGCTGAGTTTATAACTGTGCCCATGAAAAATAGAAGTTTTGCATTAAAATTACAACAATTTGAGAGGTCAGAATGTCATGCTACTAAGGTGATTGAAGATTCTCAGATTTGGCATAAGAGATTTGGGCACTACAATGTTAGGGCAATCCAATTTGCACAAAAAAATGACTTGTTGAATGATTTACCAACTGTTGAGACTGATCTTGGTGTTTGTGAAAGCTGTGAGCTTGGTAAGCAACATAGGCAACCCTTTCCCAGTTCCAGTATGTGGAAAGCAAGAGAGAAGCTTCAATTGGTTCATTCAGACATATGTGGACCCATGAAGACAGAGTCTCTCAATGGGAGCAGGTACTTCTTGCTCTTTATAGATGATTATACTAGAATGGCTTGGATTTATTTTCTTAAACAAAAATCAGAGGTTTTTGGAGTATTTAAGAAGTTCAAAGCTGCTGCTGAATTGGAAAGTGGTTGTATTCTCAAGGCTTTAAGGAGTGATAATGGCAGAGAGTACTTGTCAGGAGAATTCAACCAGTTTTGTGAAGATGTTGGAATCAAGCATCAACTCACAGTTGCTTACTCACCCCAACAGAATGGAGTGGTAGAGAGAAGAAATAGAACAGTGCTTGAAATGGCTAGATGCATGCTATTTGAGAAGAGATTACCAAAGTGTTTCTGGGCAGAAGCAGCAAATACGGCAGTATATCTTCAAAACAGATTACCAACCAGGTCAGTAAAAGGAAAAACTCCAATTGAAGCTTGGAGTGGATTGAAACCTTCAGCCAAACATCTCAGGGTGTTTGGATCATTGTGTTACACACATGTCCCTGATGAAAAAAGAAGCAAACTGGATGCAAAAGCTGAAAAAGGTGTTCTAGTTGGTTATAGCTCTCAGTCAAAAGGTTATAGAGTTTATAATCTGGCTTCAAAGAAAATCATTGTAAGTAGGGATTTGAAGATTGATGAATCAGCATGTTGGGAATGGAAAGAAGATCAGAAGTTTAGTGCACCAACTGTAGAAATCATTGAAGCTGCAGATTCTGGTGAGGAATTGGGGTCTGAAACCTATGATCATTTACCAGTTAGAGGATCAAGGTCACTAACTGAAATTTATCAAAGATCTAATAGGGCTGTTGTGGAACCTGCAACCTTTGAAGAAGCCAGGAAGTTTGAAGAGTGGAATAAAGCTATGAGAGAAGAAATTGCAGTCATAGAAAAGAACCAAACATGGAGGTTAGTTGACAAACCAGAAAATAAGCAAGCTATTGGAGTTAAGTGGGTGTACAGGGTTAAATTAAATCCTGATGGTTCTGTTAACAAATACAAAGCAAGACTTGTTGTTAAGGGCTTCTCTCAAAAGCTTGGCCTTGACTATGGTGATACCTTTGCACCAGTAGCTAGAATGGATACAATCAGAATTTTGATAGCTCTAGCTGCACAAAAGGGATGGAGAATCAGTCATTTGGATGTGAAGTCTGCCTTTTTAAATGGAGTTTTGGAAGAAGAGATTTATGTAGCTCAACCTGAAGGGTTTCAAATTGCAGGGGCAGAACAGAAAGTTTACAAGCTTGACAAAGCTTTATATGGCTTAAAGCAAGCCCCTCGAGCTTGGTACAACAAAATAGATACTTTCTTGTGCAGTAAGGGGTTCAAAAGAAGTGAAAATGAACCTACTTTGTATGTCAGGAAAGGCTTGAAGGAAGAAGTTTTAATTGTTTCATTGTATGTTGATGATTTGTTGGTTACAGGTAGTAATGAAGTTGAATTGATGAAGTTCAAAGCTGAAATGGAGAGCAAATTTGAGATGTCTAATCTTGGAAGTATGAAATACTTCCTTGGCCTTGAAGTATTTCAAACTTCTAAAGGCATCTTTCTATCCCAGAGGAAGTATGCCTTAGAAATTCTGCACAAGTTTAAAATGGAGCAATCAAAACCAGTAGCCACACCTTTGGTCCTAAATGTGAAGTTATGCAAGAATGAAGGAGCTCCAGAAGTTGATACCTATGAGTACAGAAGTCTAATTGGTAGTTTGTTGTACTTAACTGCCACAAGACCTGATTTGATGTTTGCAGCTAGTCTACTTTCAAGGTTTATGCAAAACCCCTCACATTTGCACCTTGAAGCAGCAAAAAGGGTGTTGAGATACTTGAATGGAACATATCAATTTGGTATTTGGTTCAAGCCTGTGGAGATAGAACAATTGAGAGGCTATGTGGATAGTGATTGGGCTGGAAGCTTAGAGGACAGGAAGAGCACATCAGGCTATGTTTTTTCATTTGGTTCTGGGATGTTTTCCTGGAATTCAAAAAAACAAGAAGTTGTGGCTCAATCCACAGCAGAAGCTGAATATATAGCAGCTGCTGCAGCTTCAAACCAGGCAATATGGCTCAGAAAATTACTTGGAGATCTTAGTTTTGTGCAGGTGGCTGCAACAACAATCTTTTGTGACAGTAAATCAGCAATTGGAATTGCAGAAAATCCAGTGCAGCATGGGAAAACAAAGCATATCAGTGTCAAATATCATGCATTAAGGGAAGCTGAGAAGAATGGTGAGATAAAGTTAGTGTACTGCAGATCAGAGGAGCAGGTTGCTGACATTCTGACCAAGTCCTTGTCCAAAGGAAGATTTCAGTTACTTAGAGCTAAGCTTGGAGTCTCTTGCCAAAATCTCAAGGAAGAGTGTTGAAGTAAAGTGAGACTTTGTCTAGAGACTATGTAAGCTTACCTAGTGTAGAAGGGAAAGTAGCAGATTTTGGAAGGTAGCTGCATCAGTAGCAGCAAGGCTGATGGAATGGAATATTTTTGAAGTAAATAGTTTATGTGATATTTTAGTTATAAAGTCAAGTTGTAATCATTGTATAAGAGACTTCTAGTATCTAGAGTAGCAAAATATCTTTTTGGTCTTATCCAAAAAGACTTTGTAAGTCTCCATATATGGAGCCCTTCTGTAGAAATGAAGAGTTAGCTTTCTCTGCAACTTTATTTTTCTCCTTTCACCATTCCTTGTCTCCTACAAGGTGATTCTGGTCAGATCCTTAAAATCATCAAGTGAGGAGATTTTAGCCTCAAACCTTTGAGGTATGCTGAGCAAGATCCTCTGAACAATGCTGGAATCAGACAATTCTCATCCCAAAATTCTAATTTGCTTCACCAACTTCATCAGCTTATCAGTGTAATCTTTAATCTTTTTCTATATCTTTCATCTTCTGCAATTCAAATTCTCTTCTTAAGTTCAAAAGTTGCATGGATCGGGTCTTCTCACTCCTTGAATACTCCTAGGCTAGCTTGTCCCACGCTTCCTTTGCTGTCTTGCAAGTTATAATCTTATTGAAGATCACTTCTGTAACTCCTAAATGAATGTAGGTCAAAGCTTTGAATTGCTTAGAAGCTAGTTCACCGTGATTCCTAAGCTGTGCCATGGTTGGGTTTGCTGGAAGTGGTGCTACAGCTCTTCTATTCTCAGTTACCTCCCACAAATTCCAACACCAATATCAAGTTATGGTCCTTGTCCCTACAAATTTAAAAATAAATAAATAAAATAAAGTAATGGTCAAGATACGGTTGATCCTATTGTTTAACTTTTGTGCATTAAAAAGTTAAAATATTTCAAATTTTCGAAAAATGGGACCGAACTTCGTAAAATTGTTGTGAATCCTATTGAACCAAAAGGTTTTAAATCGAATCAAACCAATTCGAAATTTAGAATTGAATCAAAATCGATTTTTTTTTAGCCCAAATCAAAATCGATATTCGAACCGGTAATTCGAGCTGAACTATCGATTATGGCTCCTTTTATCTTTAGAATCAAACCGGTGATTCGTAACTAAAATTAAGACAAAACTGAACCGAGGGGATGCCTACTTTACAACATATGCATGAAGAATAGCAGTGGAAATTCAAATCTTATAAGATATTGAAAATGCACAAATGAATTTAGTAATTTTTTATGAAATCTCTTAATTAATGCCAAACAATGAAATTTCCACTGAAACTGTATCATTCCATCTGGAAAGCCTTTATTCCTTCTTGTCTCATGTAAAAACCAAAAACAAGAAGTGAAAAAACAAAAATACTTTTTGGGCACGCAGTAGAAAGAAGAATAGAAAAGGATAGTGAATGTCTTATATCTTTATTTTGTTTTTAAAAATATATATTTTTATGTAACTCAAATTTATCAGATTTAGAACATAATGAAGTGACATTTATCGTTAGCCCAAAGGTTCTCCTTTAGAAATGCGATGGGTTTACTCTTAAAATTCTCTAGTGCTCAGAAGCATAACTAGCATTTGATTATATTGAAGTTAATTCATATTCGTTACCGACTCGAAGTTGTGACTAGAGGGATTAACATAGAAACTGGTTCGGATGCTACCTGACCATAAAACAAAATTGACAAAAAAAAAAAAAAAAAACAGGTTTATCATTGCTTCATGTATTCGTCGGACGGAATTATTTTTGAGAAGGGAGGAGCAAGAAAATTTTTTAAATAAGCTTGCATCATAACGGTCCATTGGAGATAATTTTCTCTAGAGAACCTGGGTGGTAGAGTTGGTACAAAGTTGAGAGAAGCCATATATGGATCTGCCATGGTTTTTTAGTGGGGTTCACTCTTGTTTTTCAAATGCTCTCAGGTATAATGGATGTGTTTCACTTAATCCAATTTGTTTGCTAGTCCCTTAAGAACTCTAGAAAGCTCTGATACCAAATTTGTTGTTTAGTTTTTGTAACTTATCAATGTGCTTGGATCAGATTGTATGAAAAACTTTAAAAGAAGCTATGCTTTTGATTCTTTAAGAAGAGAAAAAATGAGAGAGAGACAAATTTTCAGCATAATCATGTCTTCTTCTTTCATGTGATCATAAAAGCTTAATTACAAATTTCAAACTTCAGATACAAATTTGAATTTGATAGCTCGATAAGTGAGCAGAATGCTAGATGACATCATTATATAGATTAAAGTAAAAGCTAAGATTCTAACACATATAGCCTTGATCACGTAGATACTTGTTAAGTAAGCTAACTTAAGGTCCAAAACATAGCAGCAACCCCCAAAGTTAACTAACTTAACGATAGCTTTATAGCCTTCCAAAAAAAAAAAAACCTTCTTCTTTCTCAGGCAGCAGAGCATCAACACCAACCTTAACTTCAATTAGGAAAAGCATGATTTGCCAACGGGTGGAATGGGTAAGATCTGGCCTTTCAAAAATTCTACACCCAAATCTAAGTCCATGAAGTGTCACTGCAGACCTGAGAACCAATGTTCTGGCATTTTGCTTCTGGCATTATTGGAAGCTTATGAAGCCTGAATTCTGCATTCTCCAATTGGACGATGGCACTATAGATGTGCCTTGCTCTCTTGTATTTATAACTACAATAGATGTGCCTATGGATGTGCCTTGCTCTCTTGTATTGGATGATGGCACTATAAATGTGCCTTGCTCTCTTTTATTGGATGATGGCACTATAGATGTGCCTTGCTTTCTTGTATTTGAAACTTTCATATTAGGATTTATAACTACAATGTCTTTCTCTTAGTTTCAATTTTTCATCTTCTTTTAAGATTATAATCAACAATAGATGTATTAAGAAGGCATTTGTTGCAAGTTTTTCTAGTCTGTTGATTGCTGTTCAACAAAAAACAATGCAACCAGAAAAAATACCCTCCAAGCTCCTAACTATTTCTCTAACGATCTTGCTCAAAATTTTATAGGTTCTGGACCTTCTGGTTCTTGAAATGAAAAATAGTATTAATAGTACTGTGATTCCTGAAATTTCGTGTTGAATTTAGTAATTTTGCATGGCCATGGGAGAATCAGTCCCCAAAATGAACAACAATGCTTAAACAATACAAGTCATCTAGCTGCAGTACAGAGCAAACAAGAAAAAAAAAAAGGGACAACCGAGGAAGGCAATAAAGATGAAAGCCTAAGACAAGAAGACACAGAACAATCCAGGATTCTTCATGGGAAATTAGTTTTGCTCAGAGTAGATTCAAGAGTTGAACAGAATATGAAATCTGGCATTTAATGTCGTGAAGCACTTACCTGAAACACACATACAGATGTTACTCAGTTTAGTTCACATCTTAAGAGAGAGATAAAAAAATAAAAGAGCAATGGGTTAGTTAAAGTGCACGTTAAAGCTAATATATGTATGAAAAAAGGAGCTTATCATTGTGATGAAAATGGTCTGCAATTTCCCAGCAGTTTTCCGAAGTCAATAGAGCAAGAGCAAAATGAAAACTCAAGAAAAGCATCCCTTGTTAGCCAACGAGACAGCTTTTGTTTCTTTTGCCCAAAATGTATGCTGCATCTGATTTTGAATAAAGATGAAGCAATTGCATGAAAATGTTAATTGAAACAGAAACTAATGCCCAAGAAGATGATAGATTGATACATTAAGGGAATAAAATAAATTAAATTTCATTTAATTCATTATGTTGCGAATGATACATGTCTACAATATCAATATAAGCACGAACTGAAGATCATCTTAACGTTTGTTCTTTAAAATTTTTATTTAAAAGGTAAAGACTTTGAGCTGGGAATAATGACCCTATCACATCTCGATTTTATTTTTGACTACTTTAATATAGAAGTAAAAAAGAGAAGAGGTCATACCATGGAAGGAATTTGCTTATGAATTATGGCCTAACAGTTGATATTGCTCAACAATATGAACTAAACTGGTATAAACTTTGAATTGAATACATCCTTCACGTCTTTTTTTTGCCATTGCAACTTATCCCACCAGATTCTACTTCCTTTCATTTCCTTCAAATTTTTCGCACTATTGCAATCAAAGGGGAGCTGCGTCAGCTGGGGACAGTCATAGACACTTATGTTGTTGAGGCGCGGAAAGGATAGCACTCGCCAACAGATGCTTGTTAGAACCGGTAGATTTCCCAAGACCAAGTCAGTAAGATTTAGGAATGTGTTGTCACTTTTTCTGGTGTCTTCAGTACCATAATCATAACTCAGTACTTCTGCCAATTTAGAACAATGAAACAACTCAAGAGTTTGAAGGCCTTTGGCAGACTGGAGCCAACCCACATTTAATATAACAGGACAATACCAAATGGAGACATGCCGAAGGCTGGAGAAGTGCCTGTAATTTCTCACCAGCTGGGAAGAATTCTGGCCAATCGTGAATTCAAGGCGATGGCAATCATTTATGAAGAGTCTTTCTAGACGCTCCATTTTTCTGAGAGTCGAAACAGGTGCAAGGGATGGGGTGCCATCTGTGATTGTTTCAGAGCTCAAAATGGACAACTGTCTAATCGAATTTTGTAACGTTGGGGAGGCTATAATTTTTTTGAGAGCTGCATCACTAAAGATGCAAACACTTATATCAGTTATGTATTTCGTGCATTCCAACTCCTCCAATAAGGCCTCGTCATCATATCTTTCGTCGTCACTTAACTTGCTGAATACTTCCAACAATGGAATACTTGCTATTGATCCCTTTGGGAAATGTTTAAGATTTGCTGTGTAATCTACTAGCAAAATCTTTAGCTTATCCAGACTTTTTAGTTCACTTGGCAGCTTGGCTATTCTTGTACCGGAGAGATTAAGATAATTCAAGTAGATCAATGCACCAATTGCAGTCGGTAAGTCTGTTAAACTGCGATTTCCCGACAAGTTCAAGACTTGCAAGTTGGCCATGGTAATCAAGAGATCAATTGGGAATGTACTCAGCTTAGAATCCCTGACAATCAAACTTTTAACTTCAGGACATGGAGGTGATTCACTTAGAATTCCATCCCCAATATTGGGACCCCACATTGATATTCTTGCAGCCTCAGCCCATCTCACAGTCCTTAAATCTTGTACCAAGATTTGATGCTCCTTATCTCCTAGCCAAATGGCTAACTCACGAATAATATCATGCATCTTAACATAATCATCCGTTTCGCCGCTCTTTAATAGGCAAGCTAGCTTTAAAACTCCAAGGATGGAGTGTCCCTTATTTCGAGCATCATATACATCAGCAGAATTTGTAAGGAACCCCTCTCCAATCCAAAGTTCAACAAGTTCATCTTTTCTAATCATATGATTGTTTGCAAATATTGAACAATATAGGAAACACGTCTTAAGAGTATCCTGACTCCATCTTTCATCTCTCAAACAATCCACACTAAACCTAAGACTGCGAAAGACGTGATCTGCCATACCTGGGATCTTTGATGGATCAGTTTCCAAACGTTTTACCGCATCTTCCCATTCCCAAGGATAGCTCCTTCTGGCCATGGCTCGCCCGACAGTAATCAAAGCAAGAGGTAAACCTTGGCACTTGTCAGCAACTCTCTTAGAAAGCTCCAGGATGTCTGAATGAGCATTTAGCGTGTCGTGACCGACATAACTATGAAATAAGCGCAAGGCTGCTTCTTCATCCAAACCTTCTAGCTTGGTGGTCCTGTCCGTCTTCATTCTTGCGCACACCATTTCTGAACGGGCTGTAAAAATGATTTTGGAACTATTTCCATTCCCATTGATAGGAACCCCAACCTCAACAAGATCTGCCTGCTCCCATGGCTCCCAAAGATCATCTAATAATAAAGCAAATCTTTTGGTTCTCAAGTGCTTCATTATCTCAACAGCTCTATCATTAGTTCCTATGGATTTCCACCAATCTTCACCTTCGGTCATTGCCAATTTCTTATAAAAAGAGTCCTGAACTTTTCTCACATCTCTTTCTCTGGACACTTCTATCAAAATCACTGCATCAAACTTGTGGGTCATGTGGCAGAAGCTATTGTTGATCTCTTTTAAAAGGGTCGTCTTGCCTACGCCGCCTATCCCACAAACCCCAATAACACCAACCCCAGGATCTCCAATCCATGTCCAGACCTCATTTAACTTTGAGGACAGGCCCACAGTCAAATTCATAGGCAACTCATCCGCTGGAGCAGCAGGCTTTTTCTCTACCACACTATCAAAATTACCGTCCCTTCTTAACTCAGTTACAATCCTTAGCTTATCTCTTACTATATTTCCCACCCCATTGTAAGCACAGCACCGCTTGGGAAAGAACCACCTAAAGCATTTCTTTTGGTTTTCTTGTTGACCCTCTTCAATAACCTCTTCCAGATTACTCTCTACCACTTGTACTCTATCAAGCCAATCAGTGACTCTGTGTTGTTGCTGCAAATTTGGCCTCATTTCATCTCTCACCCTCCTTATCACTTGCTCCCTCCAGAATTGCAGCTGCTGCCATTCACCGATCAAGGAAGTGAGATTGTATTCTAGATCAGCAAAGTAGTCTCCTCGAGTGCAGCAGAATGTCAAAGAACATTTTATAGCATCCCAGGCTGGGCCAATAACTGCGTTCTCCGGACCAGCCGGCATATTGGTTTGGCTTACAGTTGATCCTAACTACCAATAGCAAGAAATCAAAGAAGATGGAAAAGGGCTTAAACAAAAAGGCACACTGGTTTCATTGTGCTCATACTGAAAATGCAGGAGGAGAGAGATGATTCGCTTTGGAGAAGTGCAGCACGTGGTAGTGATAAGCTTGCTGGTTTACATGTGTGTGAAGCGTTGACAATACGATATATGTTATTTTATTATAAAAATAAGACAAAATTCTTTTATTCTAAGAAGGAAGTTATGCTAAAAATTTTAAATTTTGAAATATTTTGTCGAACACATTAGTTGGTATGTGCAACAAATAATGTAAGATGTGACACAAATATTATAATAATATGTAATAAAATATCAATAAATATAACAAAATATACAATCAAATATTTTTAAAAAAATAAAGGCCTAAATCCATCAACAGTAGATTTCTCTTTCTATTTTATTCACCTATGCACTCTAGAGAGAAAGAGAGAGGGTGGATGAAGGCGGGGCTGCTTATGAAAATGAGTTACAACTTGACAGATGCAACTTCTTTTATTTTTTTTTGGTTGAAAACAGATGCAACTTCTTTTAGCAATTAAGATCTCATTTTCTATTTTGGTGTTCAAAGATGACCATCACTTGAAGTATGGGTATGGAATATGTTTATTTTCTAATGCAAAATTGGCTTTTTCATAAGCGCGTGAAAACTGAGGAAAAATTTCGAAGAAAATTGCGTCATTGACCGACTCGACTTATGAGTTCTCTAATTTCCGCAATGAAATTTATCGAACAATAGACCACATGCCCATTTTACTTTCTTTATTTTTATAGATATAGAAATTATCTTAGAAAAATCAAGTTTAAAGTAATAAAACATTGTGGTCTTTTTCCCTAATTGAGTCAACTTTGTATGTTGATGATTATTTTAATGTTTATTTATTATGCATATATGACTTTTGGTTGCAACATATTTCTTATAAAATGAGAATCTTTTATGAATAACGAATATTCAAGGCATCATTTAGTTTAGCCGAAAATAACGTGTACATACAGTCTGGTTGAATATAATACATGATTAGGGGTCTATGCACCATGGTTAGGTCGCTGGTCGCTATCTTGATCATTATATTTTACTCAAATAATTGAAGACGATTGTCAGACTTATCTCTTCAGCTAGTTCATTCGATCATTTTCTTATTGTCCTGGGGAATAGAGTTGTCATGGGGGATAGAATTGAGATTCGATTCTGGTTACCCTTGTATTACTTTTCATTGGGCTAAACTATATTAGTGGTAAGATTGATGTGTCCGTGTCCCTTTGCATGTCTGTGTCCATACCTCACATAAGAGAAATCAAAGGAGAAAATGTAGGGGTTTTTGACAAAAAATGAGAGAGAGCGGCTAGGTTAGATTACTGAATTGGGATTCTGATTTCTCATTATATTAGAGGGTATGATGGCAAATTCACCATTTCTGTCCGCATTGACGCACGTCTTTTTAGTCTCGGTATATTTTTTTTGAATTTGAAAACTTGGTACATGAAGTATAAATAAATCCTAAATTTAGGATGTAAAAGGTAAATTTTCCTCTAATATAAAACTTGTGTACACAATAATGTGAACATTTACTAGATAGATCGATATTCATGCAGGTGAGACCCAGAATGGCTGAATTGAGAGACGTTGAACTGAGAAGTCCAATATGGATCCAGAGGCCCCGGTGGTATGCTCATTTCGAGTATTCTCATAATTTCATTATTTTGGTCATTCCAAATCCACTAAATAAATTTTCTGGCAGTGGCATCGACCTTAATATAGCAAAACGAACAAAATGCTTGTTTGAACCCATTGGCCTTTGGTCGAGTAATATAGAAAGACGTCCCTCATGATACGTAAGAATGAGCTCGAATTTTAGTATCGTAATCTCAAATATCAAAAAATTAAAAAAAAAATTTAAAAAATGTTTGTTTGAAATCCCCTTCCAGCAAAAATGAAACATTCCATAAAATTTCCTATTCCATCATAAATATATTGCACTTTTGTTCATATTTTATGTTGGGTTTTCTTTCCAATAGAAGACCTAGAAACAGTTCAGGTTTCTATGTTAGTTCTATGTGTTGGGATTTCTTGCCATTTATTTTGTTTGTTAAGTAACAGGGTGTCAACGACATATTCCAAGGTTCGCAGGATCGATTATGGCGACTAAATGAATCTAGGATAAACAAAATTGTGTTCACAGGAAAGAACTTGGATCAACAGGAAATTGAAAGGGCTTCCAAGCCTGCTGACTTTCATTTGCTAGTAGGATGTGTTTTTAAGTTAAAGCCTTTTTTTCTGTGTCTCAGCCAAATATTGACTGTTTATTGAATATGGCTTCATTGCCAGCATTTTACTGTTTAAAAAAAAAAAAAAGCAAATAAGAGCAACCAACATTGGCGAATTAAGTTGCTCTAATGGGATCGACGATGAAATTTTTTTGGCTTATGCGTTTATCTTTTTATTATGTAATTTTTATTTTAAAGATGGTAGTTTTCTAACTTCAAGGCCTTTTTTTTTCTTTTGGCAAATTGCTCCCTCTTTTTTTTGTTTTTTTTCAAATGGCTATCTCATGGTCTTGAAAGGTAAGAGAAATCATTTCAAATCAGTCTAAAAGCAAGAAAAAAAAAAAAAACAGATAGGAATCATTGCAATCATGCAACTCATGCCACATATCATAGCAATCACAACCAATATTTAGTTCTTGTGTTATTTGAGTGAAAAATTGCTGCATTGTTGGCTTTCATGCATCACAAACGCAAATGCAGAAAAGCTCATGTTCTGCTTTAATATAAACAGGATACACTTGGTCATTTATAATTGTATTGTTAGAGCAATTTAGCTTAGAAGATATGGATCTCATAGAATAAATTGTTGTTAGTAGGAGAAAAATTATTCTAATGTATTGGAGGAAATTAATGAAAAAAATATGCTAAAAATTATTCTTTTTTATAACTGATTTCACTATTGTGGGCATTGATCAAGGTAAAAACCAGAACACTTCATAGGCTTGTATTGCCAGTAACATGTAAACAGTCAAAATCATGAATGATAGGTGCTTTTGCAATTAGAGCTATGGGTATGCAAAGAAATATAGAAAATAATGTTTTATCTCATCCGATCAAATATTTAGAATTGAATCAACTGAGTCAGTACGTAGTTGTTCAATTTACAGACTTGGACTCTACAAGTGCAAATTGCGGTGATGGCAAAATAAATTTATTATTTATATATCTATCGACAATATTTTTTAGTAAATTTGTACAAGCTTATCAGTTGTGATGACATATTATCAATCAGATGAGAAGATCAAAATTTAGAATATGAATTTTTATTTTAACCGTTGGAGCTATATTATTCATAACTAACTTTCCAAAATAATAAGTCAACCCAAATAATGATCTGTATAAGGAAAAACTCTCCTAGCAATAAAAGTCAATAAAAACGCACTTACAATGAATCACCCACCCAAAATTTTTAGCTCTATAAGGTAACAAAAGAGCCCATCACATCCAAGCCATAAGAGTATTTTCCCTGCCAATGCCCATTTTTGCTAAAGAGTCTGCAAAATTATTCGTCTCTCTCGGTTTATAGACAAATTGCATCTTTTCATTTCGCAAATTTTCCATCTCGTTTAAAATTGATGCATATTGCCAAGGGCGAGGGCGCTTTTGAGAATTTGTCAACCACCTAATGGCCAGCTGTGAGTCGGATTCAAAAACTACATAAGCCAACGTGACATATCTGCATTGAGTCCACAACCTCATAGCTTCACAGATTGCCTTCAGTTCTGCGCCTTCTGGCGGTGAGTCTACACCAGCATCTTTTGAGAACAAGCAAAGAACCTTGCCTGAATATTCTCGAAGCACACACCACCCCACCCCCCCCCCCCCCCCCCCGGCCCAATTCTAGCTGGACCCATACTTCCTACCACAGCCCCATCTACATTGAATTTAAACTGTCCTAGTGGTGCAGGCTACCATGTGACATTGATTCTCCTCTTCCTATTGGCAATGGCTAGCTTATCAATGTTCAATATGAAGTCATTTACCGGAGCAATTAGACCACTTAGCTTTTGTCCACCACATCAATTGCACCCTAATCATATCGCATATTTTCTCCATAGGAAACTGTTTATCCTCAAACACTACTTCATTCCTGGCTAACAAAATGAACCAAGAAATGGCAAAGAAACTCATTAGCCAAATTTCCTTTGAGAGGTAGCATTTGCCAATCTCTTACCACATTAGCCACAAAGAAATAATCGAATTAGGCACAACCCAATAAATCCCCCACCAATGCAAACAAACCCCCCATAATTTCCAAACTATAGGGCAATGAAGGAAGATATGTGAAATTGTTTCCTCCTCTGACCCACATAATACACACAAAAATGATGGAGAGTTAGGGCCCATTACCTGTGAAATCCTAGCACCCACAGCCAATCTTTCCTTCAATAGTTGCCAACAAAAAATTTCTACTTTGGAGGGAGCTAAACCGTTCCATATTTTTGGCCCAGGAGTTGATAGATCACCCCTCTCTTATTCAACCAGCTTGCAAAAAGAATTCACTGTAAAATGCCCAAACTTTTCACCTTTCCAAATCAATTGGTCTTTCCTTTGAATCTGCAGGGTATTCCCCTCAATAATCATCTTAAAAGTCATATATAACTCCTTTTCCCTATCAAAAAATGGTCTTCTCCACTTCAAATCCCACTTCCACACACTTCTTTCCCATCTTCCGTAGGAGGCAATTGGCCCACCTTTATTAATTGACAATGCATATATCCTGGGAAATCTCACTGACAGAGGTTGATGGCAAGCCCAATTATGATTCCAGAAGTCTATTTTTTGACCATTTCCTACCACAAATTTGAAGTTTGTTTTAATCAAATCAGAATAAGGGTCACCTTCTCTAGCAATTGAACATATCCCACGCCAAATTGGAGACATTTTGGATGGATGTGTGTTCGAGCACCAAGGTCAAATTTTCCAATTCCCATATCGAGCATGCAAAACCTTTGCCCATAATGCTTCTCGCTCCTTTGCTAATCTCCAAAGCCACTTAGTGAGTAAACCCCCATTTCTATCCCACACACTCCCACTCCTAAACCTCCCCATTTCTTCCACCTACACACTGCACCCCAAGATACATGACACATTTTCCTCTTCCCCTCCTCTTCTCTCCACAAAAATCTTCTCTGTAGTTTTTCTAATTTTTCCCCCAATGCCCTTGGAAGTTTAAAAAGTGAGATATAATAGATGGGTATTGAATTTAAGCAGGACTTGATCAAAGCTAATCTACCTGCCTTTGAAAGATATCTCCTTTTCCAACCCACTAATCTTTTTTCAACCCTTTGAATGATTGAGTTCCGCATTCCTTTGAAGCGTGGGTTTACACCTAAAGGGAGTCCCAAGTACCGAATAGGAAGAGTCCCAATCTCACAGTTCCAGAAAGCAGCCCAAGATTGTACCACATTTGCCTCCACCTTTATACCAAGGATGACACTCTTTGAACAGTTAATTTTGAGACCTGAGCAACATCGGAAACATTTCATAATCCTCTTGAAATTCCTGACTGATTCATCATCTGCTCTACTAAAAAAAATAGTATCGTCTGCAAACTGGAGATGCGAAACAGACAATCCATCACCAAGTCGAATACCTGCAATAATGCCCCGATCCTCTGCCCTTATAAGTAGGCTATTTAGAGCCTCAGCAGTCAATAAGAATAAGAAAGGAGACAATGGGTCCCCTTGTCGAAGGCCCCTTCTCATCGTAAACTGTGCAGTCGGGCTACCATTAACAAGCACTGAGAGCTGAGCTGTTGAGAGGCATTCCATAATCCAAGTCTCCATTTATTACCAAAACCCATCACTCTCATAACTGAATCAAGGAAGTCTGAAGTTCTTATTCACGTGGCTTCTCATGGTTCTGCATCATTGCACACAAGCTGATGTTTTGTGCTCCTTTATGTTTCAGTCCTTTTGTGTAACAGTCAAGTCTGTTATTGCTAACCCGAGAAGGAGGAATCTTGAAGAAAAAGATATTTAGCTCATTTTGTCCTTTTCTCCTTGTATGTAAAATCACTAAGGTTGATTGATATAACAGCCTTAATGATTAACTTATGTAAGCACTGATCAATTTAGTGTTTGTTTAAATTTAAACTTTAGTTTAAATTTGTATTTTTCCCCCCATCAGTTTACTGTTGTAAACTGCTGTATCTATCTAAGTCTCCATATATATATGGAGCCTTTTTTGATTAATGCATCTCAAGCTCATTCCTCCCAAATTCTAAAAACTTTTTAATTCTTTTTCTTGTTCTCTGATGCTTGACTTTCCTTTCTTAAGGTTCTGTTTTATCTGCTGCAAGTTAGTTTGCTGCTTCTTCTCTGTTCTTATACCAACATCTGGTATCAGAGCAGTTCAGATCCAAGGAGGATACTGCTTTTTGCCAGTAAGTTTATTATTCACAGGCCAAACAAAAGCAGAAGCAAAATTCTGTTGGAGAAGACCTGACATTATCTGCAACTTTTGCAGAAAGAAAGGTCATCATGAAAAAATTTGTAGAAAAAAGCAGGGACAAATACAGCAAGATCAAGAGAAGAAAAATGAAGCTCAAGTTGCTGACATTGAGCAACAACAACCTGAGGAGCAATTATTTGTTACTAATAGCAGCAACATTTCCAACAATAGCAGGGAGGTTTGGCTAGTGGATAGTGGTTGCACTAACCACATGTCTCCTGATCTTAATGTATTCAAGTCCCTTGATGACTCTTATTCTTCAAATGTGAAGATTGGTAATGGGGAGATGCTTCAAATCAAAGGAAAAGGCACAGTAGTCATTACAACAAAATCAGGTACAAAGTTAATCTCAGATGTTTTATATGTTCCTGATATAAGTCAGAATCTTCTTTCAGTTGGTCAGCTGCTTGAAAGTGGATGCTCTCTTGTGTTTAAAGACAAAGGTTGTACTATATTTGATGCAAAAGGAGCTGAGCTAGTTATAGTTCCTATGAAAAGGAAGAGTTTCTACTTAGATGTAAAGGAGATTAATCTTCATGCGTTATCTGCTTCTGTTAATGACTCAGTCCTATGGCATAGAAGGCTTGGCCATTTTCATTATGCAGGCATTCAAAAGCTGCAAAGCAAAAACATGGTGAATAGTGTGATTAATGTTTCAATTCCTGATTCTATATGTGAAATTTGTCAAGTTGAAAAATTCTCTAGACTTCCTATTGATTCCAATCAGTCTTGGAGGGCCAAAGAGAAACTTCAACTTATACATACAGACTTATGTGGGCCAATGAGTACTGCTTCTTTAAATGGGAGTAAGTACTACATTGTGTTTATTGATGATTGTTCTAGGTTTTGCTGGGTTTTCTTCCTCAAAGACAAGACTGAAGTTCCATCTATTTTCCAAAGGTTCAAAATATGGATTGAGAATCAATCAGGCCATAAGATACAAGCTGTGAGATCCGATAATGGCTCAGAATTCACTTGAGGTGCTTTCAGAAGCATTTGTGTAGCTGCTGGAATTCAAAATCAATTTACTGCTCCCTACACACCCCAACAAAATGGGGTTAGTGAGAGGAAGAACAGGTTTATTATGAGCATGGCCAGATGTCTTTTAGTTGAAAAGAAGCTTCCTAAACTTTTTTTGGCAGAGTCAGTGGCTGCTGCTGTGTATCTGCTGAACAGGTTGCCAACACAATCCTTGTCAAATTTGACTCCTTTTCAGGCTTGGTTCCAGCACAAGCCCACTCTTGATCATTTAAAAATATTTGGATGCATTTGTTTTGCACACATTCCAGAGCCAAAAAGGAGCAAGCTTGATTCTAGAGCTGCTGTTTCAATCTTTGTTGGTTACACTAATACTCTTTGTAACTATAGAATCTATGACATTCACACTTCCAAAGTTTCAGTGTCTAGAAACTTGAAGTTCAGTGAGCATGAATTTTGGGATTGGAATAATTCCAGAATTGAATCTGATGTTTCTCAGCTTGACCAAGTTCCTAAACTTCAAGCTTCTGATGAAGGCTCAACACTTGATGAAGGTTATGATGATGTTCCAGTCAGAGGAACTAGAAGCTTATTAGATGTCTATGAAAGAGCCAACACAGCAACTCTAGAGCCTGTTGATTTTGAAGAAGCTGCAAAGTCTCCTAGTTGGGTCAAAGCTATGAAGGAGGAGATTCAATCCATTGAAAAGAATCAAACATGGATTTTGGTGCCTAAGCCTAAGCATAAGTCTGTGATTGGTGTAAAATGGGTTTTCAGATCAAAGTTCAATTCTGATGGAACCTTTAACAAGCACAAAGCTAGGCTAGTGGCAAAAGGGTATTCACAGTAGTTTGGAATTGACTACTGTGAAACCTTTGCACCAGTAGCCAGATTGGACACTATTAAATTGCTCATTGCAGTTGCAGCAGCTAAAGGATGGGAGATACATCAGCTGGATGTCAAATCTGCCTTTCTCAATGGCAGTCTTCAAGAAGAAATTTATGTAGATCAGCCTCCTGGTTTTGTTAAGAAAGGAGAAGAAGACAAAGTATATTTGCTTAAGAAGGCACTCTATGGCCTAAAACAAGCTCCTCGAGCTTGGTACAGCAGAATCAATGAACATCTGCTTCAGCTTGGCTTTGTCAGAAGCAAAACTGAAGTAACCTTGTATGTTAAAGTGGAGAGAAGTGAATTCCTTTATGTTTCTTTGTATGTTGATGACATTTTAATTGTTGGGAGCTGCAATCAGTTAATCCAAAGGTTTAAAGCTGAAATGAAAGAGGTCTTTGATATGACAGACCTTGGACTAATGGCTTATTTTCTTGGACTAGAGCTGAAACAATCCAAACATGGAATTTTCATCTGTCAAACCAAGTATGCCAAGGAGATTCTGAAGAAGTTTCAAATGGCAGATTGTAAAAGCTCAGCAACTCCACTAGCAGCAGGAGGAAAACTATTGAAGAATGATGAATCAGAAAAGACAAATCCAACCAGATATAGAAGTCTAGTTGGATGTCTTCTTTATCTTTCAGCTTCCAGGCCCGACATTATGTTTACTACCAGTTTACTCTCCAGGTTCATGCATTCACCCTCAGACATTCATTATAAAGCTGCAAAACGAGTTCTAAGGTATTTGCAGGGAACTGCTGAGCTAGGAGTTATGTTCAACAAATCAGAAAAGCTGGAACTAAGAGGATACTCTGATAGTGACTGGGCTGGAAGTGAGGAAGACATGAGAAGCACCTCAGGGTTTGCATTCACTTTTGGGTCAGGCATGTTTTGCTGGAATTCTAAGAAACAGACCACTGTTGCACAATCCACAGCAGAAGCTGAATACACAGCTGCTGCTTCTGCTGTGAATCATGCAGTTTGGATCAGAAAAATACTCTCAGATTTATGCTTCAAGCAGGTTGAACCCACTCCTATTTTCTGTGACAACCAATCAGCTATTGCCATCTCAAACAATCCTGTGTTATATGGCAGAACTAAACACTTCAAAGTGAAGCTGCATTTTATTAGAGAGGCTCAAGAAGACAAGGAAGTCAAGCTGGAATTCTGTCCTTCTGAGGAACAATTGGCAGATATTTTCACCAAAAGGCTTCCAAAGCCTAGATTTGAATTCTTAAGAATGAAATTAGGTGTGCAATGTTACAGCACCAAGGAGGAGAATTGAAGTTCTTATTCACGTGGCTTCTCATGGTTCTGCATCATTGCACACAAGTTGATGTTTTGTGCTCCTTTATGTTTCAGTCCTTTTGTGTAACAGTCAAGTCTGTTATTGCTTACCCGAGAAGGAGGAATCTTGAAGAAAAAGATATTTAGCTCATTTTGTCCTTTTCTCCTTGTATGTAAAATCACTAAGGTTGATTGATATAACAGCCTTAATGATTAACTTATGTAAGCACTGATCAGTTTAGTGTTTGTTTAAATTTAAACTTTAGTTTAAATTTGTATTTTTCCCCCCATCAGTTTACTGTTGTAAACTGCTGTATCTATCTAAGTCTCCATATATATATGGAGCCTTTTTTGATTAATGCATCTCAAGCTCATTCCTCCCAAATTCTAAAAACTTTGTAATTCTTTTTCTTGTTCTCTGATGCTTGACTTTCCTTTCTTAAGGTTCTGTTTTATCTGCTGCAAGTTAGTTTGCTGCTTCTTCTCTGTTCTTATACCAACAAAGTCCCACTCAACCGTGTCATAGGCCTTCTCAATATCCACTTTAATCACCACTCCCCCTCCAGAATATGAATTTTTATAACGATTACAAGTGCGACCAAACTATTTTGGATTAAAATTTATTGTTTTACACCATCTCATTTATAAAGGAGTCATTCTCAGGACTCAACTAGACTAAAAGTTTGTTGTTCAAGTGTGTCCATCTTGTCTAAGTTCAGGCCAGAATCTGTGTGTCTGATTGGTCCACGGCTAGTGTAAGTGATAATAGGCGATAAGACTGAAAATATGACTAACCATGCTTGAACAGATTAAGCTTGGGCCCTATTGTCATTGTGTCTTGTTAAAAAATTGGTAGAAACTTCTTGTGTAGTTTTATGAGAATTTTTTTTATTATAAATAGTCATTGCCTTGCACTTTGTATTCAAAGTTTGTGTTTCACCGATTTTTTATTTTTTCTTATTCATATGAAACTAAATTTAAAAAAGAAATAAAACAAGTGAAGGTATATTAATATATAGAAGTCAGTGCAGTTCATCAGTGCGCCAGAAGTGTTGCTTGACATGGTAATTTGTAATTGCGAAAGGAGAAAAAGATATAAACTTTCTTATGATATGATTATAATTTATCATTCATGGAGAGAATGAGTTGATCAAGTAACAATATTAAAGCCTGCATCAATCTTTTGCTCACCGAATAAATTTTTTTGTAATAGTAAATATTGTGGTGGCTAAAAGAACAAAGATGATAACAGCAATTCCTTGGTTCCTTTTTCGATGGACTATTGCTTCGTGAAAGGTAAGAAAATGAAGAAAGAAAAATCATTGCAGTGGCAGTTTCAAGCTATTATTCTTAGAGAAAGTTTTCTTTATTTTTCTCTTGAGTTTTGTTTGAGAGAAAAAGTTCTTTAGTTATGCCAACAATATTTATGTCTAAATTGCTTTTGTTGGTGATGATTAATGCATCCCAAATGCCAGAAAATCATGACGAGGTTATGCAAATGGGAAATATAAACGCATTTCATAAGTTAGTTGCTAGAGTATTTCGGTGAAATCTACTTTCAATATTATATATATTCATGCATTCCATAGTTAGGGAATGGTCATGCTTTGAATATGAAAGTTAAAAATATAAACTTTGGTAACCGTAGCTATCCATTGTCGCTGGAAAAAATTTATGTAAAATAGATTACCAAATATCTTTCATAGTAGAAAATAAACCAATAAATTATAATTATGTATTGGAGGAAATGAATGTTCAAAATTCAATTAAAATCATTCAAGCAAGTTAGTTTCTTAATTACCGAAATATTGTTCAAATGGGAGAGTCATCTCTTTTTTGCTGATAATATTGGCTCTATAGAGTCTTTAATAGAAAATCGTCAAAGCAAAGCTTTCAACCTCATGCAAAAGCTACGACTAACAAAACAGAAATAGGGTTGCTTCAATACAAATAGAGTAGGACCAATACAAAATATTCCTAATAATACTAAACTAGTAAAAACATAAATATATCCACATCACATTACATTGTTAGAAACCATATAAAAGATACATATGTATTCAACTTCAGAGTCATTTTCAAATGAGAAAAACTTTGCAATTTTAAAAGTATCGGAAAAGATAGGTGGCCATACCAAGTTCTAACCAAATAATTTCCAAACTGATACTTTGTGCAACTAAAAATATTTTTTTATGCAACTGTAATAATAAAAAATAATACGAAAAAATATTATTATTTTTTACAATTTATATTTTTTAACTGCAGTTGCACAAAATATAAGTTTTGTTACATAAATTATATGTGTGCTGTTTGACTACCGGCATTTGACCACCCAATAGTGCCAAGGTACTGTTATATGACCACATGATTACATGGTCAAACAATGTTCATATTGTAACTGATAATATATTTTGTGTAAATACAATTAAAAAATATGAATAAAAAAATAATCATATATTTTTGTTGTACACTTTACTATATAGTTACACAAAATATAATATTTGTTGTAATATAAATACTATTTAGCTATACAATCATGTGGCTATCTAATATTTTCGGTAATTAAAATACTCGAAGATTAAGACAAACTGGAATGGTTGATTTAACAGTAAGCGGACCAATTTTGAGTAGTCATAACTTTTGTACTAATACGACTTGTCATTAAAAGTTTTAGGACCAAATTTTTTTGTTGTTTTAGTGTTTAGAGGTTCTTAAGGTTTAGTAAGTTATTATACTAACTGTAACCATCAAAATGCTCATTTCACTTGATTAACAAAATTGGCATAATTTTAAAACATTCCTATAGACTTTGGTGGAGATTCAATTATTGTTAGAAATATAAAAAGGCTAATCTACGAATATATTATGAAATTGCATAACTTTAGAAATTTAGCCCAACTGTTGAAAAGTACTAAATAGTATTTACAGAATTTTTTTTTTGCAGGATATGCATATTTTAAATCCTAAATTTTAACATTTTTTTATATTTGAGTCCTAAACTTTTTTAAGATTTTATTTAAGTCCTCAACCTTTTAATTTCCTACCAAATCAGTTTTTTTGTTAATAAAAAGTGATCAATCTGTTAATAAATAAGTTTAAAATAATTCAAATTATTAAAAAAAGGTCAAATAATGAATTAAATATCTTTTCTATCAATAAAATATACATATTAAATATTTTTTAATTAATAAATACCCGAATTAAATATGTAGTATGCATATTTTTTAATGAAAAAATTCAATTTATGTATCTAACCTTTTGTCAAATAATATTTTGTAAGATTGAAATTATTTTTTAATAGATTAATCACTTTTCGTTAATAAAGAGACTAATTTGATAGAAAATCAAAAGGTTTAACATTCAAATGAAATCTTAAAAAATTTAGAACTCAAATGTAAAAAATATAAAGATTTAGAATTTAAAATATGCATATCACGTAAATTAAAGACACTTTCATTTTTTTCTAAACGGAATCCGATTCACCTACGCCAAAGCTAAGGGCTTGTATCTTGTATTGGCCTTCATCAAAGGCATCTCGCTTACAGGTCATCACATTAGATAGATCTGTTACATAAAATGTCATTGTGATAGATTTATTACCCAAAAAAAATAATTGTATGAAACTTTTACTTTTTAAAGGTCTTATTAGAATTGTGAAAATACGAAAAGTTCAGCATATCTTCCCATATTAATCCTATATCAAATTTAATGTTTTTCTCAGCTTATTCGTGTAATTGCTTTGTTAGCTACACTCAATGTGGTTCTTCCCCCATGTAATATATGGGTTGTTTACTCGACAATTTTTCATTTCTTTCCACAACTCCTCTATGAACTAACAAACAAAGGTAATTGAGCAAAGAATTGAGACTCGATGTATCAAGCATCCTGCTTTGGAGAGATATTTCTGCTTCCATAATTTCAACCTAGCCTCGTTTCGTGATGGGTCGTTTCTTTTGCTCTTGGATTCATGCTCAAGGGGTAAACCCAAGTATTGAATAGGTAATTCACCGCCGCGCACCCCCAAAATTTAGCCTTGTACTGAAGCATTGGAGTGTCTGATCTCCACGAAAATGTTCTTCGAATAGTTGATCTTCAGACTCAAACAACACTAGAAGCAAGTCAAAATGTTTTTGATTCATTGTACCATAGTTGTTACTTGTATTCGTCCGGTTGAATCAATTTGTTCAATAAAGTTGTCAAAATATTTTCGGCGTATAAAAGTTTTGGTTCTTGCCATGTTCAGTTTTCTGCTTTCTCTTGGAATAAGGAATTACACCATACTAAATACCATGTTACAAAGATGATATGTGAACTCTTTGCAAAATCAGGCTTGTTAGGATGGAAAATCAAATGCATTAATTTACTGAGTCTTAGTTGTTGTGCTATTATAATGTCATCTCACAAATATTTGCATAATCATATGCCTCATATTGTTGTTTATTTCATGGGATATAGTAACTGCAACATAACTTCGTCTCATAGGGAACTTATTTGTAGATGGAAAATGAATTTTGTATTTTGAACATTAAAAATGGATTCTTGTTGAACAATACATACTATTTAACTCTATTTAGAGAGGCTTTCATAGCCAAATGGATTGCAAATTGGTTTGACAACGTGCTTGTGGAACGAAAAGACAATAAACATCTCTCTACTTCAGAACATGCTTTGATGTCCTATTCCATCATGAAATAAATTTAAGTTTTGTTTGTACTTTATGTTTGATTTTCTTTTCTATAGAAAACCAAGAAAACGGTCCATATTTCTTTTCTGGAGGTGGGGATCTTATAGTGGAGTAGTTTTGGATTTCATGTTCATACTTACTATGTGTTAAAGTTTTCTTGCCATTTATTATGTTTGTTAATTAACAAACTGTTCATGACATATTATAAGGTTCGTTGGTACCAGATCGTTGAGATTATTAAGATTTATGTTTTGATGTGTCACTCATAATATTGATTGATTGATTTATTATGGATATATTTTTGTATTAAATGCATGATTAAACTTATTATGAAAGTCTATTATTTATTATTATGCTTATGATGACAAGATCTTTTTATGAATTTGAATTGAGCTAACAATCCTCTAAGATCTTGTTACTGCCATCAATTATCTCTTTTAAGCAAGGTGTTTATAGAGATCAAGTTGGATCACACCCAAAGAAGGAAAGTTTCTGTTGACAATTTGTTACACGGATGTATGGTCAACCAGACCCAAGACATAATCGATCACAGAAGTTTCTGCAGTCAAGGTTTTCAGATTTGGAAATAATTCTTTTTATGGTAGAAGATTATTGTCCTTTGGGTCTTATCTATAAGAGATAGTTTCTCTTGTAGAGTAAGATGTGCTTAAAAAGAATTCAAAAAGGGTTTTAAAGTTGTAATCTCAGGAAAAAAAAAAAAAAGGAGGAAAGATCCAAGAGGAAAATAAAAGAGGAAAAGACAAGTGTGTGCTCTTTGTGAAAATTTGAGAGTATTGTGTTGTGTGAGAAATAATGTACTCTTGTGTTAGTTTTCTAATTAGAGAGAGAGAGTGGGAGAGAAGCAGAGGGAGGAGGGGACGAAGAGAGAGACAAAAGGAGGACAAAGAAAGAGTCCTACATGGTGACCTATTTGGAGAGAGAAAGAAGTCTGACGTGGCAAAGGTGGTTGATTGAAATTCATTATTTTTTACTACATAAGACACGGTTGAAAATTAAAATTTAGTTGGCCTGTTTGTCGTTATCTCAACTCTGATGGATCCTGGAACTGGGCCCTACTTCAAGGGAAAATCACCAGGGACGTGGAACTCACTGTCAGAAGCCACCGACCCTGCCTAGACTCGGGTTTCCAAGATAGATTTATTTGGGCTGGCAATTCTGGAAGATTCTCAGTGGCAAGTGCTTTCAAGCTAGTTAGCACGAGAGATGAACAGCCTGCAGAGGAGTGGTTGTGGATATGGAAGATTCCAGTCCCAAGGCACATGCAAACTTTCATATGGCTGGTTTGGCATGGTAAGCTTCTATCTAATTCCCAACGTTCCATCCGCCATCTTGCAGACAGTGGGGCTTGTGACCGATGTGGGGGGCAATGGGAGGATATTGCCCATGTCATGTATCATTGCAACTTTGCTAAGCAGGTTTGGTCCCACCTACATAGGACCCTTGGCATTGATCAGTTTCCTTTCTATGGCTTTAGGAGCTGGCTTCGAAAAGGCTGTAAGGAGGAGCTAAATCTGGAGTGGGGCTGTCCCTATAGAATTCTCTTTGTTTCTGCATTATGGTATTTGTGGGATAGTCGGAATAAAATGATTTTTTCGGGTCAAATCAGGTCTGTTGCTGAGCTTGCTTCCATCGCCCGGGCGAAAGCTATTGAGTTTTATGATTATTGGTTTTCCAATCGGTTGACTAATCTCGTCAGGCCGGAAACCCGAAGGGATGCCGTTTTAATCAGTTGGCAACCTCCCACCCCTCCATACATAAAGATTAACGTTGATGGTTGTGCCAAGGGCTCTCCTGGTCCTGCTGGCTTTGGGGGTGTGGCCAGGGACTCATGCGGTCGCTGGCTGTTTGGTTTCTCTGGATCTTGCGGAATCTCCCTAGCAATCAATGCTGAAATTTTGGGCATTGTGTTGGCCTTGAAGTGTGCTCGGGACAGAGGCTGGGGCAACGTGATCGTCGAAACAGACTCACTTCTCGCCTTGCAAAAAATTTGGATGAAGGACTGGCAATCTGACCTTTACAGAGCTCTAATTTTTGAGTGCCGACGTCTCCTTCAACTTCCATGGAATTGTCGCTTCCAACACACTCTCCGGGAGGGAAATTTTTGCGCCGACCATTTGGCTAATGTTGGCGCCACCAGTGATGTCGATCTCCACATTTGGGAAGAACCCCCACCTGATATCAATGTGCTCTTGAACGCTGACATTTTTGGTGTCGGGGTTCCCAGGGGAGGCTAACTGTTTTGTTGTTGTTGGTTTCCTTCCCCACTTTGTTCTTTTTGTTCCTTCTTTGCTTTAATATACTCTTGAATCCAAAAAAAAAAAAAAAAATTAAAATTTTTTGATTTATTAATAATTTTTTCAATAACGCTGATTTTAATTAGATTTTTTTAATTTACTGACTTATAAATAGATAAAGTGATCCAAATATAAATTTATCTTGCTGTGGCCTTGACTTGAAGGATTGGGAACAACATATCATATCATTGTGGCGACATGTTGACATGGCAAGTATTGTATGACGCAGTATCTCAATGAACTTAAGGGAAGAATGCTCCATTCGTGCAAACCCATTTTTCTCTCCATGGCTTGCCATGTGAGAGCTTCCCTCTGCTCACTACAGTGCTCTCTCAGTGATTGAGTCTTTTCTCCGCGCTGGAGTTTTTTGTGTGATCTGTTTTGTTACCTCCACCCCTCTGTTTTTTCTTTGATTTCTCCTGTTTCTCTATTTCTTCTCAATCATAGTGTGTTATCTCAATTGCCGCCTACGGACAGGCCTTCGATATGGAGAACCAAGATGCATCCGATTAAGTCATTATCCTTCCACAGGACGAGTCCATAAACTCTGCATCGGATCGGAAGGGATTTGGCTTGTTGGGGAGCCTTTGGTCTGAAAAACCATTTAATTCCAAAGCTCTCTTGACTACCATACAACTAACCTGGAAACCTAAGAAGGAGATTGGGGCTAGAGAGCTTGAAGCTAACCTCTTCTACTTTCAGTTTGCAAACGCTGTTAATAGGCAATTCGTTCTTGACAACGGCCCTTGGTTTTTCGATAAGCATATTCTCTTGTTGCAGGAACTGAGAGAGGATGAGCAGCCATCTAAGATTAATATGTTCTGGACACCTTTCTGGGTTAGGCCGTATGACCTCCCAATGAACTCTATGTCTAGATCGACAGCCATGGTGTTGGGCAATAAGATTGGCAAGTTTGTTACTGTGGATGAGGATGGATTAGGAAGTTGGGCCAGGTACTTACGGTTCTGCGTTCGTTTTGATGTCAGAAACCCTCTCCTTCGTGCGATTAAAATCAAGCAGAGTTCAGGTGAGATTCTTTGGGTTCCTTTCAAATATGAGAAGCTACCAAACTTCTGCTATTGTTGAGGCTGTTTGGGTCATGTCTATAAGGACTGCGAGTTATTTGAGGAGCCAGAAAATGGTGAAGCCTTGCCAGAGATTGTCCCTACACTCCCGTTTGGTGATCCCTTAGAGCTTCGCCAATCAAGCGTCCGATAGTGAGGCCAGAGGGGGTTGTTGTTACGCAGACTAGAAGACCAACATATTCGGCAAGAAGAATAAATTTCCAGTCTGGGAATCCCATGCCCCTAAGTGGCCAGAATTCTGTCGATGGCGAAGGCATTTTGGAGGTAAGTACGACGGCAGCTGATAGGGTTGAGAACGTTCAATTTCATTTCCCGAATTCCTCGCCCTCTTTTAATTTCAATTTTGATTCTTGCCAGATTGGGGAGCGAGGTATACGGGATGTGGTCTGCCCAATTGGGAATATCCGGCCTTCTGCTATACAGGAAATAGCTGGGATGGGGCAACATGCCCAAAATCTTGGAGATGATCTATCCCCCAGGATTGTCGCTAACCAGGTACAATCGAAGCAGGGCTGTCTGTCTAGTCCTGGCATGAACCTCTCCTTTGTGCCATTAAAGATGGCGTGTTTGGTAAGTGATCTGCCAACCATGGAAGTTTCCCCAGTACATGTCGTTTTTCACTCATCTGACAAGCCTTCAAACGTGGATATTTCTTCAGCGAGTCCAAGTGTTATAAACGGGGCGAATGACTCTATTAAAAATTACTCATCCCATGGTGCTCCTTCAGTTATAAATCCTTCGGAGGAAGCCGTGAGCTATGGGGCTATTCAGACTGAGAAGTTGTCCTTATTGGTGCATGAAGAGTTGTCCTCCACTACGGGATTGAGAAGAGTAACCCGAAAGAGAGGCTTGTTGACCACAGGTCAGTATGCCTCTATCATGGGCAAACGAAAGAGCTCCCCTCAATCCGATTGTGAGATGGTTACCTCTAGTATAAGTGAACCAAAGAAAGCTAAGAAGGGCGGTGTCACTCTTGATCCATCTGATGTATACCTTGTATCGGCGGAGGCTGCGGGGCAGCCCTGCCGACAGCCATGATGATCCTTACCTGGAACTGCCAGGGTTTGGAGACACCCCGCACAGTTAATCGAATAAGGAAGCTAGTGCAGCTCCACGTCCCCAGCCTCGTATTTCTAATGGAAACTAGGCTTAAATCATCTGAAGCAGAACATGTCAAACTCAAGCTAAAGTTCAAGTACAGGGTGTATCTAGATTGTGAAGGGAATGGCAGACTGTTAATGAGTAATGTGATGTAAAATTAAATGGTTAATTAGTGTTTGTCTTGTATTTGTAACTATGGTTAAACTAAGCTAAGTTAGGAGTTGATCTAATGGTTATTAGAATGACACATGTATGACTAGAAACTAATGTAACTTTTTGATATATGTGTAGTGGAAAGATCTGGAAGTGCAGAAAAAAATTAAGAAAAAAACAGAGTAAAAACTTACTTCTCTGGCTCTCCCGTTGCTTTCTTCATCAATTTCAGTCCAGCACCATTTTTCTGCAGATTTTGGGCCAACAATCTGGTATCAGAGCTTGTTTTTTGAAGAGAAAAAGTGGGTTTGAAGAGTATTGAGTATGGCAGCCACAAATGCCACCAATTTCAGCAACATTCAAGTTCCCATTTTTGAAGGAGAGAACTATGAGTTCTGGGCCATAAAGATGAGAACGCTTTTCCAGTCTATAGACGCTTGGGAGCTAGTTGATGTTGGATTTGAGGAGCCACAACAAGAAACGAGGTTGACAGAAGCTGAGAAGAAGGAGTTGAGGAAGAAAAGAAGCCTAGATGCAGGGGCATTGTCAATTATACAAAGAGGAGTGTCAGATGCTCTTTTCCCTAGAATCATGCGATTGACCAAAGCCAAGGAAGCATGGGACATTTTGAAGCGGGAATTTCATGGAGATGATAAGGTACGGGCTGTCAAACTTCAAAATCTAAGAAGAGATTATGAGAATTTGAAAATGAAGGAGAATGAATTAATTGATGAATTCTTTGGTAGAGTCATACAAGTGGTGAATCAAATGAAAACATGTGGTGAGAAGATTGTTGATAAGAATATTGTTGAGAAAATTCTGAATAGTTTGACTGAAAAATTTGATGCAATGGTGGTTGTTATAGAGCAAACTAAAGACACTGCTGAAATGAGTGTTCAAGAGTTAATGGGTTCCTTGAAATCATTTGAGCAAAGATTGTTTCGACGCTTCGAAAAGTCAGTTGAGAGCGCGTTCCAATCTAAGCTCTCTCTTGATGTTAAAAATCAAGACAAAGGACCCTCAATAAATGAAAACCAGAGGATTTGGTCACCTAGAGGTGGAAGATATGGAAGAGGTAGAGGCCGAGGCACAAGAGGAAGAGGTCGAAGCAACAATGAAAGTAGACCCGTTAAAGGTGATTCCATGAGGAGGTGTAATATTTGTAATCAGGGTGGCCACATTGCAAAAGATTGTTGGTTTAAAGGAAAACCCCAATGTCATCATTGTAAGAAATTTGGCCACATTCAAAAGGATTGCAAGTTTAAGAATGATCATCAAGTAAATTTCATGGAGGACAAAGATTGTGAAGGAAATTTATTTTATGTTTGTAATGAAGTCATGGAGGAGAGCAAGGATCTATGGTATTTGGATAGTGGTTGTAGCAATCATATGACACCGTGTAAAGAAATCTTCTTAGATATGGATGAAACTATCAATTCAAAAGTGAAACTTGGAAATGGTGCAGCTATGGAAGTGAAAGGAAAAGGGAGGATTGGAGTTGCAACTAAAAAAGGAACAAAAGTGATCAATGATGTTTTGTATGTACCAAGCTTGGACCAAAGCTTACTTAGCCTTGGACAATTGTTGGAGCATAGCTATTCTGTGTTATTCAAGGATCTAGGTTGTGTGATTCTTGATCAAAGAAATGAGAAGGTAGTAGACATAAAAATGGGGTTGCAGAGGAGCTTTCCTTTAAGGTTCAAGTACTCCAAAGAAGTGGCCTTGAAAGCTGGTCTTATTGATGATAGTTGGTTGTGGCATCGCAGATTTGGGCACCTGAATTTTAGAAGCCTGAAATTATTGCAGCAACAGAATTTGGTGCATGGTTTGCCGAGCATACAAGAGAAAAATGAAGTTTGTGGAGGTTGTGCATTGGGAAAGCAACACAGGCAACCATTTCCTAAAGGAGTTGCATGGAGAGCAAAAGGGTTACTTGAGCTGGTGCATACCGATGTTTGCGGCCCAATGAATACACCATCACACTTTCAAAACAGGTACTTTATCTTGTCCATAGATGATTATAGTCGCATGACATGGGTTTACTTTATGAGACAAAGATCTGAAGTTTTCAGCATTTTTAAGAAATTTAAGAGTCTTGTTGAAAAGCAAAGTGGTTGTAGTATAAAGATATTGAGGAGTGATCGAGGGAAGGAGTACACTTCAAATGAATTTGAGAAGTTTTGTGAAGATGAAGGAGTGCAAAGACAGCTTACTGTTGGTTATACTCCACAACAAAATGGAGTATCGGAGAGAAAAAATCAAACTGTGATGGAAATGGCAAAATCCATGTTGTTTGAAGTGGGTTTACCTAGAAGATTTTGGGTTGAAGCTGTGTATACTGCTGTCTACTTGATAAATAGAAGTCCAACCAAAGCATTAAAAAATGAGACCCCATTTGAAGCTTGGAGTGGTAGGAAGCCATCGGTGAAGCACTTGAGAGTATTTGGATGTGTGTGCTATGTTCATGTTCCAAAAGAGAAGAGGCATAAGCTTGATGAAACGAGTGAGAAATGTATTTTAGTTGGGTACAGCAACAAGTCGAAGGGATATAGGCTATTCAACTTAAAAACAAACAAAATAATTGTGAGTCGTGATGTTGTATTTGATGAGAAGAAAACTTGGAATTGGGAAAAAAGCCAAGCAGAAGAAAAGTTTGTTTCAATGGATGTTATTCAGCAAAATCCAATTCAAGAAGAGGAAAGTGATAATGAAGAGCCAAATTTTGATATGGGGGCTGATTTGCCGACTTCTTCAAGTAGTTCACCTAGCTCAACGCCTAAGAAAATGAGGAGTTTGAGTGATGTGTATGCCAGATGCAATTTCTGTATGGTGGAACCAGAAAATTTTGAAGAAGCAGTGGAAGATGAATCTTGGAGAAAAGCTATGGAAGAAGAAATTGATGCTATTGAAGAAAACAATACATGGCAGCTGGTTGACCACCCACAAGACAAAGAAGTGATTGGTTTGAAATGGATTTACAAGGTGAAGCATAATCCTGAAGGCTCCATGCAAAGATGTAAAGCAAGATTAGTAGCTAAAGGCTACTCACAACAACCTGGAATTGATTATAATGAAACATTTGCTCCAGTAGCTCGCTTGGATACTGTTAGAGCCATTATTGCAGTAGCTGCTCACAAAGGTTGGTTGTTACATCAACTTGATGTTAAATCTGCATTTTTGAATGGAGAATTAATGGAGGATGTTTATGTTGAGCAACCTCAAGGGTTTGTTGTTAAGGGTGAAGAACATAAAGTATACAAACTGAAAAAGGCTTTGTACGGGTTGAAACAAGCGCCTAGAGCCTGGTATAGTCAAATTGATGGCTATTTTCTGGAGAAAGGGTTTGAAAGGAGTAGAAGTGAACCAACTTTATATGTCAAAAATAAGGGAGTTGCTGGCATACTTGTTGTTGTTTTGTATGTTGATGATTTGGTGATAACAAGAGACAATGAGAAGCTTATTGAAGAGTTCAAGAATGAAATGATGAGAAGATATGCAATAAATGATATGGGGCTCCTACATTATTTTCTTAGAATTGAAGTTTATCAAGGTGAAGATGCTGTTGTCATTTGCCAAAGGAGATTTGCAGAGAAAATTCTCAAAAAATTCAGAATGGAAGGGTCCAAGTTTGTTGAGACACCTTTGATTGTCAATGAGAAGATGATGAAAGAAGATGGTGGAAATAAGGTGGATGCAACTTTGTATCGAAGCTTGGTTGGAAATTTAATATATCTCACAGCTACAAGGCCAGATTTGATGCATGCAACAAACTTACTTTCAAGATTTATGCATTCTCCAAGCCACATACATTTGGGGACAGCAAAAAAGGTCCTCCGATATGTTCATGGAACAATGAATTATGGCCTTAGGTATGAAAGAATTTCTGAATTGAAGTTGGCTGGATTTTGTGATAGTGATTGGGGAGGTTGTGTTGATGATATGAAGAGCACGTCTGGGTATGCATTTTCTTTGGGTTCAGGAGTTTTCATGGTGTTCAAAGAAGCAACAATCAGTAGTTCAATCATCTGCAGAGGCTGAATATGTTTCAGCTGGAATGGCTACTTCTCAAGCCATTTGGTTGAGAAGAATTTTAGAAGACGTCGGAGAGAAACAAGAAGACCCTACTGTGCTTTATTGTGATAACAAATCAGCAATTGCTATAGCCAACAACCCAGTTTTTCATAGCAGAACCAGGCACATAGCATTGAAGTATCACTTTATCAGAGAGGCAATGGAAGATGGAGAAGTACAACTGGTTTTTTGTAGGTCCGAGGAGCAAGTAGCTGACATTTTTACAAAAGCATTGCCAAGGATGAGGTTCCAACAACTTAGAGCAACAATGGGAGTTGCAGACCATCACATTAAGGGGGAGAATGTTAATGAGTAATGTGATGTAAAATTAAATGGTTAATTAGTGTTTGTCTTGTATTAGTAACTATGGTTAAACTAAGCTAAGTTAGGAGTTGATCTAATGGTTATTAGAATGACACATGTATGACTAGAAACTAATGTAAATTTTTGATATATGTGTAGTGGAAAGATCTGGAAGTACAGACAAAAATTAAGAAAAAAACAGAGCAAAAACTTACTTCTCTGGCTCTCCCGTTGCTTTCTTCATCAATTTCAGTCCAGCACCATTTTTCTGCAGATTTTGGGCCAACACAGACGAAGGTCAGGCGGCCTTGCAATATATTGGAATGAGGCACTCTCAGTATCTGTGTTATCTTTCTCTCTGCATCACATTGATGCCATAGTTACTGATCCCAAAATTGACGGCTCTTGGATATTTTCGGGGATTTAAGGCTGGCCATGTGATGAAAACAAATTCAGAACTTGGGAGTTGTTAAAAAATTTGGCTTCTCAGTCTCATGGACCATAGTTGTGTGGTGTGGTGGCAACTTAAATGAAATTCTTTATGCCTATGAGAAAAAAGGGGGTAGGATACGTCCTAGTGAGTATATGGCCAGGTACAAGGACTCCATTAATTTTTGTCAATTATCTGAAATTCCTTTTTTGTGGCTATAGATTCACATAGTCTAATGGGCAAAAAGAAGATGAAAATGTGCAGGAAAGATTAGACATGTTTTTTGCTACTAGCAATTTTCTTGATTTGTATCTTGCTGTGGCCGTGCACCATTTTCAAAATTTGGCTCAGACCACATGGTACTGGGAGTCCAACTTGAAACTGCTTCTATCGTTCCATCCCATCGATGACGGTGCTTTAAGTTCGAACAAATGTGGTTAAGAGATGCACGATGTGAGACAACTGTTGCAAATTCATGGAAGTCACATATAGGACCAACGAACAGCAAGGGAATCATGCATAAAATAAAGGTTTGTGGCCGAGCTTTGATTAGATGGAGCCAGGAATCATTTGGGCATATTACAAATGAATTGGTGAAGCTTCGGGATATACAAAGTCAATTGGAACAACAACCCCCAAATGAAGATAATATTGAGGCTCTCCACCGAGTTCAATTATCCATAGATGAATTGTTGAAGCGTGAAGAAATTATGTGGGCTCAGAGGTCACAGGCAACTTGGCTTAGGGAGGGGGACAAAAATACGAAGTTTTTTCACCTTGCTGCAACACAACAAAAGAAACATAATGCAATTATGCGCATTATTGGTGAGGATGGAAGGGTGTTCACAGAAAGGACAACAATTGGGGAGTGCCTCACTTCCTATTTACAACATCTGTTCACTTCCCGAGGCAATCTTGGAATGGAACATGTGCTTGACTGTGTGCATAGCAAGGTCACCCCTGAGATAAACCAATCCCTTCGAAGGTCTTTTACAGAAGAGGAGGTTTTCAGTGCTCTTAAACAAATGCATTCCTCGAAGGCACCAGGCCCTAGTGGTTTATCAGCAGCTTTCTACCAATTCTTCTGGCATATTGTTGGAGTGGATGTGGGACAGTCTTGGGTATACTTAATCATGATGGTGATCTGGCGCTTCTTAATAAAACTTCTATGGTATTGATCCCCAAAGTCTCTCCTCCTAGGTCATGCAAAGACTTTCGTCCGATCAGTCTCTGCACCGTCATTATGAAGCTAGTTACCAAGACTATAACAAACAGATTGAAGCCTATACATCCTGATATCATCTCTGAGACACAAAGTGCCTTTGTGCCAGGCAGATTGATTATAGATAACGCTTTAATTGCATATGAAGCCTTCCATATACTACAACACAAAACTGTGGGGAAAAAGGCTATATGGCACTAAAATTAGCTATGACCAAAGCATACGATAGGGTAGAGTGACCTTTTCTAGAAGCAATTATGTTGAAAATGGGCTTTCACCCCGATTGGGTTAGGCTGGTCATGAGATGTGTGTCTCCAGTCTCATACTCGCTGTTAGTTAATTCTGTGCCGCAGAGGGAATTTTTGCCTTCGAGAGAACTCAAGCAAGGGGATCCTATCTCCCCCTACCTTTTTATTATATGTGCAGAGGGGTTGTCTGTGTTAATAAATTCTGCTACCTCTCAAGACCGTTTGCACGGCTTTCAAATTTGTCGACTAGCTCCAATTATATCACATTTGTTTTTTGCTGATGATAGCCTGCTGTTCTCGGCCGCATCAATGGAAGATTGCCGCACTCTTCTAGAGATTCTGGGGAGATATAAAAATGCCTCAGGTCTGTTGGAACATAAAAGAGTATTTTAAAAGACTTGAATCCTACATGGGAAAGAGAAACTAAGTAGTACTGAACAAATTAATATAAATAAGAGACAAGAATCCCACATAAAAAAGAAAAGTTAAGTATTACTTATTTATAATCCAACATTTTTCTTATACTTCATAAGTTAAAAGACCCATAAGAGGTCTCGCGCTACCTAGCCCCTATCACGATATGAGCGGGCCCATGCGACCTTATGCGGTGGACTGGTCCACCCCCAAGCCTAATTTTTTTGAAACCTCTCAGATACTTCGGTCAAAAAAGCCATTATTTCATTAACCGTTTTTCACTGATAAAAAGCCAACTATTACAGACTGTTGAGAACTAGCCGTTGTGACCATTAAACCAGCCTTAATGCTCATTATTCTCCTTTATGAAAATTATGTCTAGACCACTATAAAATGGGTAAGTTGCTTACCACAAGACAGATAACCACTATCATACTCTTCCTCTTCCTACTCACATTTTGGAATTTGTTGGGTTTTCAAGCTTGTGTTGTTTCTGTCACCTCACCTGCGAAGTGCACACCAGTGAGAAGATCTGTCGTATCCTGAGATGATAGTCACCATTATACCTGTTGCACTGTGACCATTTTGTACACGGGGGCACAAATCTATTCTTAAAGACAGTGCTTTTACACATTTCAGATTTTATAATTCTGTTTATTTTGTTGCATCCAAATTTTTTTCTTTTGTTTATTATTATTATTTCTGGATATTTCTAACAATCTTAAGGATAGATTTGATCTTCAGTTATGGATGCATTTGCTAATTAATCTGATTCTGCTGTCAATCAATCTGCTACTGCTGCCAATCAGTCTGTTAATGTTATAAATCAATCAGTATCTATTCTTTCTCAATACCAGCTAGCGCCACATGCCTCAAAGTAGTTGCCAGACACATCCAAAATTGAAACTTTTACTGGCTTACACTTTAAACGTTGGCAAGAACGCATATAGTCAGCCCTAAATGTCCTAGAAATTGCTTTTGCTCTTACTACTCCTAAACCTGAACCTGATTCTAAAAATTATGAAAGGACCTTACCTGCATGGGAACAAGCTAACAAAGTCTGTCGTCATACCATCCTCAGTACCCTCTCTAATGATTTTTTGATGTTTATTGATATTCAAAAGAGGCTGGAGAAATATGGAGGAGAATGAACAAAAAGTATATGTTCGAAGATGCTGGTACTCAAAAATTTGCTGTTGCTAACCATTTGCATTTTCAGATGATCGATGAAAAGAGTATACAGGATCAGATCAATCAATATCACAAGCTGTTGGATGCTCTGAAGAATGAAAATATCAAGTTGCCTGACGAGTATGTTGCAGGCTGTCTCATTGAAAAGCTTCTGCAATCCTGGAATGACTACAAGCAGCAACTCAAACACAAGAGGAAGCAAATGTCACTGGAAGATGTGATCATTCACATCTTGAAGGAAGCAAAGACAAAGGAGATGACCTTAAAGGCAAATGTAGTTGAACACAAAAGAGGTGAAAGGAGAGACAGGAATCACCACAGTCATCATTATCATGGCAGAAAGAGGTATGACAACAAGTCCCAAAGGTATGATAAGCTCAGGACCGGTAATGCAACCTTTAAGAAAAAGGGCGTTAGCTATGTGTGTGGGAAACCAAGGTATCATGCCCCTTAGTGTAAATACAGAAGGAGAAATGATGTGCCTGCCAAGCCAAATGCCAATTTGGTTGAAGCAGATGTTATTGTTGCTATTGTTTCCCAAGTTAACGTTGCTACCAATTCAAAAGATTGGGCAATAGATTCTGGTGCCACAAGGCACATATGTGGGGACAGAAATGCATTTTCTACCTACACACCGATAGGGAATGGAAAATTAAGTGTCTTTATGGAAAATTCAGGAACAGCACCTGTTATGGGAAAGGGCAAAGTCCTTATAAAGCTCACTTCAGGGAAGGTGTTGTCCTTAAATGATGTGCTGCATGTTCCTGAGATTCGCATCAATCTCGTTTCTGTGTCCCTACTTGGAAAGATTGGAGTGAAGGTCTTTTTTGAGTCTGACAAAGTGGTCATGAGTAAAAATGATATGTTTGTGAGGTATGTGTTGAAGCCAAATTAGCCAAATTAAAGTCAGCAGGCTTGGAAGCCCTTTCAATTTCCTGTTGATCCAAGTTCTTTCCTGTGAACACAATTTTGTTTATCCTAGATTCATTTAGTCGCCATAATCGATCCTGCGAACCTTGGAATATGTCGTTGACACCCTGTTAGTTAACAAACAAAATAAATGGCAAGAAATCCCAACACATGGAACTAACATAGAAACCTGAACTGTTTCTAGGTCTTCTATTGGAAAGAAAACCCAACATAAACTATGAACAAAAGTGCAATATATTTATGGTGGAATAGGAAATTTTATGGAATGTTTCATTTTTGCTGGAAGGGGATTTCAAACAAACATTTTTTTAATTTTTTTTAAATTTTTTGATATTTGAGATTACGATACTAAAATTCGAGCTCATTCTTACGTATCATGAGGGACGTCTTTCTATATTACTCGACCAAAGGCCAATGGGTTCAAACAAACATTTTGTTCGTTTTGCTATATTAAGGTCGATGCCACTGCCAGAAAATTTATTTAGTGGATTTGGAATGACCAAAATAATGAAATTATGAGAATACTCGAAATGAGCATACCACCGGGGCCTCTGGATCCATATTGGACTTCTCAGTTCAACGTCTCTCAATTCAGCCATTCTGGGTCTCACCTGCATGAATATCGATCTATCTAGTAAATGTTCACATTATTGTGTACACAAGTTTTATATTAGAGGAAAATTTACCTTTTACATCCTAAATTTAGGATTTATTTATACTTCATGTACCAAGTTTTCAAATTCACAAAAAATATACCGAGACTAAAAAGACGTGCGTCAATGCGGACAGAAATCGTGAATTTGCCATCATACCCTCTTATATAATGAGAAATCAGAATCCCAATTCAGTAATCTAACCTAGCCGCTCTCTCTCATTTTTTGTCAAAAACCCCTACATTTTCTCCTTTGATTTCTCTTCTGTGAAGTATGGACACAGACATGCAAAGGGACACGGACACATCAATCTTGTAAGCATTAGGACACAGATATGTACATATGGTGCTTATTAATTGCACTTATATAAATTGTGAGTACAATAAACTCATTTTTGAATGAATCGGCAACGATTGTAGAGGTTAAAAGGGGGGAGAAAAAATTGTTGGGTTATCAAAATATTTGTTATTTATTAAAAAAAATTAAAAAAGAAAAAATACCCCTCGAAACTGCCTTATTTCTTTTTATGATTCCAAATTGCTGAATACTTCAAACCTAGCCCCTTTAAATTACCATTCGAAAAAAAAAAAAATTTGCCATCCTCGAATCATGTGCTGACAATGCATGTGAAATTCAGATTCATCGTTTCAAACAACACTTCTCTTTTCCAAGTTCAGGAATTTCTCCTCTTCCTTTTTTAATTTATGTCATTTTCTTTTCTTTCCTTTGTTTTTTGGAATCTGATCTAGTAACGCTTGAAGAATTTTCTTTCATTTTTCTCCCTTTCTTTCCTCTGTTTTTTGGGCTGCCAAAGTGACTAGGGTTTTCATGTTTGGTAATAACATTAAAAAATTTCAATTTTAATATAGTACATGGATTTGGTTTTGTTAGGTGATGCGAATACTGTTGTTTCGATGTTGTAACGGTGGCTAAAGGTTGAGCATGTCGGCTAATTTTTCCAGAAACTGGAGTTTCTTTTTCATTATTTTTTAAATTTTCATTTTTAGTTCCACTCGGATCCTCAATTACAACCCCTCCTTGGTATTCACACGATTGAGCCATGTGTATTTATTTTTTTTGTTGTTTTTCTCTTCATTCTGCAATTTAATTTATAAGTTTTTTCCCTTTTTCTTATTGCTGTATCGCTGACACTTCTACCCCCTCTCTCAGTTTCTATTTTTTCTTGGAAATTATTGTACTGTTTATGAATAGATTGAATCAAATTCAAATTCAGTCTAAATTAATTAAAGTTGCAAATGCTTCAGGACTTTGATGGGAACAGGTTCAATTTCACCAAAGCTGGACAAGAAGAGGTACTTTTAACGTTTGGAAAGAGTGAGGACTGCAACAGCCATTATTTCACTTGTGCATCCGTCACCGATCATTCTAGCTCAGCAAGTGTCATTGCTATCAATGCAATCTATGTTTTGTTATTGTCAATGTCACCTTCTATTGTACAATTCTTTCCTTGGCCTCATTTTTGTGTAAATGTTCAATGATCGGGTGAGCCCCATTGAGTTTAACCACATGGGTTGACATTTCACATCCAAAGATCTTTAAACATTGCCTTATAACTCAATATTAAACATTCTCTAGGTAGTTGTAGCACTGACCTTAGTTGTTACTGGAAGTTCTTAGATGAGGTTGCTGTTAGGAAAGAAATCCTTATCCTATGAACATAAGCAAAAGCTATCCTGATGAGTTAGAAATCTTGGCATTTTTGGGAATTACCTCGTCATATTTACTGTATTTTAGTTGCATTTCTACGAAATTAAAGCATTTTGAACAGTAGATTTTCAACCAGTTGTATTAATAGAGGTTGGTCATGATTTTGAGCGAAGGAAATATAGTTTAAGCCTCTCATAAGTAGCCTTCGGTCCCTAGAGCCCTGACATATATGTATGAACAATCCCTTGATTATTTTTGAGCAAGAAAATATCAACTTGACAGTCCCTGAATTTGTACATCCTTATGATTGTGCAGACCTGGTTTTCTGATTTTTGAAAAAAATCGGACCCCTGGTGGATCTTTAATGTTACACAAAGGAACAAGCACTTGGAAAAGTCAGGCAAGAGCTTCTTGGAACTTGAGTAAATCCAAGTGTCTGGGAGATCGGTGCTAGTGCTAAAGAGAAGCAAGGATTTTGAGGATGCATCAGAGATAATTGCATCTCAACTTCTTGCTGAGGTCTATTTATCAGAAGAGAGGTTCCCAACGGTGAAAGCTTGTATTTTGGAAGTAGCAGGTTCTCAAAAAGTTAATTTGAGTTCTGGGGACAATAATGCAATCTGTAAGGAAGTTTCTCTCCACGGGCAACCTTCTCCTAAAGCTGTCACACATCTGCCTTAGGATTGTAAAGTCAGCCATTGAGGAATTCTATATACAAGTAGTTACTGATTAGTTGATTGCGTAGCCTGTAATATTTCAGCAGCATTGGTTCCATTTCCAGCACGCCTTCTGCTTCAACATGTCGTAGCCACTAGACGATGTTAATTGTTACCAAAACTAGGATTGCTGGTAATGACATCTCCAGCAGCTTTTTTGAGCTTGCATGGACTGGACACCCAAGCTTTAACGTTTGGTTTTATGAGCTTTGTGCAATTCGTTTATTAATTGTTATTGAATTTCTTCGTCAACATGTTATGCAATTCGTTTATTATCATTTGAGAGATTGGTCAAGTGTGTATTATTGATCAATTTATAAAACTATTGTTATTTGTGCACACATGCATATTTACTAACTTTTTTTAATTGGGAGAAATTTGAGAGATTCGAAAAGTAGAACGGTGCAAAATTTAGGTGACTTTTTTTACCTTCTATTTTAGCGGGGATAATTTTGTCTCCCCCTCTAATATTAGCATCTGTATCTCCCGACCGTCGTTACTTTTTGAGTCCCTATAGTTGAACTCCTTTTAATTTATGCTTGGTCAAACTTAATAATATTGAGACGTAAATTTGTCTAAAAATAAAAATTAATTTTATCATGTGATATTTTTCTCAAAAAATTTTTTTAAGAAGAACTATTCTCCATCACACTAAAACTATTGGTTAATGCGTATTTTATTTGTATGTAATTTTAAAATTTTGAGTATATAAGTATTGAAAATTAAAAATTTAAGGCTAGTTGTTAATGAATTCAAAATATTTGTATATAATTTTAAAAGTTTTAGTAGATAGGTACCCAAAATTTAAAATTTGAGTTTATACTCATATTTTGAGCATTTGTATTTAAGTTCTAAAAATTTAGGTAGATAAATACTCCAAACAAAAAAATGACTCAATTTTTAATTTTATTTTTAAGTGTTCGTATTTGACCAATCCAAGACGATTTTATTTTTGATTTCTAGGATTAAAAAAAATTTGAGTAGAACTAGTAGTAGACTCAAATTTTAAATATTTATACATAATTTTAAAATTTTGAATAATTGGGTGTTTAAAACTAAAAATCTGAGTAGAAATACTATACTCAAATTTAGAGTATTTTAACACAATTTTAAAAATTTAAGTAGTTGGTGCTTAAATTTTAAGTAAAAGTACTAAAATTTTGAGTTTAGTTCTACTAAAATTTTGAGTATTTGTACATAAATTTAAAATTTTGAGTAATTAGGCGATCAAAACTAAAAATTTGAGTATAAGTACCAAAAATTTGAGTATATTTTTACTCAAATTTTGAGTATTTGTATATAATTTTAAAAATTTGAGTAGTTAGTACTTAAAACTAAAAATTTGAGTACAAATACAAAAAATTTAAGTTTACTTCCACTTGAATTTTGGGTATTTGTACATAATTTTAAAAATTTAAGTTGCTAGGTATTCAAAACTAAAAATTTTAATAACTTTACTAAAAATTTGAGTTTATTTTACTCAAATTTTGAGTATTTGTACATAATTTTTAAAAATTTGAGTAATTAGTATTTAAAACTAAAATTTTGGATCTTTAAAAGAAAATTAATTTTGTTTTTTAATATATACATTGAAATGATTAATTTTGGATTCTTTTGTACATCCATATTTTTATGTTTTAAAAATCCAAATTTCATCAAATAATTGAATTTTTTTATTTTATATCCAAAAAAAAATCCTTCATACATATTTATATTATGTAATGAAAGTATTAATATAGAGAAATATTTTACACCCAACTTTGATGAAGGAAAGGAAAAAAAAAAAAAAAGAAAACTTAGTGGTGCAGACAATAAAAAAGGGGCAGTAAAACAATTAAAAAAAAAACTTAAAACAAAGGGATGGGCAACCGGTTGTATGCTTAACAACCGATTGCCCCTTTAGCTCTATCCTTTTGAGTTATTTTTACTCACCCAAATGGGTGAGTAAAAATAAATTTTTTCCTGTACATATGTACATAGCTTATTACATATTTTACAAATATTGTTATACATTCTATTGATCTAATTGTACGACTAATTTTAAAAAAAATAAAAAAAAAATATTATTTTATTGACAGTGACGTCAAAAGCCATGTCTCTACACCAAAATCCAAATTACCCATTTTTCAATGAGAAAATGTCGGTGCCTTGAAATTAATTTTTCGGTTGATGTTTTAATTAAAATTAAGATTGATATTTTTGAAACAAAATTGATAATTTTTGAAATATCTGTTATTTTTATATTTTCAAAAACTATCAGTTTTATTTCAAAAATATTAATTTTAATTTTAATTAAAATACTAACCGAAATATCAAATTTCGAGACATGCATTGATACTCTTTTCCAATTGCTATCCTGATTTCCCTCTCCCTCACACAACACATATATAGAACGGCATATCTATGAAAGGGAGTCAACATTTTAACGCCAGTCAACTATATGTGCATTATTGGTTATGCGGGTAACAAAAGCAAACTAGTTGCAGGGATCAATGAAGCAGTCATCGTCCCTAAAGGAATCTCTAAAACTGATAGGTATTGAGGACCACTTTCCCATTAGACCCAGTAAACACCAAAAAGGAAGTCGTGATTGATGAAATATCTATCTATGGATTTATGTATGTGTATGACAAATTAATCACTAGAGACACCAAATTTTCTACGTGGAAAATACCTATTTGCAAAGAATAAAACCACTGTACCTTAGTACAACAAAACATCCACTGATCAATGGGTTTACCGTACAAAAGTTTCGTACAAAACCTAACTCCATCAAGAAATTTTATCTTTGTCTTGTCGAGTAGGAGCATTTTTAGTAGTCTTTTTCTATTGTAGTCATGGCGTTTTTGTCCAGTGCTGCCTTTTAATGCCAAGAAGGAGCTACAGCAGCTGTAATCTCAGTGTTATTGTGTTTTGCTAATGCAAGTGGGGATCTGGAATGGAGGAGTTCGTTGGGCCAACAAGTTTAGGGTGCTGAGCAGATTTGACAGGGTCTTTTTGCTTGAATTCATATATAGGATTTATCAGTACGAAATTATCAACATCATCAAAAGAATAGATTACAACAATAAATTTGAGAGATTTAATGAGCAAAGTTTATTGTTGGATAGTTTGGAACAGTAGCACCTCCATCCTGTTTTATTCTCCTCCTCCGGTCACCCCCTTTCTAGTTTTTTTTTTTTTTTTTAATGTTTCATGGCGAAGAAATGGGTTAGAGAGACCATTCAAAATGACATGACATTTAGAATAAAAATTAAAAAAAATAAAAAAAATCAAAATTTATGATAACAGTAATTATATTTAAAGTAATAATAAATATATTTAAAATTTAATATTTTTCAAAAATATATAAAAATTATCTCTCGACAAATCCTCCAACAAAATCTCCAAGACATATAATAAAACGTTTTTTTTCCTCCTTTCCATTTTTCTGTCTTAGCCAGCTACTTCTCTCTCTTTACTTCACTTTTCTCTGATTTTCGACTAACGCACTAACTCCTTCTCTTTCTTTCTTTTTCTTTCGCTTTTCACCCATTAACCCAATCTCTTATTTTCTTTCATTTTCTTTTCTTTTCCACCCCCACTAACAAACTCACGCGCCAAGTTTCTTCTTTTCAATTCTTGGGTGCGCTTTTGGAAAAAGAAAAGAATTAAGGCACCAGAGATTTTGTATTTGAAATCTTATTTAAAAATAATAATATTTTAAATTTTTATAATTATCGTAATCATAATATTTTTTGTAACAAAAAATAAGTAAAATTTATTATTTTATTATTATAAAAAATATCATCATAATTATAAAAAACAAAACCTAATTATATTTAAACAAAATTTTAAATATAAATTTTTTTAATACTGAAATAGTGCTCTTTGGAAAACTCAAGCCTGATTAGAACATAAACATCGGTTCCATTATCTATGCTTCAGGTCAAGGTCATCTTTGTACACTACACTACAAAATGAGACTAAAATAATTCACGAGTCCCTTTCTGTTAACGATCAAAAACAAATTTTGACTCCGACGAAATACGATATGGGATTATTTAAAAAACAAATTTGTGACTAAAATTCAGCCTGTCGAAATAAAAAAATGACTTACTAACTTATATTTTTGTTGCCACGGAACCGACGCGAACGTTGCTTTTGTTGTCGTATTGAGAAAGTGATGCATCTCATTTGGTTTATTCTTCTGTCCACAGTCATTCTGGAAATTAGAGAACTTATAGGTCAAGTATAGGTCAATAGGCCAGATTTCTAGGAAATTTTTTCCTCAGTTTCTTCTTTTCGAGTCTTCCACGCCATGATGAAAGATTCAAGTCTCCATCAGAATATGAACATCTGTTCAGGGCCATGTCATCTTTAAGTGCCAAAATGGAAAATGAGAAAGCAGGAAAATGTTTAAGTTAATTTTTAAGGGTTATATTTATATTTTAATTTTAAAAAGTAGGGAGAGAAATATTTAGATAATTTTTTAAACTGTTATTTGATTTTATTTATTTTTTATATGATATTTTAAAAGTAATTGATTAAAAAATATTTTAATATTACCTTTTGTTATTTTTTGGACTACTTTGCAGTTTTCAATGTTAAGAATAATTTATATAAATTAAATTATCCTCAAATAATATTTATACAATTTTATTATTTTTTTACTTACTACTCAAATATGATCTGTTAGTTATTTCTCAACTTCATCAATATTTATATAAACACAATATTTTTATTTTTCAACAATTCTTAAATTAGATTTTTTTTTTCACTTCAATTCATTAATATTGGCACTTAAAAAAATATTTCAAACATTATTTTTTTTACTATTTGCTATACATTAATTATTTTTTGAAAAATAAAAATTAAATGAGAAAAGTCTCAATATTATTTATAGAATATTTATGCTAAAAATAAAAATTATAAAAATAATTTTATTAATATGATATATTAATATAAATTAAATATCTAAATTAGTTGTTTAATTATTCAACAGTAATAATAAGTATAAAATTAACTAAAAAATTTATTAATTTTTTTCAGTAATCAGCAATAAGTAACAACAATTAACAATTAATAGTAGTAATCAGTAACAATAATATTGAACAAGTAAATCAAATATACCTTAATTGCTATAAGAGACTGCATTTTACATGTTACAACTTATTTTTATAAGTAGCATTTTGGTTTTGTAGTTAGAGAAAAAATATTATGAATTTAATAAATGGACCCAACATTTCCTGATTTCACTGAGTAAATAGTTTTCGAGATAACCAAAATAACAAAATAAAGTATTACTTGTTAAATAGATCATTTCATTCCTTTAAAGGAAAGAGCAACGAAACATGTAGTGAACTTGATCCACACGGCGGAGAATATTGGGCCAGATACAAGTCTACAAGTTATAGGCAATTTCGTTGACACAGTTGGTGCCAGCTACTGCGGGAAAAGTTTGAAATTGAAAATGGAAGGACAGTAGAGGCAGAGAAAGGGGACAAACCTTAAGAAGTCCTAAACTTTTAGGATTTTGCAATTGAACTCTAAATCGTTTTTTTTATATAGAAATTGGCCAAACTAGAAGATTCATAGTTTGATATAATTAAGATGGTATAAAAAACTGCCTAAATATACCCTAAAACGCAAATGTACGTCCGCATTCGTGGTTTACTAAATTTTCATCCTTTCTCTCATATATAAAAACAAAAACCATAAATTTTTGTAGAAAAAAATTTATGAATTTTGCCTTTTTATAGGTGTGAGAAAGAAGAGAAATTTAGTGACATACTGACGCAAGACAGAAATATGATAAACGTTAGTTGATAATAAGTAAGACAAATCCAAACTCTGATATTAAATGATTCGGGATAGAAACATGAATACGCCAAATGTTAACAAGTAAGGCAGACTCAATCTCTGGTACCAAATGACATTGAATGGAAGTGTGGAAAAGAAATAACCAAAGGCCAACATCGGATGGAGCCTTTAACAAGATTCTGGAATCTATTAGAGAAAATAAAAGAGTTTCAAAAGAGAATTTCATTGATAACTTATCTGAATAGACTTACTAGGATTGATATACTGATTACAAAAGAAAACCTAGAGCCATATTTGTGATCATTTCTAGATTTATTAATCAAGAAAATTTAATGACCAAATAAAACTTAGAAAGGATATTATTTGATTCCTAAATTTAAGGCAAAAAAAAACTCTCAAATAATACCTTAAAATCTTCTGATTAGTATTAAAATGCTCCAAATAATATGTAAAATCATAATAATAAAAATTACAACGTTAAACTTGCCCTCAAGTTCACAATGAGAAACTTCTATCTTCCATGTCATGAGAACAAATACTTCAAATAAACCAAGGCGTGTTTCCAGGGCTTGCTCCTTCGCACAAACACATCCAATAAATTACCAATCCACTGCACAAATAAGGACATGGGACTAAAACTGCATTTCTCTAACGCAATAAAATGAACAGCATTTGGCATTTGAGGTAAATAATAAACAAGATGTTAGACCCGTGGGTTATGACCTCAATTAAAGATTCAAAAAAAATATTATATATGTTTAAAATATTATTAAATACGACTTCAATTTAGTTTTCCAAAAACAAAAAATTGCTTACGTCAGCAATTGGGAACGGGCTGGGACAAAATGCCCAGCTCGTGTAACGTCGCTCTTTAATGTATTGTCTCCGAAAGTTCAACGGACAAAAACAAAAAAAAAATGAAAAAATGAGCGCAAGTTGAGGATGACGAGACAATATCATAATAACAAAAGATGGAAAGATTACTAGCTATGTAGTTTTTTTTGTTGAAAAAAAAAATTGAAAGCTTGCAATACTTCGTATCACACAAGCCATTTTTGCAACTAATTAATCTGCCAATTTCAAGGTAGGCCCCAATATATTTATGAGGAACGCAAATGGCATAGCAAGAATTTTTCCTTGTTGATATTATCAATCACATAATAGCTATGTCCTTTAATTTCAACATTATAACCTATGTATAGTAATTTGTGGCAAATATATATATGAATTTATTATAAGTATTCATTTGACATTATCTACTTTTTAACCTATTATTTATATTAAATTTTCTTGAACATTAGTGAAATAATTACCAAAAATTTTAAAAAACACAATTTTATTCAAGTACATTTATATATATAGTGATATGTACTGTTAAATAATTAAATTTAAAAAAAAAATAAATGAGTAAAAAACAATAATTGCACTTTCCAATTTTCCCATTATACTTTTATTATCTTGCCCTTTTCTCCTTAAAAAATTAAAAAAAATTAGCTGATTGGTTGAATTTTGGGGGTACGTAGATGTGACCAGGGCCCCAAAAGGTTATGCTGTCCAGTTTTTCTGATAAGTGATAAATAACAACCAAAGAAATGAGAGTAGTAAAGCAACAATATAAGAGAGGCCCCGTTAAGCCTTGAGTCTAATTTACTTAGCGTTGCCGTCGTGATGTGTGGTTTTGGTGAGAGAAAGAGAGAACCAACCCAACAAAATCAACCCATCGTCTTGACAGGACAAAAAAAAAAAAAAAAAAAGAAGAAGAAGAAGAGAGACTAAAAAATGAGCGCAAGTTGAAGTTGGTGGGACAAAAGAAGGTTTTGATGCATAGACAGGTAAAATGTTTGATGTGAAGAGAGACAGAATTATCTTTTTATATATTTTTTATTTTTTATGACATATTAAATTTGACGGTATTGTATATATAAATAAAAATATTCAAAAATTTATGAAAGTTGATATATAATAAATTTATGAATATAAATTTAATAAATCATATTAAAAGATTATGCACTGTAACAATTGAAAGTTTAGATACAAATTATATGAGTTTGAATTTATTCAAGACATTTTTAGCATTTTTAGTATTTTAAATTTTTAATCTAAAAAATTTACTTTAATAAAGATTGAAGAATATATGCTTAAAATACAAAAAGAGGGATAAGAAAATGTTTGAGGGATTTTGCTTTTTTCTTGGTGTGCCCCTTCCTTTGCATATCAAGAAAAAATAGGACAAAAGAAAATTATTGCATCTGTCTGTTACTCATGCCAACATGACAATCAACTTGTCGAAGTTTTTTGGTCATGTAGAAAATGGATTAATTGCTATTGTCGACAATTCTTCCATTCTTTTTCTTTTTCAACATCCATCACCATCCTCTTTCCATAAATAAAAATTACCCACTTTGCTGTTTTTTTTTTCTGTGCGTTTACAGTTGACCATTGCATTAAAAAGTTGACTCCCTTTCATTGATATTCTGTTCTGTCTATATATGTGTTGCATAAGAGAGAGAGGGAAATTAAAATAGCAACTGTAAAGTGGGTAATTTGTTTTAGTGCTTTTGTTGCATGCCAATGGAGTATCGATACTTCACTAGAAAACATTATTATTGTTTTTGGGTTTTGATTCATGTGGTGTTTATGGGTGTTGTTGTTGAGAGTTGTATAGAGGAAGAAAGGTTGGGTCTATTAAGCATCAAGGACTACCTCAAGTTAAACTTTGCTGATCAATATCCGTCGTTCGCTGAACATTTCCTTTCTTCGTGGACTGATCATGATCCAGAGTCCGACTGCTGCAGCTGGAAGCGAGTCGAGTGTAATAGCACAACCTCCCGAGTGACTCAACTCTCTTTAGGCAACCTGCTGCCTGTGCCGATGCCTCTAAACATGTCCTTGTTTACTCCTTTCAAGGATCTGTTCAATTTAGACTTACAAGGGTTATCGTTAACTAATTGCTCCCAGAATAATGGTACGCGTGACATACAATAGCTCTAATGCCTTTTTTTTTTTCTCCTTCAATGATTGTTTCTTTGATAATCTACAACACAAAAACGAAACACACATATCCTAGTTGGCATATTGTAAAGAGTTTGATTAACTCTACTTCATTTGACTATTTAAAGCCAAATATTGATATTATGTTTTAGATTGAATTGCTCTATCTTGGAAAAAATTTAGACTTCTAGTTTTTTTTTTGTTTGAAAATTTGTCCAATTGTGATGAGACTTTAATTTTTTACAACTGCAGTAATATTTTTTATAACAAAAAAGAGGCATTTTTCTTGTTACAAAAAGTTTTATTGTAATTATAAAAAATCAAAATCTCATTACAGTCAAATAACCAATTAAAAAGTTTTTGAAAGTGTGATGAGACTCTTCTGGAATAACATTTGCTTCTGTTTGTCAATCATTTACATATTATATCAAACGATAGACATGCCTATATCCATGTATGTGTCGGTCTGGTGCAACCAGGTTTAGTTGGTTGATCACAGTAAAAAATAGTATCGAACCAGAAAATCACATCCGCACATTTGGCTTTACTTGTTTTTTTTTTTTTTTTCTTCCAAATTTTGTATGCGATATCTTGTTAAACTATTTGGGGAGCGGTACTTTTAGTGCTTCATAATAGTTTTGTTTTTGTGAGCTGTAAACCACGAGTTTACTTGTATTAGCAACACATTACTTATATGTAGATTTCAAGGCAATGAAGAATTTGGTGGCACTAGATCTAAGCTACTCCAGTTTAAACAGCAGCATACTGCCCTGTCTAAGCACCCTAACATGGCTTCGATCACTACTTCTTCACTACAGCTTTCATGGAGATCCTTCCATCCCAGGTAGGTACCTGACGTCTCTCAAATTTCTGCTTCTTTGGCAAAATTAGTTTTTTTTAAACTTAGAAGACATTCAGGTCCTATAGCCGCATCAGAGTTAACTTTGACCTTTCCTATAGCTGGTGGCTGCCATGACACAATTGGAGGAGGTTGGGGCATCACAGAACAAGGTGAAAAATTAACTTCATGAAAGTCCCCATAGAGCTGCAATGCCATTCTAACAATATGTGGAGGTTTAAATACTTTGTGCTCTATATATAATAAATATCTCCCCTCCATATAGCCCACACTACCATAAAAAGTAATTCCATTTGCTCCTTCGAACCAAAATTTCGTATGAGACTGAATCAAAGTTGTCAGAACTGAACCAGTCATTGAACCGGAAAGCTGAGAGATTCAAGATTCAACCGGTTCGACCGGTAAAACCGTCGTTAAACCGGTAAAACCGGTATTTAATATTAGATATATAAAAATTAAATTTTTATATAGTTTATATAATTATATAAAATGTTATATTATATAAGAATGATAATAAATATTTAAAATAAAGTGTATTTTAAGAATTATATTAATATTTACATACATTAAGGATATTACAATTAGTATATTTAACAAAAATATAATTTATAAAAATTAATTAAAAAAATAATATTTATAAATAGTGATTTAATATTAATTTTTAAATTTTAAAGATTAAATTGAAAATTTTAATCAATTGAGAACTAAATTAAAATTTTTAGTTAAAATTAGAGTCTTAATTATAATTTAGATAAAATTTTGGGTCAAATTATAATTTAAAATTTTTTGATTTAAATTGAGCCGGTTCAACTGATCCGATTTTTTGCCAGTTTTCACAGTTTTTGACCAATTTTTTCCGATTCGGTCCGAATTCTATTTTTAAACTTGAATTAGACCGAATTTAGAACCGATTTTCGATTTTTCTAATTGAACCGGCCAATTCAGTCCACTGTTTTTAACATTGAGCTGAACCAGTCCCACAGAGCAAAGGGCAGGTGGTCCCTAACACGAAGAGCAAGAGTAAACAAGAACCACACTTCAACAATCTAGGGACACTAAAATAGAGCATGAGCAGTCGTTCCGCAGCCTGCCCACACCTTGGACATATCTCATCTACCAGCACACACCCCAGGCCAAAGAAGCATTTGTAGGAAGGAAATCTCGACAAGCACACCAGCCAAAAAGCTTTACCTTATTAGGGATCTTGGGCTGCCAGTTCTCCTCTCTCTAGTGATCTGACTTGTAGTTCATATTGTTAATGTGGCCAAGTTACCCTGTTATCAATGATAGTTTCATAAATTATTGACAGTGATATCCTGTTTCTGATCCAAGAACTGTCTCGTTCATCCTCTTGAGTTCTGTTTTGTCATAGATTTTTCCTTTTCATTGCTACAAGGTCTACTGTATGGGAGTTTCCTTTACGTGTTCATTTAGCAATTTTAACACGTTAATCTGACTGTTCTGTTTTTCAGTCCATCTGACAGAATTGAGAAGTTTTCAGAAATTGGAAATCCTAGATTTGAGTTCGAATGAACTTTCTAGAAACGTTTTCCATTTTCTTCGCAATATGACTTCGCTCAAGGCTTTATCTTTGGCTGACAACAACCTTAATGGATCTTTGGCCCAACAAGGTAGTTACTGATATTTCATCAATGCTCAAATTTAGGCATTACATCTCATATGTGATGGCAAATAATAGAGATTCCGCCACATTTATTATTGCAGGCTTATGTGAATTGAAGAACCTTCAAGAGTTGGATCTCAGTGAAAATAATCTAAGCGGAAGTATTCCACCTTGTCTTGCCAGTTTGACATCTCTGAGAATTTTGGACTTGTCATTTAACAAATTTGAAGGGGATCTCCAATTTTTAACCTCAAAGACCTCAGGTATATTGATCTCAGAGATAATCTTTTTGAGGGTCTATTCTCTTTTTACTCAATTGCCAATCGCACAAACCTTGAAGTGCTGATGTTATCAAGCCCTAACCATAAGCTAGAGGTCCAAACTCAGTACTCTTATGATTGGCTACCGACATTTCAGCTTAAGGTTCTTTCAATGCCAAACTGCAAGTTTCACAGTATTCCTCGTTTTCTTGCTCACCAAACAAACTTGAGATTCGTGGATCTTTCCCATAATAACCTAACTGGAACCTTCCCCAACTGGTTGCTTGAAAACAATACAAAAATGGAGTTCCTGAGTCTTAGAAATAACTCCTTCACGGGTCAGTTCCATTTATCCTCCAACTCCAGCTTTGTGATGGACCGCATGGATATATCAGACAATCACCTCCATGGGAGGCTTCAACAAGATATTGGCCATTTGTTTTCGACAGCTCAATTACTTGATCTTTCTGCAAATGCCTTTGAAGGTGGCATACCATTCTCAATTGGCCAAATGCAAGAGCTGTACTGTTTAGATTTATCGAACAACAGGTTTTCAGGAGACATTGCAACTACCTGGGTAGCAGCAGCAAATTTCTCTGATTTGAGTATTTTTGCGGCTACAAACAACAAATTATATGGCCAAATACCAAACTCCATTAATATGACTGGATTGGCGAGCTTGCAACTGGGTGGAAATCAGATTACAGGCAATCTGTCGAGTTGGATCTCACACTATCCAATGTTAGGGAACTTAGATATCAGTGACAACCAGATATCAGGTGAACTTCCTTCCTCCATTGGCAATCTGACACTTTTTAATGGAGGTAGCCTAAATATGGCAGGTAACAAGCTCGAAGGCAGAATTCCATGTGAATTGGCTAGGCTCAATATAGGTCTTTTGGATCTTTCGTATAACTTTCTTTCAGGCCCTTTTCCTTCTTGCTTTGATTTGTCATATTTACAGCACTTCAATTTGGAAGGAAACAGACTCACTGGTTCGATTCCGGAAACATTATTCAATTCTTCCGGTCTTCTGACGCTGAACATTGGAAATAATCTTTTGTCTGGTCGCATTCCGTCTGCAGTTGGCGCTTTATCGGATTTGAGGCTTTTTCTTCTAGGCAGGAATTCCTTCAGGGGTTTGATACCAGATCAACTATGTCAGTTGAAGGAACTTAGCATCCTGGACCTCTCACGTAACTCGTTTTCCGGACCCATACCTGGTTGTTTTGGTAACATCTCTTTTGGGAAGTTCAGTCTATCTGATTTTGCATACCAAATTTCGAGCCTTTCTTATTTAGGCTGGGAATCCGACTTGGACGACCTCATTGTGGGAAATGTAACGAATATGTGGCCCTCAGTTCTAGACGAACATGTTATGCATGTGCAACAACTGGAAGTCGAGTTTTTGACAAAAAGAAGAACCCTCAAATACAAAGGTGGCATTCTTGACTTGATGTCCGGACTGGATTTATCCTGCAACCAGCTAACAGGGGAAATACCGATAGAACTCGGAAATTTAAGTGGGATACGTGCATTGAACTTGTCTCACAATCAGTTCACAGGCTCCATTCCAAAAACTTTTGCAAATCTTGGAGTGATAGAGAGCTTAGATCTTTCCTACAACAATTTGAGCGGAGGAATTCCATCAGAACTAATAGGTCTTAACTTTCTTTCGTACTTCAGTGTGGCTTACAACAACCTATCGGGAAGGCTTCCAGACATGAACAAGCAGTTTCAAACATTTGATAACAAAAGCTATGAAGGAAATCCATTTCTTTGTGGACCTCCATTAGTGAGAAGTTGCAATGTCATTCAAGGCGTACCGCGATTGACACCATCCAATACTGATACAGGTGAAGGAAAATGGTATGGCATTGATCCTATTTCTTTCACTGCAAGCTTCATAGCAACCTACCTGGTATTTCTGTTGAGCTTTGCATTGATATTTTATATCAACCTTAGCTGGCGACGGAGGTTGTTCATGTTCGTTGATTATCTCATAGACGAATGCTATTTCCTGGTCTTCTATACCGTTCCCAAATTATTCGCTAGATTATATAGGTAGCCATGTTGTGTTTCTTACTATTGGACACGTAGCTCTTTAATGCACATTTTTCCTCTCGTTGTTGCTTGTCATGTTTTAATGAATACAAAATAAGTGTTTAACTCCGAACACATGTAAAAATGAAAAACCAGCAGGTTACAAAGCCAGACAAGGATTCCTCTGCTGTTATATCTAGATATTGGCTTTTAAATCATGTGTAGATTGGTTTTGTTCGTAGCGTTAGCAAACGTTTTGTTATGAATATAACTCATCATTATAACGCATCTATAGAGACGATGGTATTAGATGATATATAGTATGATACATAAATTAAGCACATCTTTTTCCGAGAGTTGGCACTGGAAAGTTTTTTTCAGTCGCTTATTTAGTATCCGAACTGTTTAATGGACCTTCTAATTAAAAAAAAAAAAAAGCTTTTCTAATAAAAATAAACACCAAATGAACTCTAAATTTCAAGTTTGAATTTGATCATAGTCCTTACAAAACAAAAGAAAAAAAAAGTTTTTTTTTCATCATATTATCCCAGAGAAATGCCACTGGCTATTTCACCTAAGAAAATCAATAGGAACAACAAGATTCAGATATAATAGATCAGCAAGACCTGTACAAAATCAGGAGAATGCAGAATTCAGGTCAAATTAACTTTGAGCTAAATGTTTTAGATTTAAGCAGAAGACCATATCATTCAACGCACATTATTCACATCATACAGCTTTACCATATCTCTAAAGCTCAAAATCACAGTAAACCTAAAAATCATGGATCAACAATCTGCCCCAATACAAATGAATTACTTAACTGTGAGATATGCCATTAATAATCAAGGAAAAAAAATATAAATGCAATCTGTGTGAAAAGCAATGCTAATTTAAATTCGGGGTTGGTGTAAATGAGCAAAGCTGGAGGGAATAAGCATGCAGCAGTAACAGGGCATCCCTCCCACTTTAGCAGATTAAGCTTATGCAAACCTGCAACGCAAAACAGAATTAATGTCATCCGTTGATGTGCGTACGAAGCTTCTCATAATGGAGAAACTGTAGCAGACAACCGGTTCAGACAGCCAAGTACAGTTCACTACAAAGGTTTGAGAATGCTAGAAATCAAGGATCTTTGAGAGAAAAATAGAATCTGGATACCAGTATCACCGTAATATAAGTATCATATTGATAACAGGATCATGGTTCATTGTAAAGAGACATCTCATACAATTATTATTCTATAAATACAACTCCTGAGACACTTGTCCAAGAAAAATGCCAGTTACAATAGTTTTAGAATCTTTTGCATTCATATTCTGTTCACTCATCAGGCAAAAGCACTCATTGGAGAGTATAACATAATTTATGATGCAAAATAAAATGAAAAGAGAATACCTTTTAAGTACGAAATTGTGGGGTCAACCCCAAATAAAGAAGAATAAATAATGAAAGAAAGAGAGTGAGTGGGAGACAAATGAGAGAGAAGATGAAGAAAAAGAGAGGAAAGAGAGAATAAAATAAGAAGAAAAAGAAAGATAAGAAGGAAGAGAGAGGGTGTGTCGTGTAGAGTGTGAGAGGAAGAGAGAGAAAACAAAAAAAAGTAAAACCAGAAGAGAGAAGGAGGAGCTTTGAGGAAGAAGAAGAGGAAGAAGAAAATGAGCTATTTCAGAAGATCCAACAGTGAATTTTGCTCCGATTGAGCCCATTTTTTAGTATGTTCATCTTGGGAACATGCTCTACACATCCAACGGTTCAGATCTTCCATTAGTCCCTCTGGGTTCTACTGTAGTTCCATCATTTGGTGAGATTGTTCTCGTTTTCTGGTAGTATATCGTCTGTGTGATGATATTGTAGAGAATTGGTGAACTAAGAATGTGTTTCTTGATGACTTTTCTAGTACATATAGGTGAACTCTGGTTGTGTACTGGAAAGGCTGTACTATGATCTCATTACATAGTGGAAGTTTTGCTGGACTAGTGTCCCGTGATTTTTCTCTCCATACCGGGGAGTTTTCCACGTAAAAATTCTGGTGTCTCGATATTATTATTTTTCTACTGATTATTGCTACTTAGTTGGTGATTGTTGGTACTGGTGAAATTAGTATCCTGTCTATTTATTAATCCGTAGGGAAAGAGGACAGATCTGGGACCGGGGCCTGTTTGGTTGTTGTGCTGATATCTGTTATTATTGTGATTATATCCTTTCTCCAACAGTGGTATCAGAGCTTTGGGTTTTGTGTTTGGGATTAATTAAATGGAAGAAGGTAGCACCAGCATGTTTAAATTGACAGCCTCCAATTATTCGATATAGAAGCCGAGGATGGAGGATATCCTCTTTTGTAGGCATTTGTATAACCCTATAGAAGGAGATAAAGCCAAACCAACAGGCAAAGACGAGAAAAAATGGGAGAGACTGAATAGAAAAACTATCGGTATGATTCGGCAATAGATTGATAACAGTGTGTTTCACCATGTGTCTCTAGAGACTAATGCGAAGGTCTTGTGGAATAAATTGGCTAGTTTGTATGAACAGAAGACAGCTCAGAATAAAGTCTTTCTTGTCAAAAGACTTGTGAATATGAGGTACCGAGATGGTAACAGTATGACTGAGCACTTGAACAACTTCCAAGATCTGGTGAATCAGTTGACAAAAATGGGGATCTCACTGGATGATGAATTGCAAGCCTGCATTCTTCTGGGTACACTGCCTGATACCTGGGAGACATTGGTGGTAGCACTTAACAATTCAGCTCCTAACGGCAAGCTCTTGATGCTTCCAGTGAAAGAGAGTTTGTTCAATAAAGAGACCAGAAGGAAAGAGCAGGGATTCACTTCTCATTCCGAGGCACTTGTTGTAGAGAGACGGGATAATCAGAGACAATGAAGGAGTAGAACAAGAAACTCCAACAATCCTGATAACCGTGACAAGTCAAGAGGCAAGTCTAAGTCTCGGAAGTCAATGAGATGCTATTATTGTGGAAAGCTCGGACATGGCATAAAGGAGCGCAGAAAATTTAAAAGAAATCAGTCAAGAGACCGAAGTGAAGAGAAGAAAGAAGATGCAAATACAGTTGCAGCCACATCTGATGGAGATGTTTCTATTGTGGTCAGTGATGAGTGTTGCATTAATTTCACATCCCAAGATTGCACTTGGGTGATTGATTCAGCGGCTACATACCATTGCACGTCTCAGAGAGAGTTCTTCACATCTTATCATGGCGGCAGTTATGGTCATGTTAAGATGGGAAATGGGGCAGAATGTCCAATTATTGGCATTGGTAGTGTATGCTTGGAAACCAACACTGGCTACAAGTTGATCCTTACTGATGTGAGGCATATTCCAGATGTACGACTCAATTTGATATCCACCGATGTTCTTGATGATGAGGGCTATGTCAGTGAATTCCGCAGTGGCAAGTGGAAGTTGAGCCGAGGTAATCTCCTGATTGCAAAAGGGAAGAAAGACTCTCTGTACAGGACAGAGGCCAAATTGTGCAAGGGGGAGTTGAATGCAATTAGTGACTCCTCAGTTGAGTTATAGCATCAGCGGCTTGGTTGCTTGAGCGAGAATGGACTAGACATTCTCACCAAAAAGAAAGTCATTCCTTTGTCTGGTACAACCCTTAAAACTTGTGCTCATTGCTTAGCAGACAAACAACATAGAGTTGCATTTCAGCGATCTGTTTCACATAGGAGATCACATGTTCTTGATTTGGTTCATATTGATGTTTGCTCCATGGGTGATAGATCTCTTGGTGGTGCATTGTATTTTGTTACTTTTATTGATGACTATTCCAGAAAGGTGTGGACTTTTCCGCTAAAGTCCAAGGATCAGGTACTTGATGTATTCTGACACTTCCATGCTAGTGTTGAGAGAGAAACAGGGCAGAAGTTGAAAATTGTCAGAGTAGATAATGGTGGTGAGTACCGGGGTCCATTTGAGCAGTATTGCAGAGAACATGGCATCAAGCTTGAGAAGACGGTTCCCAAGACTCCACAGCAGAATGGGGTAGCAGAAAGGATGAATCGGACTATAGTTGAGAGGATCAGATGCATGCTCTCTCATGCTAAACTTCCTAAATCCTTTTGGGCTGAGGCAATGAGAACTGCAGTCGACTTAATCAACCTTTCTCCTTCAGTTCCTCTTGATGGGGAGGTACCCGAGAAGGTGTGGCAGGGGAAAGATGTTTCATATGATCATTTGAGAGTGTTTGGCTGCAAGGCATTTGTTCACATTCCGAAAGATGAGAGGTCTAAGCTTGATGGGAAGTCAAAGCAGTGTATCTTCCTGGGTTATGGGCATAAGGAATTTGGTTACAGGCTATGGGATCCAGTAGACAAGAAAGTTGTCAGAAGCAGAGATGTGGTATTCATTGAATATGAGTTCTCTAGGGATCCTGAAAAGGCTCAGAATGCACAGTCAGAGATCAGAGACATTATTAATGCCAAGGGAAAACAACATTCCACCACTCATTATGCACATGAGATAGATGCTCAAGAGGCAGATAATGCTACACCCGATGCATCTACACCTGGTGATCATGATGTTGAAGATGTGCAACCAGATCAGATTCCACAGGCACTAGCTGTGGCACCGCAGGAAGTGAGGAGATCTTCCAGGCCACGTGTACCTTAGGTGAAGTATTCTCCTACTGAGTTTTTGTTGCTTACAGATGGGAGAGAGCCTGATAGTTATGAAGAAGCCATCTCTAGTGAGCATAAAAAAGAGTGGTTAAAAGCCATGCAAGAAGAGATGAATTCCTTGCATGAGAATCACACATTTGACTTGGTAAAACTGCCTAAAGGCAAGAGAGCACTCAAAAACAAATGGGTGTTCAAGCTGAAGACAGTTGAAAGCAGTTCACAACCAAGGGACAAGACAAGATTGGTTGTGAAGGGCTTTGAGCAGAAGAAAGGCATAGATTTTGAAGAGATCTTCTCTCCAATGGTCAAGATGTCTTCAATCTGGGTTGTCCCCGGTTTAGCAGCCAAGCTAAATTTGGATATTGAACAGCTTGACGTGAAGACTGCTTTTCTCCATTGTGACTTAGAAGAGGAGATCTATATGGAACAACCTGAGGGTTTTCTAGCTAAGGAAAAAGAGCAGTTAGTGTGCAGGTTGAAGAAAAGTCTTTATGGGCTCAAGCAGGCACCCAGGCAATAGTACAAGAAGTTTGATTCTTTCATGGAAGATCATGGCTACAGTAAGACTACTTCTGACCATTGTGTGTTTGTGAAAAGATTTCCTGATGATGATTTTATTATTCTCCTATTGTATGTGGATGATATGTTGATTCTCGGTCGTGACACCAAGAAGATTGCTAGCTTGAAGGGAGAGTTAAGCAAGTCTTTTGCCATGAAAGACTTGGGACCGACAAAACAGATTCTTGGTATGAGAATCATTCAAGACAGGAAGAATGAGAAGCTTTGGTTATCTCAGGAGAGATATATCGAAAAGGTCCTTAAAAAGTTCAACATGAACAAGGCAAAACCGGTTAGTACTCCACTCGCAGGTCACTTCAAACTAAGTATGAGACAGTGTCCTAAGAGTATTGAGGAAGAGGAAGAGATAAAGAGGATTCCTTATGCATCTGTCGTGGGTAGTTTGATGTATGCTATGGTGGGCCAGATATTGCTCATGCAGTTGGCGTTGTTAGTCGGTTTCTCTTCAACCCCGGGAAAGAGCATTGGTCAGCTGTTAAATGGATACTCAGGTATCTCAGAGGCACCTCCAGATTCTGTTTATGTTTTGGTGATAGTGATCCTGTATTGGATGGATATACAGATGCAGATATGGCAGGTGACATTGATTCTAGGAAGTCCACTTCCGGATATTTGATGACTTTTTCAGGGGGAGCTGTGTCATGGCAATCCAAATTGCAAAAGTGTGTTGCATTGTCCACTACTGAAGCAGAGTACATAGCGGCAACAGAAGCCAGCAAAGAGCTGCTATGGTTGAAAAAGTTCCTACAAGAACTTGGTTTTGAGCAGGAGGAGTATACTCTCTATTGTGACAGTCAGAGTGTCATTCACCTTTCAAAGAATCCTGCATTTCACTCGAGATCCAAACATGTTGATGTGAGATACCATTGGATTCGAGATGCCTTGGAGATGAAGCAATTCAACCTTGAGAAAATCCATACTGACGAGAATGGTTCAGATATGATGACTAAAGTTTTGTCTACCGAGAAGTTTGCTTGCAGTAGGAAGACGGCAGGTATGACCCAACTCCTTATTTGGGCTTGAGGGGGAGAATTGTGAGGTCAACCCCAAATAAAGAAGAATAAATAATGAAAGAAAGAGAGTGAGTGGGAGACAAAGGAGAGAGAAGATGAAGAAAAAGAGGAAAGAGAGAATAAAATAAGAAGAAAAAGAAAGATAAGAAGGAAGAGAGAGGGTGTGTCGTGTAGAGTGTGAGAGGAAGAGAGAGAACAAAAAAAAAAGTAAAAACCAGAAAAGAGAAGGAGGAGCTTCGAGGAAGAAGAAGATGAAGAAGAAAAGAAGCCATTCTAGAAGATCCAACGGTGGATTTTGCTCCGATCGAGCCCATTTTTCAGTATGTTCATCCTGGGAACGTGCTCTACACATCCAACGGTTCAGATCTTCCATTAGTCCCTCCGAGTTCTACTGTAGTTCCACCATTTGGTGAGATTGTTCTCGTTTTCTGGTAGTATATCGTCTGTGTGATGATATTGTAGAGAATTGGTGAACTAAGAATGTGTTTCTTGATAAGTTTTCTAGTACGTATAGGTGAACTCTGGTTGTGTACTGGAAAGGCTGTACTGTGATCCCATTACATAGTGGAAGTTTTGCTGGACTAGCGTCCCGTGGTTTTTTTCTCCATATCGGGGAGTTTTCCACGTAAAAATTCTGGTATCTCGATATTATTATTTTTCTGCTGATTATTGCTGTTTAGTTGGTGATTGTTAGTACTGATGAAATTAGTATCTTATCTATTTATTAATCCGTAGGGAAAGAGGACATATCCGGGACCGGGGCCCGTTTAGTTGCTATGCTGATATCTGCTATTATTGTGATTATATTCTTTCCCCAACAGAAATTCCCAAATCCGGAACCTCACTGCACGAAACTTGCAAGAGTTTCAAGTTCGTCAAGCCTGGAAGAAGTATTGGATGAGTTTTCTGCCAGCTGACAGAGAAGAATCACTTCTGACCATAAGAATGTCTAAGAGACTAAAACTTTTCACAAAAGCTAGTCCCAATATCATTTTTAAGAGGCAATAATAATTCTTGCAAACTGTCATCAGATTCCAACAAACTTTATTCTTAGGTCATTCAGGCAATTCGACAAAAAATTATACAAAACAACATTCTTGTATTGCTACAAACAATCAATTCTAGACTCACAAAAGGAATCCAATGTTTTTAATAGACAAGTTCTACTTACATAAGCATCAGGCTAATTGTTGGGATTAAGGCTTAGTGGTTAGAGAGATAGAGAGTGAGAGAGAGGGAAAATTACCAGATAGATGCTTCACATCAGCATCTGTTATGCAATTACACCATTTGAAATTAAGACACTCCAACTTCTTCAGACCTGTTGATAAATGATTGTGGCTTGTAATAATCACACACATCAGCCCATGTGTACAATAACAGATATCTTGGTGGGCAACACCCCAGTTCAGAGGTTCCAAGTACTCAATTATCTAGCAAATTTTTTGATTGTGCAAGCCAGGCGCAGTGGCTCCAAATAAAATAAAAACAAAAAAGTAGCTGAAAGCGAACACCTGCTAACACATGCATATAGAACAGAGCACAGCAGAATGAACAGAGGGAGTCATAGAGAGTACAACGAACAGTGATTTACGGCAATGAAGTTGCCACACAGGATGTTCACATTATGAGGATTCAAGGAGAAGAGAAAAATAACCCAAATTCCGTACAAAGAAGAACATGTGCAAGAAAAGATTGAGCCCATCACATGTATGCATACGCTTGTACATGAAGCCAGCCATGCAAATACAGTTGTCCATGCACAAAATGCCAATTGTTAATAATGATTCTTTTAAAAAGGTTTATGAAACCCAATGAATTCATAAGGCCCTTCTGCCTACAATAAGAAGTTTCATTAACAAGACAATCGTGATAAACCTAGACATTGCTATTCAAACTTCTTTTTTTTTTTTTTTCCTATAAAGAAGCAAAGCCAAGAATTCTCACAACCAAGAGACACAACAGACTAATCAGTAATTTCAGGCATGAATGAATTAGATAATAGGCATTTCCATGTACGAGAAATTTATACCCTATCAATTATAAAGAGAATAATAATACCCTTGAGGTGTACGAGTCCACCACCAATACCAGGACATCTCCCCAGCTCCAACTTGACCAAGTTGGGTGAGCCAGTAAAATAACTCGTTCCATGCGCTGTTATTGCGTTGTTTCTTCTAAAACTCAAACTCATCAAGTTTGAAAGGTCTACAATAGATAGACCAGAAATCCGATCACAAAATCTAATCATAAAACCACAAAACACAGACAGCAGCAAGCTACCAACATAACTATGAAAATGAAGGAGACATCAAAATCAACCCAACAAAATCAACCCATCGTGTTGACAGGAAAAAAGAAAAAAAAAAAAAAAAAAAAGGAGAAGAGAGGCTAAAAATGAGCGCAAGTTGAAGTTGGTGGGACAATAGAGGGTTTTGATACATACACAGGTAAAATGTCTGATGTGGAGAGAGGCAGAATAAATTTTTTATATATTTTTTATATTTTTATTACATATTAATTTTGACGGTATTGTACATATAAATAAAAAAAGTTAAAAATTTGTGAAAGTTGATATACAATAAATGAATATAAATTTAACAGATCACATTAGAAGACTATGCACGGGGACAATTGAAAGTTTAGATACAAATTATACAAGTTAAAATTTGTTCAAGACATTTTTGAGAGTTGTTAGTACTTTAAATTTTTTATCTAAAAATTTCATTTTAATAAAAATTAAAGAAAGAGAATAAGAAAATCTTTGAGGAATTTTGCGTTTTTCTCGGTGTATCCCTTCCTTTGCAGATCAATAAAAAAGGGAAAAAATCAGTGAGCATACGTTGGTGGGCAGATGCTAATTTATGTAACTGTGAGTAAATTTTGTGCATCCACAATAATAAAAAATGATACAAAAAATATCATTATTTTTTTATTTTATATTTTTTTATCATAATTATACAAAATATATTCATAATTATACAAATTATCGCCTATTTACGAATGTATATTTAAATCGTTGTTTATGTAATAATGCCCAATAAAAAATAGGACAAAAGAAGATTATTGCATCTGTCAATTACTTATGCCAACATGACAATCAACTGGTCAAAGGTTTTTTGGTCATGTGGAAAATGGATTAATTGCTATTGTCAATAATTCTTCCATTCTTTTTCTTTTTCAACATCCATCACCAATTCACCATCCTATTTTGGCTTCTTCCTCCTTTTTTTTTTGTGTGCGTGTGTGTGTTTACACTTTACAGTTGACCATTGCATTAAGAAGTTGACTCCCTTTCTTGTTTTTTTGACACAAGACTCCGTTTCATAGATATTCTGTTCTATTTATGTGTTGTGTGAGAGAGAGAGGGAAATTTAAATAGCAATTGTAAAGTGGGTACGTAATTTTGATTTTTGTTTTAGTGCTTTTGTTGCATGCCAATGGAGCATCGATACTTCACTATAAAACACTATTATTGTTTTTGGGTTTTGATTCATGTGGTGTTTATGGGTGTCGTTGAGAGTTGTATAGAGGAAGAAAGGCTAGGTCTATTAAGCATGAAGGACTACCTCAAGTTAAACATTGCTGATAAATATCCATCGTTCGCTGAAAATTTCCTTTCTTCGTGGACTGATCATGATCCAGAGTCTGACTGCTGCAGCTGGAAGGGAGTCGAGTGTAATAGCACCACCTCCCGGGTGACTTATCTCTCTTTTGTCCTCGACGTGCTGTTCCCGCCCGGGCGTCCGCCCATGCCTCTAAACATGTCCTTGTTTACTCCTTTCAAGGATCTGTTCAATTTACGCTTACAAGGGTTCTTGTTTACTGATTGCTCCCAGAATTATGGTACGTAACATACAATGGCTCTAATACTTCTTTTTTTTTTTCTTCAGTCAGTGTTTCTTTGATAATCTACACCACAAATACGAAATAAATATTTCCTAGTTGGCATATAGTAAAGAGTTTGATTAACTCTACTTCATTTAACTATTTAAAGCCGAATAGTGAGATTATGTTTGAGATTGAATTGCTTGGTCTTTCTGGAATAACATTTGCTTCTGTTTGTCAATCATTTACATATTATATCCCACGCAGACAGGCCTATATGCATATATATGTGTCGGTCCGGTGCAACCCAAGAGAGCATTAAATCAGGTTTAGTTGGTTCATCACAGTAAAAAACTAGTATCCAACCAGAAAATTACATCCGCACATTTGGTTTTACTTGGTTTTTTTTTTTTTTTTTTGCAATTTTTGTATGCAATATCTTGTTAAACTATTAGGGGAGCAGCAGTTAAACGCATTTTACTTTTAGTGCTTCATAATAGTTTTGTTTTGTGAGCTGTAAACCTTGAGTTTACTTGTATTAGTAACACATTACTCATATATAGATTTCAAGGCATTGGAGAATTTGGTGGCACTAGATCTAAGCTTCTCCAGTTTAGACAGCAGCATACTGCCCTGTCTAAGCATCCTAACATCGCTTCGATCACTACGTCTTGTGAACAGCCATCTTGAAGATCTTCCCATCCGAGGTAGGCATCTTAAGTCTCTCAAATTTTAACTTCTTTGGCGGAATTAGTTTCTTGGTAAAACTTGGAACAATCGGATCTATGTTTTTTTATTTTTTTACTTTTTTAAGGTAAATAAGAATTGCATTATGTTAAATTAAAACTTGCAAAGCTTCCAAGGCAATTACATAAAAAAAAAAGACAGAAAATCACAAGAACAAACAACTTTGCCTAGAACCACTAGAGCATGTTTAGCAAGTAAATGAGCAACTTTGCGCTCATGAAAGTCCCCATAGAGCTGTAATGCCATTCTAACAATATATGGAGGCTCAACTACTTTGCACTCCATAAAAAATAAATATCTCCCCCACCATATAGCCCACGCCACCATAAAAAGTAAGTCCATTTGTTCCTTCGTGCCAAAATTTCGTATGAAATTGAACCAATCCCATAGAGCAAAGTGGAGATGGTCCCTAACACGAGGAGCAACAGTAAACAAGAACCACACTTCAACAACCTAGGGACACTAAGAAAGAGCATGAGCAACCATTCCGCTGCCTCGCCACACCTTGGACATATCTCGTCTGCCAGCACACCCCTCCAGGCCAAAGAAGCATTTGTAGGAAGGAAATCTCGACAAGCACGCGAGCCAAAAAGCTTTACCTTATTAGGGACCTTGAGCTGCCATTTTTCCTGTCTCTAGCAATCTAACTTGTAGTTCATATCGTCAATGATAGTTTCATAAATTATTGACCGCTCTATCCTGTTTCTGATACAAGAACTGTTCTGTTCATCCTCTTGGGTTCTGTTTTGTTTAGATTTTTCCTTTTCATTGCTACAAGCTTTATTGTATGGGAGTTTCCTTTATGTGTTCATTTACTAGTTTTAACATGTTAATTTGACTGTTCTGTTTTTTGGTCCATCTGACAGAATTGGGAAGTTTGCAGAAATTGGAAATCGTAGATTTGAGTTTGAACGAACTTTCTGGAAACGTTTTCCATTTTCTTCACAATATGACTTCGCTCAAGGTGTTATCTTTGGCTTACAACTTTCTTAGTGGATCTTTGGCCCAACAAGGTAGTTACTGACATTTCGTCAATGCTCAAATTTAGGTAATACATCTCTTATGTGCCGGCAAATGATAGAGATTCTGCCACATTTATTATTGCAGGCTTATGTGAATTGAAGCACCTTCAAGAGTTGAATCTTAGTGAAAATAATCTAAGCGGAACTATTCCACCTTGTCTTGCCAATTTGACATCTCTGAGAATTTTGGACTTGTCATTTAACAAACTTGAAGGGGATATCTTATCCTCTCCAATTTTTAACCTCAAAGACCTCACGCATATTGATCTCAGAGATAATCTTTTTGAGGGTCTATTCCCTTTTTACTCAATTGCCAATCACACAAACCTTGAAGTGCTGATGTTATCAAGCCCTAACCATAAGCTAGAGGTCCAAACTCAGAACTCTCATGATTGGCTACCGACATTTCAGCTTAAGGTTCTTTCAATGCCAAACTGCAAGTTTCACAGTATTCCTCATTTTCTTGCTCACCAAACAGACTTGAGATTCGTGGATCTTTCCCATAATAACCTAACTGGAACCTTCCCCAACTGGTTGCTTGAAAACAACACAAAACTAGAGTTCCTGAGTCTTAGAAATAACTCCTTCACGGGTCAATTCCATTTATCCTCCAACTCTAGCTTTGTGATGCACCGCATAGATATATCAGACAATCACTTCCATGGGGGGCTTCAACAAGATATTGGCCATTTGTTTTCGACAGCTGAATTACTTAATCTTTCCGCAAATGCCTTTGAAGGTCGCATACCATTCTCAATTGGCCAAATGCCAAAGCTGATGTATTTAGATCTATCCAGCAACAGGTTTTTAGAAGACATTGCAACTACCTTGATAGGAGCAGCAAATGCCTCTAATTTGAGAATTTTGGCAGCTACAGACAACAAATTATATGGCCAAATACCAAGCTCCATTAACATGACTCAATTGACGAGCTTGCAACTGGGTGGAAATCAGATTACGGGCAATCTGTCGAGTTGGATCTCACACAATCCAAGATTAGGGTACTTAGATATCAGTGACAACCAGATATCAGGTGAACTTCCTTCCTCCATCGGCAATCTGACACCTTTTGGTGGAAGAAGACTAAACATGGCAGGTAATAGGCTCGAAGGCAGAATTCCATGTGAACTGGCTAGACTCAAGTTTTTTCTTTTGGATCTTTCGTATAACTTTCTTTCAGGCCCTATTCCGTCTTGCTTCAATTTTTCATCTTTACAGCATTTCAATTTGGAAGGAAATAGACTCACTGGTTCAATTCCGAAAACATTATTCAATTCATCTGGTCTTCTGACGCTGAACATTGGAAATAATCTTCTGTCTGGTCGCATTCCATCCGCAGTCGGGGCTTTAGCGAATTTGAGGGTTTTTCTACTTGGCAGAAATTCCTTGAGGGGTTTGATACCAGATCAACTGTGTCAGTTGAATGAACTTCGCATCCTGGACCTCTCACGTAACTCGTTTTCTGGACCCATACCTCGCTGTTTTGGTAACATCTCTTTCGGGAAGTTACCTTTATCTGATTTTGCAACTCCAAGCCTTTTTTTCCTTACCTGGGAAAACGGCTACAACTACGACATTGGAGGAAATGTAACGAATATCTGGGAAGAGCATCTTATGTATGCGCGACAACTGGAAGTTAGGTTTTTGACAAAAACAACAACCCTCAAATACAAAGGTAGCATTCTTAACCTGATGTCCGGATTGGATTTATCCTGCAACCAGCTAACAGGGGAAATACCGACTGAACTCGGAAATTTAAGTGGGATACGTGCATTGAACTTGTCTCACAATCAGTTCACAAGCTTTATTCCGAAAACTTTTGCAAATCTTGGAGTGATAGAGAGCCTAGACCTTTCCCACAACAATTTGAGCGGAGGAATTCCATCAGAACTAATTGGTCTTAACTTTCTATCATACTTCAGTGTGGCTTACAACAACTTATCGGGAAGGCTTCCAGACATGAACAAGCAGTTTCAAACATTTGATAACAAAAGCTATGAAGGAAATCCATTTCTTTGCGGACCTCCATTAGTGAGAAGTTGCATTCAAGGCATACCGCAATTGACACCATCCAATACTGATACAGGTCAAGGAAAATGGTATGACATTGATCCTATTTCTTTCACTGCAAGCTTCATAGCAACCTACCTGGTATTTCTGTTGTGCTTTGCATTGGTATGTTATATCAACCTTGGCTGGCGACGGAGGTTGTTCATGTTCATTGATTATCTCATGGACGAATGCTATTTCCTGGCTTTCTATACCGTTCCAAAATTATTCGCTAAATTATATAGGTAGCCATGTTGTGTTTCTTACTATTGGACATGTAGCTCTTTAGTGCACTTTTTGCTCTCGCTGTTGATTGTCACGTTTTAATGAATATAAAATAAGTGTTTAACTCCAAACACACGTAAATGAAAAGCATAGTCCAATCTGTCTAAATGTATTATTTTCCAACTGGTTGCAATGCCAGACGAGGATTCCTCTGCTGTTATATCTAGTTATTGGCTTTTAAATCATGAGTGTAGATTGGTTTTGTTCGTAGCGCTAGCAAATGTTTTGTTATGAATATAACTCATCATTATAACGCATCTATAGAGACGATAGTGTTAGATGATATACAGTATGATACATAAATTAAGCACATCTTTTTCCGAGGGTTGGCACTGAAAAATTTCTTTCTGCCGCTTATTTGATATTCAAACTGTTTAATGGACCTTTTAATTTTTTAAAAAAAAAAAAGCACCAAATGAACTCTAAATTTCAAGTTTGAATTTGATAATAGCCCTTACAAAACAAAAGAAAAAAAAGCTTTTTTTTTCATCATATTATCCAGGGAAAAGCCATGGTCCAGAATTATCTTGAAAAAAAAGGGGTGTTTTCGTCTGAAACATTAAGCTTCCTTCGTCTCCCTCGCCGCAAAAAGGCTTTTTTTTTTTTTAATATGGCTCTGATATTCAACACAATATGTACCTTTCTAAGAGGCTCACTCACAGTAATGCAGTGTGCAAATGTTTCATGGAGTGGAGAGAGGCTCAACACTCAGGCATGGCATGCAAAGTTAAGTCTGAGTGCTACTGATGATTGGAGTCCAGTTATTCATAATTTCATGGCAGGAATTCTATATTAAAATTGTCATTTTGACTGTTTTTTAATAGTTTTTATTAGTTTTTATAATTTAATTATTCAATAATTTATACCACTTATTTTCACTTTAATTTCATCTAACAAACATTAATTAAAAATTTTTTACTTTGATCCCACTTAACATATTAAGATTTTTAGTATCGAAAATATTTAACGGAATTTTTTAGATAGAATCAAAATTTAATTAAAATAATATAAATTATTAAATAATTAAATTTGATAAATAACAATTAAACTATTAAATATCACTACATAAATTATGTTATCAATTTAATACTGTTTAAAATATGATTATATAATAGGAGTGAGCTCATAATTGGTGTCTGAATCGCCACATTTTGAATCCGAAGGCTCGAGGCGAATTTCAGATATTTTGGTTTTACAATTAAACATGTAAAACGATTCTTTAAATATGCAACAAACCGATTGCATGTATAACCAACTGTTACAAAATTCAACGATCCCTTTTCTGTTATTTTTCGAGAAATTTGAATTTTTTAAAATAGAAAAATTTTGTAGTATACAATATAACAAATGAAATATATTAAATTTTTTTATATTTATAAAGAAAATATAAGACATGTCAAAGAGAAGTATACGACTTGTATGAACCGATGAAATATACGACGTGCTAAAGTAATTATAAGGAAATTATACGATATTTCAAAGAGAATTGTAGAAGTCGTGTAAATAACCATGAAGAACTAAAATTTTTTGGTTTGAAAAGTGTATAACTGTTCAAACAAGTCATATATATTTTTTTAACATATTGTATATTTTCTTTGTAATTATAAAAAAAAGTCATATATTTTGTTTGTTGTGTCGTATATTATAGTCACTTATATCCACTAAATTTTACAACTACGTAATGATCTTTTTTGAAAAAAAAAAACTAATTTTTTTAAAGAATAAGTAGTATCACAAACTTACGGACTACAACTCTACAAGGCCAGAAGCTAATATCTGTTACCAATCGAGCCATATGAATGGTTGTAAAAAAATTAATGGGATAATATTCATTTTGGTTTTAAATTTTTATAAATTATTTTAATTTAATCCTAAATCTTTTAATTTTTTCAATTAAATTTTAAATTTTTCAATTCTTTTACAAACTGATACTTCCATTAATGGAAATTAGTTAAACCATTATCTCTATTTAGTCAATGGTTGCTTTTAACGATTTGACTCACTTCCATTAACAGAAGTACCAATTTGTAAAAGAACTGAAAAGTTTGAAACTTTATTGAAAAAGTTAAACGACCAAGGACTAAATTGAAAAAAGTTATAAACCTTTAGGGTTAAAATGTAATCTCAAATACAAATTGAAGGTTTAGAACTAATATTGTCTATCGATCATGTAGGTAATAGAAGTCATGTAACATACTTAGAGATACTCAAATCAGATCTTATTATTATATGCAGCAGTGTTGGGCAAAAATGATTGCCTTAAAGAGAAGAAACTGGTAGCCGTAACCACTGTCCTTATTATACGTATCCCGACTGTAAGCATCGATGAGAATAAGTAATATGAGATCAGTCGATAACAATAAGCAGAGTTTTCATTCCCACAAATGGACAGCAATTATGGCCACCGGTTTCTTCTCTTGGAGGCAGACATTTTTGCTGGATACTACTGCATATAATAATAAGATTTGATTTGGACAGTTCTGAATAGGTTATATGACTGTTACCACCTGTGCGATCAATAGACAACATTAGCTTTAAACTTTTCAATTTGTATAGGAGAAAATGTTAATCAAAATAAGTGTAGGAGTTAAAAATGAGATTACACTAATTCTAGCTCTAAACCATTACAATTTTTTTTAATTTACATTTAAATCTTTCAATTTTTTTAATTGAGTCGTAAAATTTTCAGTTCTTTTATAAATTAGTATTTATATTAACGAAAGTCAGTCAATCCGTTAAAATTAATTATTGACCAAATAGAGATAACGGTTTAACTGACTTACATTAATAAAAATGCCAATTTATAAAGGAACCAAAAAAATTTAGAATTCAATAAAAAAATTAAAAATATTAAAATTAAATTAAAAATATTTATAAAAATTTAGAATTAAAATGAGTATTATAAAAAAAAATTAATTTATCAATGTTGTCGACGTCCGACTCAAAATGCGTTTTGACTAAATCTTGACCCTGTCTATGTACTTGCTGGGTATAGAGAATGGGACACGTGGTGAGCAATTTTCTAGAGAAAAGCCCGACGGTGGGAGTGGAAGATTTTGTAGTCAGACTCATATTTTACTTTTTGTTCTTTTTCATCATGCGCGCAATCTGATTTGTTTTTTTTTTTAAGTTTAATATAATTTTTGTAATTCAACCATTCAGATTATTATTTATTAATTTTATATTTATTATTATATACTTACATATTTTTTTTTAAAAGAAATAGTTAATGATTTAGTTTGTTGTTGTTAGAAAAATGAAAAAAGGAATCCCCAAATGACACAAGCAGAAAGTGCATTGCACTTTTTTTACGAGATAAAACTCCAATAGTATGTTTAGATTGTTATAAATTTGTGAGAAAAAAGTGGTGAAAAAATAAAATTATTTAAATTGATAAGAAAGTTGTGATAAAGAAAATAATAAGAAAGAAAAGTAAATAGTAATTTGTGAGGGAAAAAATTATAAAAAAATAAATTATTTGAATTAATGAGAAATTTGTGAAAAAATAATTGAAAAGAAAATAAATAATAATTATAAAAAAATATTATTTAGATTAATAAAAAAATTGTGAAAAAAAATATAAAAAAATTATAATGATTGTATTTTTTTTCACAAAAATCTTTCTTATAGGATTCCAATAAACCAAAAATTTAAGAGCGTTGGTGCCGTCCAGGCTTGCCTAGCTTGATGAGTACATTTGGCTACACATTTTGAATTCCACTGCTCGAGGCAGATTCTGCTGACAATCTGAAAGTCATCTAGGATAAATGTAGATGAACAGAAAAAAAAGTAGACGGATAGAAAAAGAAAATTTTTTTTCATGTAATTAATTAATTAATTTATATAATGAGATGTTGAATTATTGTAATAAAATTTAAAAGTATTTATTTGTTTTTTTTATTATAAAAATGAAGCAGTTTATGGAATGACAGATTCGCTGGGTAATACGGAAAGAGGTGCAGTTTAGGGACTGGGGCTGGTGGGTGGGTTCTTAGGGGAAGAGAAAAACAGAGAAAGAGAGAGAAAGGAGAGAAGAGAGTTGGCAGGACCTGGCGTGAGTTTTATGGATTTTTTAAATTTTTTTTGAAAAAATAATCTATATATATATATATATATATATATATATAATAAATATTATACATTATTTTTAAATTTATTATATAAATAACTTTAAAATTTTTATTTCTTATTTATCATACATTAATCTATTATATATATATATATATATATATATATATATATATTAAGATTATATATAACAAATTTAAAATTAATATATGACATATTAAAATAAAAAACAAATAAAATTATTCCGTTGCCACTCTTCACCAACCCTGTCCCAATGACAAAATATGAGCGAGATTTGTCTACGTAACAGAACGTAACAGGATGACGTAAAAATTCCTTGGGGTTGATGATATTAGAACAGCTGTTCTACCACCTATATTGGAAAGCTTCCTGAGGGTCTCATTGGGAGTCACAATTTTTGGAGCATGGTTTTACTCTTTCTTGCTTGAAAGCTTGTCAGCTTCTTTTGCAATTAGTCTTTATTCTTTTTCGTACGCCTAAAATTGTAAATTTGAAGAGTTGAAATTTGCAAGGTTGTTAGAATCGGATCGGTCATCGAATCGAAAATATTAATGGGTCAAAATTCAACCGATCGAACCGGTATTTATTAATATATATATTTATAAAAATAATTTAAAAAAATAATATTTATACATGATTATTAAATATTATTTTTTTAATTTTTAAGGATTAAATTGAAAATTTTGATAAATTTATGACTAAATTGAAAGTTTTGATAAATTTAGGACTAAATTAAAAATTTTAATTAAATTTAAAACTCAAATTATAATTTAAATAAATATTGAGATCAAATTATAATTTATAAAATTTTTATACCCGGTTTGAACTGGTTGAACCGAGTCCGATTTTTGACCGGTTTTCACCGATTTTGACCGATTTTTGACCGGTTCAAACCGGTTTTGATCGGTCCGAGTTAAGGGATAACTGTAGTCATAAACTGGCCCGGACCTTTGACCGGTCACCGGTTGAACCAATTGGACCGGCCGGTCCGAGCCGGTTTTAACAACATTGGAAGTTTGAATATGATCTCCATGATTTTTGCTATTTACAATTAGTTTAGAGGAGGTGAAGAGTGAAAGCGGATTTTCTGCTACCAGCTTAAATTGGATGACAATTTCCACCCAACATTACGGTTTAGTGGTGAAGGAGTTCATTCCTTGCTATGCTAAAAATCATGGATTCAAGAATTCGTTGAATTATTTATTAAATTTAAAGCACATTTTTAAGACTACTTATCTGATAGGACATAATTTTTCCGGATATAATTATAAAGTGTCACCGATGCTTTTCCATTTTTTTTCAACCAACAAAAAAAATAGATGACAATTTATAAATATGTTCAGAAGAATTGGAAGACTGTAATAATAATGGTAACGAGAGAGAACTAATGAAGGGAAGACATACCATCGACAAGATTTCCTTAGCTTCAAGGGGCACTTATCTTTGCTAAATAGAGATTTCAATCAGCAAATGAACCGCAAAACACAAAATATCTGACAATTTCCCTCAAAATTTAATCCTATCTATCCATGGAACAGGACCAAGATACTCTAGAGAAATTTCCAAAAACACATCAATGTGATCCATCCCACATTTAGGAGCTTCTAAAGCAACATATGACATGAAGATTAACAGCTATCCCTGGAAATGGATACTTTCAGAACTCCTCTCTTCAACATCTTAAAGGTGCAAACATCTCCAACTAGCAAGGAATTTTCCTTTGCGAACGCTGCCCAACCACTCGATAAATAATTACCTATTGGAGATCCATAACAGAGCAACTGTACAGGCGATGATCTTCCTGCAACCTGAAGCATCACAGTCTGTCTGCGAGGAAGAATATCCGTCCCGAAAAAGCCAGATGGTAGTTTCTGCATAAGGAAGATGTAGACACTTGAACAGAAAAAAAAGGAAAACTTGGCAAAGTGGTTTTAGTGCTGACAGAAGTTGCATGCAACACATTAGATAAATTAAAGCATCCTATTCTCCAGAACATAGTTTCAGGTGTGGCTTAGTAGATGATATCACATACCACCATGTAACTTCTAAGATGATAAGACTTCAAAACAACCGTGAAGGGTGCATAACTACTGAATTTGCTCTCAGCTTCATCACCATGTCCAACACCTTTTGTTCGCTTGCATTCCACAAACTTTCCTACAATAAATTAACGAGTACAAGATATATCAGAGTCCAATGAGGAAACTCATTCTATAATGAATTTGCAGCAGAAACAGTTATAAAGGATGAACATTGAAAGCATAAATCAAACATTTGACAATAACAGATTGGCCGTCTCTTCTAAAAACAAGCTGCAAAACTTGGTTTTGACACAATAAGCCCTGCAACAATTTCATAGATTCGAAACCATATAACATCAAGGTGTGTGTGGGCTATGAAGAGCTTTGGCTTTCACATGTAGTTGTCAAGGGTTTCAACTCCATTCAAGAGGCAGAAAAATTAACATAATTACAAAAAAAAAAAAAAAAAAAAAAGTGGGCTTTTTGATGTACACCGAAATTGCATCCCCTTTAATCGCCTTGTTGGACTAGCTCTGTTTACATCTTTCATGGGATTCTTCACTTTTATCCTACCAGATTGATTCCCAATAGGTGGAACTAAACTCTGTGACTTCAAATTGCTTTCAGCCTTGCCATTTGAATTGGTTTTCATCATCTTGTTAGGTCGTGGACATGCTACTTTCAAGATTTCAATGGAGATTTCATCTTTGGTTTCTCCATCCCTGGGCTCTTGAAATCTTTTTGTACAGTTTGACTCATTTTTTCCATTCCTAGAGAAAGGATACTCTATTTCCACTGCACTTGTATCAAATATGAGTACATGAAATTCACGACTTCGCTGATACTCAAAAACAAGGAAATAACCACAGGCTACTGAATAAAAGTCCGCAAATTGTTTCCAGCCATTTTGGAACCACATCTGATCACCATCAGATTTGACCAACTCGACTTTCCAAACGGCACCACTAGGAACCTTAAGAAGCGCTTGACTCGCGAGATCGTTAGCATGATTTCTTACAAACTTTCTTGGAATTGCCTGGTCAAAAAAGTTCAAAGTAAGCCAAATTGCATCAAGATGAAAACTTTGGTCGAAAAACAGGCAAGACCAGACATTTCTAAGGGAAACTAACTGATAAAAATCGACAAATTTAAACCCACCAAAATTCTTTCAAAACCCCTCCCCTCCGCCCCCAACAAAAAAAAAAAAAAAAAAAAAAACCCCAATACAAGGAAATCAAGAGCAAGGCAGGCACGAAGACAGAGAAGGGAAAGGAACTCATGAAACAAAGATATAGTATAGTTTAATCCATGAGCGTAATGCTTTGTTCCCTTGCGTTCAGGAAGAAGAAAAATGACGAAAGAATAGAAATAAAAAGAGCACTTACAAGCTTCCCATCACGTAAAGAATGGTCCAGAAAAATCTTGAAAAATTGGGGTGTTTTCGTCTGAAACATTGAGCTTCCTTCGTCTCCCTCACCGGAAAAAGACATCTTTTTTTTTTTCACATGGCTCCGATATTTGACACAAAATGTACCTTTGTATTGGCTCGTTTTAGAGTAATGCAAAGTGGAAATGTTTCCCGGAGCATGAGAGAAAGCTCAACAGTCAACACTCAGCACTCAGACGTGGCTTGTAGAGTTGAGTCGAGTGCTGCTGACACTTGTCATTGGGACCCAGTTAGGGTTGTTAATTAATTAAATTTATTAATTTTATTTATATAAATAATAATTATTTTATTATATAATTTAATTGATTGATTGTCCTCTTTCATTATATTTTTTTTGAATGTGTATTTTTCGTCCAATAATACATTCAACTGTGAAACGGTCGGGTCGGGTCGGGTGGGATGTTATTTTTTCGGCCCCATGACTCAGATTATAATATTATAGTCAAATTAGCTTTGTAGCACTCGAGTTTACTTCAGATCATCAATCAAACAGTTCACTTCAAAATATGTGCAAATCTATTATTATATGTTTTATATTTTTTCTATATTAAATTTGTATTAAAAGTATACAAAATATACACACGTCATATATATTTATATTATTTTTTATTTTGTTTATATATTTATGTGGATATAGGTATGTGTATATGATATATATTTATCTATACAATATAAATTTACAAATATATTATATAGGTATAAAATTTGACTAATATTATAAATATAAAAAATAAAAAAGATATATATAAAAATGCAACAGTAATATAATATAATTAATTATATATAGTAAGTCAAAATTATATAAATTCAATGTAACATACATGATTTCATTTTATATATATAAGTGAATTTTAATTTTACTCACCTAAAACATGGTCAAGTTAACTCAACTTTAAAAATGAGTGGAAAAAAAAAAAGGTTTAAGTTAGATCCAATTGAAATAAAAATATGATAAAACAAATTTATGTGGTATAAAATAATATACAATACTCACAAAAAAATGTGAATAAAATTAGTAAATACCAAAAATCAAATATTGCTCATATACTTTTGGTCGATGGATCACGTTGCATTCCAGTCATGTTTGAGTCAAATTTTGTAGACAACTTTGGATTGAGTCTAATTTGGATACTCTAATTTTGGGGTTCGTCAATTTTACTGACATTATTTTATGAGTATAGAATGATCTTATATCACACAATTTTTTTTTTTTAATTAGGCTTCAGTAAAACTTTTGTTTTCACTCGTATTTAAATTTAAATTAACAGAATTTATATTTTAAATGAGTCAAATTAAAAAATTTTTCTCTTTTCTTTTATATATGTATATATATATATATATTATATATAAGGGGCATCCCCTTTAGCAAAGAGCCAAAGGTGGGAGGTGTCTTTATGAATGAGAAAGCTATGATACTGAACTTACCATAGCTATGGTCTGAGACTGAGTGTAGTAGACTTGAATTTGGATAATAAATAGGTCCCTCGGTTATATAGTATTGTTTATCACAATCTAAGAGTGATCTCTGTTGGTGGTTGTGGTCAGAATTTTGTAAAATTTGTCGCATATATTCATTGTTATCTTAATTATTTCTATGGCCTATAACTGTATTTTACGCCGGTTTATTGTTGAGTTTTAATTTCTAGGAATAACAACAAAGCGAGAAAGAAGCGGAGAGTGTTATCCCAATCTGCATCCCCGAATTCAAACATCTTCCCACCCACCCAACCACTCTGATTCTGGGCGGAGAAGAGGCCCTTTCTCCTATCCTTGTCTCCCGTGTAGACTGGTGATCCCGGTACACCCAACGCTCCTAGGGCGAACTTAGTGATGAAAAACTAATTAACCTGAGGAAGTGCCCAACTAGAGGCAACGCCAAATTGGAACACGTACGGTCAATACGGATTTAACGCTATAACTGAGCGCTCTTGTACGTGCTTATAAGAGGTACAATGCTACCGTTCAATAATACCCCAATAATTAAGATTCAAAATTTTTATTTTTGAGATCTAAGAAGGAAAATATAAAGTTTGTGAAAATTAAGAAAGATATTTTTACTGTATAACTCACACTCGATGGACCTTTTAATATATAAAAAAAAAAGAAGTAAAACAATAAATATACTCAGCAGAAGTTAATTGGATGTACTTGCAACATCCGCATCTATTTGGCGGTCTTATGGGAGTTGCTTTGCCAAGCATAGAGTTTGAAATAGTTTACAGGAAATTATAAGCCTCCTCGCTCTCGCTTTTAGAGCCGAGTTGAATATCCTTAAAACGTTATCGGGTAAAACATAATGTAATGTAGTTTGGAAAGAGGCCAAATTTCTTAAAAGAAGGAAAAGAACTTTAAAATAAGAAAGAAAATTCAAGGAAAACAGAATCTATGTTATTTGTCACTAAAATCTTAAAAAAGACTCTTTACTACAAATTGAAGGCAATCAAGTTTATCCATACCAACTATAATGACATACCCATAATTTTCTTTTAAAAAGAAATTTTGCAGACGTAGATTTTTTTAGGCCCCAGAAGAAGTAAATTTTTATGACCATTAAAGCAGGATTTGAACAAATCTTTAGGAATGTCGCAGTGAAGAAACTCCTTACTCTTTCACACTTAGAGAATTGGGAATTCAAACCTCAACTTAATCAAATTTCCACAAAAGGTCGCCGTTAGTTTGGATGGACAACCAAAAAATAAAAAAAACAAAGGCAAAAGGAAAAACCTGCTTACCCTTCACTGGCCCTTTCCCATTTATGGGAATGGACAGTTTGCGTCAAACTTGAGCACCTAGCATAAGTAAAGGTCAGCAATGCGGTTTTCCATGGCTGAGACAAATTGCAGACACTCACGTATGGCAAAACCACAAAGCACAGGGTCATCCAAATTCAGACATATTGCTTCATATTAAACTTAAGAGTGGCAATGATCTGGAGGCCTACGAACGTGATGCAAACTTATGCATGACAATTGACAAGTTTAAAAATTCAGAAACCGTATCAGCATGCATATATAAGACTTGCCAAGGAAGCTTACATACAATTTCTTCCATACCGAAACAGTATGAAAGATAGCTTCACATAAAGCACGACAGTATCTAGCCCAAATTAATCAGCTTCAAGTCTTACCCATATTTACAGCACAGGCTTTACGCCTTATTGTTGTTTTATGTATAACTGCTGCCTTTCCTTGAAGACAACAGTAGCTATTTACAGCATATCCCGTGATACCTCCCCATCTATTCAGGACGGAAGCTTACCAGATTAGGTAGGTCAGTTGATCGAAGCTTCTTAATATCATTAGCAGTCACCTTGCAAGACTCCAAGGTCAGAGATTTTAAGCTTTTCAATGGCTTCAAATGACGTAAACCTGAGCTGGTTATGTGAGAATTTGAAACATTCAAAGAGACCAGTCCCGTCAACCCTGCATGCATATTAAAAAATGTAAAACCTGATATCATCTGCAAACATCAAATCTAGGCTGGAAATGATGAAATGAAAAACACTTCAACTATCCTTGCTTAATCGGATCAAACGTCATGTTATTGTTAACACAAGGAATTCAAAAGGTTTCATTAACAACGAGACATAGCACTGCCGTACAGTTCATGACAATTGACAAAATTGAGGGCCAGAATCTGGCCTAACTTTTTTTCATTTTTAATCCCGTATGTTCCACTCAAATATGGTGGTACGTACATGCTCATTTCAACACAGAAGATTCAAAATGAACTTGTTAGACTAGCTTTTAGTGCAAAGGGGTACTCATGAATCTGTAATAAATGAACTCCCAAAAGACAGACAACAAACACACACTACCATCACTGGGGAGGGTTCACAGTGACATAAAAGAGTTTGGACTTCTTCCCCTCCTGGAAGAGAAAATAATAGGAAAGAAACAAGAGTAAAATAGGAGGAAAGGTGAGCCTTGGTGTAATGGTAAAAATATTACATCGTGTCTTGGAGGTTGCAGGTCAAACGGAAAGGAAACAATCTCTTTTTTGGAAAAAAAAAATTGGATGTGTATATCTAAACCTTTGCTAAAACTCATAGTGTGTAAATCTCATGCACTAAGATGACTTCTTTTTTTTTTTTTTTAATTAGAGATAGTGAAACAGGACGTAAACATCTTCCTCAAAGAAAATCAAAGTGAAAGTATACTGCAAAAAGCTGCCCAATCCAATAGAATATCTGCCAATCAAACTCATGTTCACAGCTACAGCCGCATAACAAATAGTACCGTTGACAACCACCTCATGTGTAAGTAACAACGTGGATAACTTTACTTCTATGATAGACATAGCGCTCATCCCCCAACCAAATACAGCAAACTGAGTGCACTTGCAAAGAATCTTTGCTTACTTCCTATAAAACGATTACAAAAATGACCTACCATAAATATCCCACTATCATTTGCACACTTTGTTCCTCTAGTACAAACATTCACATCATCCTTCAGATGTCAACAAGTGTTAATTCTAAGCATATGAACAATGAAGTAAGCATTTTAAGTAAAGCACGAGGCAAAGTGAGTGCGGATACCAGAAATCAATTCCAATGTTTTGTCTGTCAAATTGCAGTTCTGGGACAGATTTAGCAGTGACAGAGATGTAAGATCTTTTATGTTCTTTATACCAGCATCAGTCAATCCTCCACCACATATTTCCAACGACTGCAGATTCTTAAAATCTACACAAGAAATAAGAAACTGAAAAACAGAAGCAGCAACACAAAGACCAAAGGCACAGGTGGAAGCAGAATCAATTAGATAGGTGTTAATAAAGAAGCCAATGTAATTGAGTAATGTGCTTTCTGACAAGGTTTGCCATTAAAAAAAAAAATTGTCATCCATGGCTAGTAATTGCTCACACCAATTTACGAGGAAAGAAGCTCCTTGGTGGACAAAAACCCTCCATTTTACATAGAACATGTAGTTTTATGAGATGCTTTGTACTATACTTTTGAGAACAAAATATGGGTGGTAATCATGCATTCAACATACTTTTCCTCAAAAAAAAAAAAAACTTCATGCATTCAACATAAATAGCTAGGCATCTTTATCTCTACCAGTGATTAACACAACAAAGCTTACTTCGCAAATAGTTAGTTCCCGAATCTGTAATACGAGCTCCAAACAGATCCAGATGGGTCAATCCAGTCAAACCTGCATGAGAAAGAGCAGCACTATAGAGTGGCTGAATGCATCCAATGATCAGGACAAAGGAAAGAAAGTCATGGACACACTACTCAAAATTACATAGTACTGGAATAAAAATGTCATGTGAAAAGGATCACATGGTCATTGTATCATTAAAAAAAAAAAAAAAAAAAAAAAAAGAGAGAGTCCTGCTAGGAGAACATAGGAAATAGCCATAAAATAACCATAGGAATGAATTTAACCTCTAATAAATAATTGAAAATCATATTTTCAAAACTACACCCTAAATGTACTTAAGTTACCTTAAATATACTTAGTATTACCCTAAACCTTGATTTCACTTTTTTTTTTTTTTGCTAAAAAACTTTTTTTCTACTGCCTATGACTATTTTCTATGTCCTCCTAGTTTTTCCCCCCCAAAAAAAATTACACTAACACCAGTTTATGTAAAAATAAATAAATAAATAATAAACTGACACCAGTTTATGTAACAAAAGAATCTCCCCATCCAGTAGTAAAAAAAATAATTCCAGACATTCAAATTATGAATCATTCAACTAGCATTCCACTAAAACTTGTGGTATCTGTTATTTACGACAAAAGATTTTTGTGTCTCTTCCCAGCCCATTCAATCACTCTTTCTCTTCAGTTTGTGGCAAAATTTTTCCTGCTCAAACTAGCAATCAGTCAACTCAGACCACAATAAGACTTCTGCCCAAAATATTAGTTTCTTTTTTTTAAGAAAAAAAAAAAGTGGGGACTCTATTAACATGTTGTAATATTTAGGAGTCGTGTCACATCACCTCAATTCTCAAGTTCCATATGGTCAAAGGAAGATGCTTTCATTTCTTGTGAGGTTACCAAAACATTAGCATTTGACAAACCATACCATTAACTTCCATCTCTACTTTCTAGACAGACAATGAAAAATACTATGTCCATATTCTTCAATTTTGGAATTGATTTGTTCCTTTCACACTCAAGACAACAGCACAATGGAATGCATGTAATCTCCCGGTACAGGAGCCCAAGTTAGGCACACATCTTTTGCAGTTTTTTGGGTCAATGTTGCTCGTATTTTCCCAACCAAATGTGTTTATATAGAATCCTAGCCAAAAAGGCATACAAATTATCTCAAACTATGTACAGACAACACCAAACTGAACAGGAGTGAGCACATCTACCAAAAGTGTGAACCCTAAGCGAATGAATTCATTCAAAGAATTTTTTATAAAACAATCTTTACTAAACCAAAAGATAAAAACTGACAGCAAAGAACCTTTGAGAGACACTGTAAGTAAACACACATACCAAACTTTACTTTTTTATATTTTGAGTACTGCAGAAAAAGTGAACTGGACTTCATAAGATATGCCTATTGTCCAAGTGTCTTTGTATAAGGTCCTCAATCTCAAAACCTAAGCTTCCAAGATATTATATCTTCAATGCATTAAATTTCACATCACTTCAATGGCACTAAATGCAATATTGAAGGCCAACTACATATTAGGAGTTGGGAGGTGGGGGAGAGGACGAAGAATAAGACGACCATCAACCAAATTGCACTTACTAGTAAGGGCAGCAAGACCAGTATCTGTAATTTGGCGGCAATCCAAATTAAGAGTTTTCAATGAAGATAATCCGGATAACTTTCTTAAGCCACCATCCATAACCATTGTAAACGACAGATTTAAACTTTCCAGATTGGTCAAACCTACCAAAAAACAGAGGATGAGTTCAACACAATGCACATAAATATCAAATTATAATAGCAAAGCAGTTTGGCAACACAGATGAAGACAAACAACTTCACACCAAGTATCCCACAATAATTATCCCATGAAACATTGTTTCTTGCCCTTTTCACATAAACCTTATGACAGCTACCGTCACCGTCTTGGCTGTCAATTTCCATTTAAGTTTGAATTTACAACTATTTTCAATAGAAATGTAGGATATATCAACCAAATCATGTTTTCTATTTGTGAATCAGTTTTCAGTCGAAAGGCTTAAAATTGGACTGTTAAGTTCCAAGCCAGATCAGTTCTCATAGATGACTGCCCGTGAATAGAGTACTGCCAATGTCTTAGTTGCAACAGATGAGTGCATACATTACTCCTTTGCCATGAAGCAAGGAACAACTGAACGTACACATCTTTGATCCCAAATAAGGGTCATGTTGTTGTCCAAAGAATGGAATTAAGTGAAAGGATTACAATAGGTATGATGATTTGGAAACAAATCTTTCAGCAAGAATAATTTCACTGTAAATCTGGCATCGTATATAATATGAACAGCACTGCCAATGCTAATTATCACGGCCAACAAATCCAAATTTTATTTGCATATGCTCCATTGAATGACCAAAGTTTCGATAGAAGATATTATAGCTTTTTTGCAACTCTAAGCAACCAAACTGATCATTAAAGGACCTCCATTTAGACAGACTCAGCTTGAAAAGCCTTAACATCCATACACAAAATTTCAAAGACAAAATAAAACAAGCCACTCAAATGACAATAGCTATATGCTATCAAATGCCAAGTTGCCAACCACAAAAATTTCTAACTTAAGGAAAGTTGACAACCAGAGGAGTGTCCATATTATCAGCTGGGTTGGAAAGGAATGGACAAATAGAAGGAAAAAAATAAAAAGAAAAAAGAAGAAGAAGCAACCATGTTGAAAAAAGGACTTTAAGAAGTGAATTAATTCACAATCACTAACCAAAAGGAAATTTAGTAAAACGACTCATGCATATTTATCGATATCTAAATTTCTAACCAGAGAGGTGGCCAAGACCGGTGCTTCCAACCGCTGTATCTGACAACACCAAACATTTCAAATGCTGAAATCCTAAGATATCCAAAAAATCAGAAGAAAATTAGCACAAAGTAATAAAAAGATAGAAGCAAAATGCAGAAAAAGAAGAGAAACAAAAGGTGGGATATCCAAGACTATTATACCAAGGGTGACATAACAAGAACAGTGCAGAGGGAGGGAGAGAAAGAGAGAGAGAGAGAGCACAAACAGCAGATGCCCCCAAAACCAGGCACACTGATGCAAAGTATTGGCAACATACCAAATTGCACAACTAGTCTACCATCCACAGACAAATTTCAATAACAGAATCTCACCTAACCAAGATGCAATGCTTTTGAGTTCAAGAAGCATAAATGGAAGACAGTTCAACAATTAATATATCCTAAAGTGATTTCTAGTATGAAAGATGGAGCATTTTGGATATGGAAGATGCAAAAGCACAGAGAAAATTTGATCTAAAATAGCTGGAATCTCCATTCCAGGTTAATGAACACCAAATGTCCAGCTTGTGGACTTCTGCCGTTTAACTATGCACAAAATAACAATGCTAGATACCATCAACCCAGAGTACTTTCAAAAAATAAAATAATCACAATAGGAAAAGAATATTTTCAGGACGAAAGCAAGAAAATGAAGAAGTGTGACCTATTAAATTAACCAGCCCTTCATCACCAATTGCACATGAATCCAGGTTCAAGCTTTCCAAATTTATCAAACCTATTTAAAGCAGAAAAGCAAAAAAAAATAAAAATAATAAATAATAAAAAAATATAATAATAATAATAACGAAAAGCAAGAAATATCCATCCACTACAAGCAGAAAGTGATCCCAATCTGTGAATAGGATAAACAGAATTTACAATCGTTCAAAGAGGCAATATTAAATTAACATCAATAAACCAGAAGATACATTCTTTGCTTATATGTTGAGAAGAATGAAGTTTCAGTGCTCAATTGCACAAAAAATTAAGGGAGCCTTCCCACTACCACAAAAAACTGCAAAGCTCCCCAAACCAATTCTGTTTTAATGCATGCATTCAGACATCACGTGGTTTTATCAACATTGTCAATTGCATGGATGACTTAAAGGGAGATAACATTGGCACAACTCTGTACATAGTTCAACCCATAGGGCCGCATAAATTTTCTGAAAAGGATTGTAGGAGCTTTTCCAGGAAAGGAAGTACTAGTTTACGGTTTGGAAAGAATGGTACTTTTCATTTTAAGCCAACAACTTCACCATGCTGCCTCTTTCCATCTGCTTTCATTTTTTTTTTCCAGCAATTTTTATTCGGGGTTTGTGTATCCACATGTTTTTCACACCTTCTTAGATTTTTTCTTCCTATTTTTGCCTTTTTGGGTATTTGACAAATACTTAATAATTTTGAAATGAATAAAATAAGAGCAAACAGAAACTACCTTTCAGGTGGACCAAACAAGCATCTGTGATGTCATTGAAGCCCAAATTCAATACTTTTAGTTTAACAAACTCTGAAAACAGTGGCCAAGACGTTGATCACTCGAATAGTTATAGCATGTGGTAACACTGACTTAACATCCACAAAAAAATTTTAACAGGAATTTGAAACTTACGGGAAAATTTCTCACATCCATCATCAGAGAGTTGGCATCTGCTTAGATTCAAATATAATAGATCAGCAAGACCTGTACAAAATCAGGAGAATGCAGAATTCAGGTCAAATTAACTTTAAACCAAATGTTTTAGATTTAAGCACAAGACCATATTATTCAACACACATTACTCACATCATACAGCTTTACCATATCCCTAAAGCTTAAAATCACAGTAAACCTAAAAATCATGGATCAACAATCTGCTCTAATACATATGAATTACTTAATTGTGGGATATGCCATTAATAATCAAGGAAAAAAAAATCTGAATGCAATCTGTGTGAAAAGCAATGCTAATTTAAATTCAGAGGTGGTGTGGATAAGCAAAGCTGGAGGGAATACCTGAAAGGGACTCCAAGCATGCAGCAGTAACAGGGCATCCCTCCAAGTTTAGCAGATTAAGCTTATGCAGACCTGCAATGCAAAACAGAATTAATGTCATCCGTTGATGTGGGTACGAAGCTTCTCATAATGGAGAAACTGTAGCAGACAACTGGTTCAGACAGCCAAGTACAGTTCACTACAAAGGTTTGTAAATGCTAGAAATCAAGAATCTTTGAAAGAAAAATAGAATCTGGAACCAGTATCACCGTAATATAAGTAACATATTGATAACAGTATCATGGTTCATTGTAAAGAGACATCTCACACAATTATTATTCTATAAATACAACTCTTGAGACACTTGTCCAAGAAAAATGTCAGTTACAATAGTTTTAGAATCTTTGGCATTCATATTCTGTTCACTCATCAGGCAAAAGCACTCATTGGTGAGTATAACACAATTTATGATGCAAAATAAAACGAAAAGAGAATACCTTTTAAGTAGGAAATTCCCAAATCCGTAACCTTACTGCACGAAACTTGTAAGCCTTTCAAGTTCATCAAGCCTGGAAGAAATATTGGATCAGTTTTCAGCCAGCTGACAGAGGAGAATCACTTCTGAAAATAACAATGTCTAAGAGACTAGCAGTTTTCACAAAAAGCCAGTCTCAATATCATTTTTAAGAGGTAATAATAATTCTTGCAAACTGTCATCAGATTCCAACAAACTTTATTCTTAGGTCATGCGGGCAATTTGACAAAAAATTATAAAAAATAACATTCTTGTATTGCTACAAATGATCAATTCTAGACTCACAAAAGGAATCCAATGTTTTTAATAGACAAGTTCTACTTACATGAGTATCGGGCAAATTGTTGTGATTAAGGCTTAGTGGCTAGAGAGAGAGAGAGAGAGAGAGAGAAAGGGAAAATTACCAGATAGATGCTCCATATCAGCATCTGTTATGCAATTACACCATTTGAAATTAAGACACTCCAACTTCTTCAGACCTGTTTATGAATGATTGTGGCTTGTAATAATCACACACATCAGCCCATGTGTACAATAACAGATATCTTGGTGGGCAACACCCCAGTTCAGAGGTTCCAAGTAATCAATTATCTAGCATATTTTTTGATTGTGCAAGCCAGATGCAGTGGCTCCAAATAAAATAGAAACAAAAAAGTAGCTGAAAACGAACACTGGCTAACACATGCATATAGAACAGAGCACAGCAAAACGAACAAAGGGAGTCGTACAGAGCACAACGACCAGTGATTTATGGCAATAGATGTGCCATACAGGATGTTTACATTGCGAGGATTCAAGGAGAAGAGGAAAATACCCAAATTCCGTACAAAGAAGAACATGTGCAAGAAAAGATTGAGCCCGTCATATGTATGCATACGCTTGTACATGAAGCCAGACATGCAAATACAGTTGTCCATGCACAAAATGCCAATTGTTAATAATAATTCTTTAAAAGAGGTTTATGAAACCCAATGCATTCATAAGGCCCTTCTGCCAACAATAAGAAGTTTCATCAACAAGACAATTGTGATAAACCTAGACAATGCGATTCAAACTTCATTTTTTTTTCCTATAAAGAAGCAAAGCCAGGAATTCTCACAAGCAAGAGACACAACAGACAAATCAGTAATTTCAGGCATGAATAAATTAGATAATAGGCATTTCCACGTACAAGAAATTTATAAACAACCCCAAGCAAGGGTTTATGAGGAGAAGAATAATACCATTGAGGTGTACGAGTCCACCACCAATACCAGGACATCTCTCCAGATCCAACTTGACCAAGTTGGGTAAGCCAGTAAAATAACTCATTCCCTGTGCTGTTATTGCGTTGTTTCTTCTAAAACTCAAACTTGTCAAGTTTGAAAGGTCTACAATATATAGACCAGAAATCTGATCACAAAATCTAATGATAAAACCACAAAAAACATAAAGCAGCAAGCTACCAACATAACTATGAAAATGACAGAATAACTGTGAGAATACCTTCAAGGATATGAAAATTAAGAAAAAAACCAGACAGTCAGGAAAAGAAGTGCCAGAACTCTGACCTGTGACTCTCTATATGTTTATGAGGACTGGCGACTTATCAGGACCCGTGATTAGGCATGCCCATATGCCATCATGGTCCTCTCTATCCCAAACTCTATCAATTCACTTCTGCTCCAAATAGTGGCTTATTTTTATAACCTTCGTTCATACTTTATAACCAAGAAACTAGCCTACCCCCCTCACTCCTAAGCAGGCTGCTGCTCAGAGATAATATTCTTTATCTCAATCTCATAATGTTTTTGATCAATTTCTTACGTTGATTTTATTCTTTTTAATTTATTACTCTGTCAAACTTAGTTTTCAATCAAGAAATTTGGAGGCCCACGATTGGTGAGGCCTCTCTCAAAGTTAAAAGTCATAGACAACAAGTTTGACCCTGAAAAATAGGACCGCAAGAAAAATCTTCTAAGTTTTGAAGCAAAGCAGGATGGGCAGCCACCCCTCAGCCCCTTGACCACTCCTGTATCTAGACTCTCATCGATGTGCACTAGGTAACACCAGTGACAAGTGTAAATCATTCCCAAGTTTTGTAGAAGCTATGTGCAGTCATTAGACATATAATGTAGCACAACTATGATTAACGCAAACACCCCCCACCAAGCCACTTTATAATGTGGTAACATCGTATTTTCCTAAATTAAAAAAAAAAAAAAAAGGCAACGATATCTCATCAAAGAAAACAGAAGTCCTATCACACATGATGGTACTGAAGTGTGCTTGTCTAGAAGGTCCACTCTGTATATATAGATGAAATAGTTTTGGTACTGAAGGGTAGGTATCCGTGGGAACTTAAAATAGTAAAGAACATAACCAAAAAAGTGTACGACAAAGCGAAGTAGCAGTAACCGAACCAAAATATGTTGTGTGCACATGAGATTAAATAGAAGGGTGAGCCTTTGTAAAATGGCAAGGTTACTCCATTGTGACCTAGAGGTCGTAGGTTCAAGTCGTTGAAACAATATCTCTATAAAATAGTGGTAATGTGCATATATCTGAACCTTCCGTACACTCCCCAATGAGGGTGCCTCGTGTACTAAGACACCCTTTTACTTGAAAGAAAATAGAGGGGAGCAAAAAATAAAACACCAATGCCTTACTTTAGAGCCCACATATGCTGCACATACTACTGTCATCCTGTAGCTTGAAAGGCCTAAAAAACAATATATATGGCATTGAATGACAATTCATTTTCTCTCTTTTTGTAATCCGAGCAGTCAGTTAATTTTTATGGCCATTGAGAGATATTTTATTCCCATAGAATTATTTTACCAGCTATTTTGTTGTGTAAGTCTGCTAAAATTACATCAGCAAACCATTCAAAAGCACTGGTAAGGAAGTCCAATCAATCTAATATGAAACAGCATACCTAGACCATCTGAATGAAAAGTAATGCTTGTGTAAACAATAACCAATCATTTTAAAATACCTAAGCTGTTCAGCTTCATCCTTTTAGGGTGAAGAAACAGCTGAACTTTGATGAGCAGCTACTTAAAAACAGAGTAATCAAGCAACCAGATCAGCCAAATGCAATAACAGAAGTGGGCATATCATGTAACTTAAGCACTTCAGGTTTGAATAATGAGACAGAAAAACATTACCACTGATCTGTTTTAGCCCAAGGTCAGAAATCTGTTCACAGTGATTAAAGTTCAACGATTGCAGGTTCATGCAGTCCCTAAGATGAATAAGTCCAAAATCAGTGACATCAGAGCTGGATAGATCCACAGAAAGTAAAGACATTCCTTGTGAAGCGATAACACCCATCCAACTATCATTGACCCCAGGGCATTCTCCTATGTGAATGTCCTGAAATACCCACAACAAAACATTACAGATTAACATGGCCAACAGGATAAATAAAATTCAGGGGAAAAAAGAGATGTTGGACAAGTATTTTCCTGCACATAACCTGGATAGCACAATCTCGAAAAGCTTCAAGAAAGACATCATTCAGACGTTGAGAATACACCAATGCATTGAAGATCTGCTGACTTATGTCCCTTGGAAGCATTGCAAATGTCTTATATCGATCTATGTCCTGTTCAAGGAAAACACATAAAAAAATACAGTCCACAAAAATAATTCGACAGTCTCGCCAAGGTATCAGGCAGAAGAGATTATACCTCACATATTTGTTTCACACATAATTCCATGAGGGATGGACATTTACCAATTCCCTGCTGTAAATCACTGAGAGATCTAGAGAATGAAGAAGCCAACCACTTTGAGCTTCCACTTTTGCTATATCTTCCGGAAAGAAATCCAGGTAAGTTATCTTCACTATCTGATTGACCTCGCTTCCTAGAACAAGCTCCCCCCATTGAAGATATATCTTGCAATCAATCAAACATCATAAAAGCTGCAGCAGAGAAAACCCCAATCCGCTTAACCAACAAGAATAATAATATGCACTGTAATGCACCATGTAAGAACAAAAAAATGTAATAGAATGCATGTCCAACCAACATCATCATAAAGGAAACAACTCCAGAACAACATTCAGAAGAGAGAGTTGTGATCAGTTCCTTGTCTTGAATACAATAAATCGTCACGTGTATGTTCAACATCACCAACAACTAAAAGAACAGACAAATTTTCTGTTAAATTATGCAGCAAAAAGGATAAGTTTTAAGTTCATAAAAGATGTGCAATTAGCACGTGGTTTGGTATCAAGCTCACCCCCTGAACGAAAACAGTATCAAAAATTATCTTCTTTCAGTAAATGATTTTTAAGAACACAAGTTAGAACAAATTTACATCCAAAGCACCAAAACAACTTGATGGCATTGCACTTTTTTTCCCTCTTGACAGAATATGCACACAAAAACATTTTGATGCCAAAATGCATGTTGATTTGAGAATAAGTGTCTTTCTCATTTGAAGTGAAATCAGTTGGAATTCCTACCCAAAGAATCAGATAACCACCCAATCCTCTGCAGCATGTCATGGGCACCAATTGTGCCCCCATGTTACCAAAATTATTAATTGTTTTCCCACCACAAATTAACAGAGAAAAAGAGTACAAGCCAAAATAAACCAATGACATCCAAATAAACCAATATGGCTAATCTAGGAGTAAGAGCTCAAGTTTAAATCCAACCAAGTACATTCCTTAAGGCAAGTGGGAACTTCCGGCACTAGAGGCGCGCTAGCAAACCGCGCCATCCCCAAAAAAAAAAAAAAAAAACTGACATAATAAACACTCTGTTTTACCAATTTAGCAAACGTCATTACATCAATCCGGTTAAATTGCAGCAACTCAATAGAAAGAAATTCTATACTTTTTAGCTGAATAGCCAAATTTAGATTGGTAGAAAGTATGTTCCAATTAACTACATAGAAATTATATGCAGTGCTTGAACTGACTATACATCTTCTACAACATACAAAGCCAAGTCAATAATGCAACACATACTCAAACTTAAATAACAAACAAACTTCCATAAACATAAAAGTGAGAATCTTAAGCTCATAACACCACTTTCATTTCATTTTCCCTTTTTCTTAAAATTTTCTCAGCTGCCAAACAGAATCAACGGAAAATCAATTACAGCCAACAGTAAAAAAAAAGGCAAAACAGTTAACTACCTTCAGTAATTATTTTTTAACAAAAATAACAGGCTAATCTTACGAACAAAATATAATTAAAACAAAGTCTAACTCTACACGTTGAGCGAAACCAGTAAAAAAAATAAAAAAGAAATAAAAAAATAGTTCACTTCCAAAGAGAAATTCCATTTTGTTTTTGATCAAACGCTACTTCACACAGCTTAGAAGCATTAAATATATAAAGAAAAAAAGATGAAAAAGAAAAAATTTCCACAAAAGGCCGCCGTGAATTTCTTTCTTTGTTTTTCCCGGAAATCATTTTCTCGGGAAACAAACAAACACACACGCACACAGACGATCGAATTCTCGTGATCGGCATACCTTCGTCACGATCGACGACTGAAACTAAACAGCCTTTTCACTGACAATAATCAGTTATCTCAGCGAGAGAGAGACAGAGACAGGGACGTACGGACGAAACAGAAGTGTCCGAGCCGGACTAAAAAATGGAGCGGAAACGGTGGGTGAGGTGGCTGTGACCGAGCCGGATTTCAAGCCTGCAGATGACTGACACGTGGAACTGTGATCGGAGGGTTACGTATCAGTGGAGCGTACCGAGCTGGTGAGATAATCATTATCATTATCAAAAAATTGTGGCATGTGGGTTCCTTGCTCATCGTGGGTCCCACATATTGTGTATTAGATTAGATTTGATAGGGTTGTTTATAGGCTAATATTAAGGAAAAACTTTACATATGAAATTTTTTTATTATATTTATACATATTTTTTTTATGTAATTATAATTATTTTTATATAATTATAATAATAAATAATAATATAAAAAATAATATTATTATTTTATTTTATATTTATTCCTCATAATTAAATAAAAAATATTTATAATTATAAAAAAATATGTATAAACATAATAAAAAAATTTTATTTACGTATGTAATGGAACCAATACTAAATAATCTGGTTAATCAGCTAAATTGTAGTGGCAAAAACACATGTACTTTTTATTAGAGGATCGGACGCTCGAATTTCAGTCTAATATTTCTTTTTTTTTTTTGGGGACAAAGTCTAATATCTTTCCTAACTTAATTTTTTTAACGATAAATTATTATTTTTACCTCAAATTTTCTGTGATAGATAAATAATTTTATATGTTATCACCTATCACTCATTTATCACATTCTTATTACTAGAATATCTATTATTATTTTTATTTATATATTATTATATTATATTATATTATTTTTATTTTATTATTTATAAAATATTATTTGTTTATTTGGTGCTGGTGTCGTACTAGGCGCCATCAATTTTCTTCCCTACTTTATCCGTTTTGAGTGGATAGGGCCCACATGAGTCTGCTTTCGTGTTTAGTTCACGCAATGTGCGTTGATGATTCTTCATTATTACTTATCTCGAAGAAATCATAATTTATTTTACTAATCATTGATTAGGTAATAATCAACATCATTGTGGCAGTAAAAGGAATGAATGCCATCGTTTTAATGATTTCAGAATAGGATGTACTAAGAATGAATTCAACAAATATCATTATTATACAGCTACACAAACGGCGATATATAAAAAATATATTATTAATTTAATAATTTATTTTTAAAAAAATATTTAATAAAATTTTTATAATTTATTAATTTATATCTCTATATATTAATTTTTTATTTATTATTATGTATATACGTAATTTTTATTTTCAACCCAAAAAACTTAGATGCTCAAACTGAGATTCGCTCGGCATAAGTGCCCTTTGATCGGAGGAGGCCAATCCCATGGGCCACTCTCCTCTCGTTTGTTCCCCCTTTAAAAGGGGGAACAATTCATGGGTTGATGATCGATTTGAGGCAGGGAACTTTTTTGCTTAACAAAATGACTTAGGTGTCCGAAGTGATATTCATTTAGTCTGGATGCCCTTTGATTGGAGGGAGCAAATACATGGCCCCTCCTCTCATTTGTTCCTCATTTAATCGCAATTTCTCTTAATTGTATATTCGTAACAATTCGATGCATGAGGAATTTGGCTTAACTGAGTTGCATGGGGCGGCTGTTTCGTGAAAGGCGGCCAAAGTTTGAACCCGCACCCCTGCTCTCAAACTCTTTCTCCTTTTTGGACTTAGGTCCTCCCAACATACTAGAAAAAAATAATAATAATAATAAGAAGAATTTGATGCATGTTTACAAATAAGAGGATTCAGTATCTCTTACATTTTTGTAATGAAACTAAATTAGTTTAACATGATGAAAAATGATAAATAGATGACATCTTGGTAATGAGTTGGCGAACAAAGACTTTTACTAAGGCATGGAAGGGAATTTCTTTTTGTAAATAAGGTCCGTTTGTTTGCTGTAAAATAACTTATATTTGTAAAATATTTGTAGGAAAAAATATTTGCAGTGAAAATAATGATTTTCTTTTGTCATTTACTTATAGCACAGTTTGTGTTTTCCCTGAAAATAACTTCAACTCTGCAAAAGGAGAAGTTATTTTACTTGAAAATTTTTCCAAAATTTTGCCTATATAAAATATTTTCCGTGAAACAAACCCTGGAAACCTGTAAAATGTTTTACAGGAAACAAACACACCCTAAGATAATTTTAGATTTTCCCATTAGATTGCCTGAGATTAAGAGAAAATTGTAGCAAAAATTTGACAATAAAATAAAATAAAATTGTCATCACACAAAAAATATGAAGACACCGATGGTATTGTTATTTTATTTGAGATTTTCTTTCCGCTGCTTTTAATTATCTTCATATTTCTTTTTGTCAGAATTTTTATATTTTAAGAGTTGCTTATTTTACTTCATGAGTTTTTGTGCATCTGTATGTCTTATAGTGTGTTTCTTATTCTGTTGTAAGTCATTTCAGGATTCCATCAACTAAGACGTCTATCCTCAATTAAAGTTTATATAATTTTGATGCTAAATACAAAAAAGCAATTATCATTATCTTGAAGATCAAGAGTTATATGAGTGCTAAAGTTTCAAGAGTTACTCATTAAAATTCTTGAGTCATCAATAAAAAGGAAGGGAGTAATTATTATCAAATAACTAAGAGTTTATTTTTATATAAAATTTATTGTTGTTTTTTAACATAAAGCATTTTGAATAACTTTATAAACATACACCAATATATAATGACGTCATATATATGTTGAATCCACCACATAAATAATCTCAGTTTTCGTATTCTACGAATAAAATCTTCATTCTTCATATCCAAAAAGGAGGAAAAAAAATCTTCATTCCCCAAATTGTTTTGACGGTCTTTGTGGATAATTGCTAGATAATTTACATCTAACAACTTAAATTTAGGGCATAATTTCAAATAACACCCCTAATTTGAGAAATTAAGAAAACATATTTTAACTAACAACCGTCTTTCAATTTAGACAAAAATCGTAAATTGACCATAAAGTCTTTATATATCTGTATGTATACGATCATAATGTCTTCCTTACATATATAAAATTATTTTGCAACCCATCCATGCGCGCGTTCGATCTTTCTCAATTTCTATCTCAACCTAAAAAAAAAACCCAGAACATCAAAGCTTCAATTTGAGCTACAGAATCTGGAAATTACAAGTCCCTGATCTTGTTCGATGCTTTAGCGTTTCCAACGTGGTTTTGCCTCTTAAAGTCTTTGTCCTCTTTGTGGTGTCACTGAAAAATCATTATCGCACATGCTTCGTAATTGCTCCATGGCCGCTCGGTTGTAGGAACGTTTGCTAGAGGCAGAGTATAATGGTCTTTTTTTCAACTTGACTCCCAACGATGGCTTGAGGAGAACATACAGAGTGCATGTGGGTCTCAGGAATTTGATGGGTCTATCCTGTTTTCGGCTCACCTGCTGGTGGATTTGGCGATGAAGATGCGATAGGGTGTTATCAGGCAAGCATTTTGATGAGTATTCAAAGGAGTTCATCTTCATTGGTTATAAGGAATGTCGAGATGCTTTTGTAGCTCCTGCAATGGCCAGCAAGGCTAAGTCACAAGAGCTCCGTTTAGTTGGATGGAGGCCATCAAGTGAGGACCGGATTACAGCGAAAACTATAAAAAGCACTTTTTTGTTTTTTTTTTTTGACAGAAAATGTTAGTGGCTAAACCTATTGTGGTCAATTTCATATTTTTAATTTGTGTAATAAGTAGTATATTTTATATAATTATAATAATAAAAAATAATACATAAAAATATTATTATTTTTTTAATTTATATTTTTTAATTATAATTATATAAAATATACAATTTATTGCACAAATTACCTAACTTTTAAATGCAATTCGGCAACCAATGTAGGGACATGTGATAAAGCCTTTTTTTTATTTGTACACAGATGTTGTAGGGACATGTGATAAAGCCGTTTTTTTTCTTATTTGTACACAGATGTTATGCACAGAAAAATCAAATCATCTGACGTGTACTCATTTAAAAATTTATCTCCGTGGCATGGAGGAATTGAAAAAGGGCAAGACGTGGCAGAAGAAGTCTCCATCTCCTCCAATCGTTACATGGCCAAAAGCCGAGGGAAAAAAAAAATGTCGCTTCCCCACTGATCTTAGCGTCGTAGAGAGAAGTGCAGAAGAAGTTAATCTTTGCCGAAAAACAGTATTGCTGACGGTCGGAAGTTGTTCCCATGGCGAAGATCTTAACAATTTGAGGATGAAGGAAGGAAGTTGATATTGCGGAGTAGAAGAGGGTGAGAGAAAAAGTCTGTTCAGTCGTTAGTAGATCGGTTGACCTAATGTTGATGATTTGATCTGTAGCCAGAATTGAAAAGCAATGCTATGGATGGCAAATTAATTACCCTGCAGGCGGAAATCTCCGGCAAAGTGCACCGAACGCACGAAAGTGAAAATTGCAAATTAATTACCCCTGCAGGCATAAATGTCGACCCCCAAAGTGAAGATCGACTTATGCTAACCAGTTTCGATACTCGATGTGTATGTCTTTCGAGTTTTCATTCCAATTTGTAGCTCTCTAATTCAATAGCTTCTTCTCGACTTACTAATAATTTGTTTGGTTTAATAAAAACAAAATAAAAAAATAAAAATATCATTATTGTACTATTTTTTATTTTTTTGAATAATTAATTTTTATTTTTTTCTTACAAATTAATATTAATTTTATTTTTCATAATTTTTTAATTATTTTTTCATAAATTTTTATTATTTAAAATATTATTATTACTGTATTATATTTTTTTTTTACAATTTTCTATCTATCTAAATAAACTGATAACCTAATTTCAGTCTTTCGCATGCACTTTTTCCTGTTTATATTCAACTGCACCATTCACTAACAATTATGGGACCCACAACACCCCCTTTTACAAGTTGGTAGATGAAACAAGTTTCTCAATTCCATGTGCCATTCATAATTGGACCCCTAAGTCACTTGGTATACCCTTTAATACGAAAATGTCGTAGTTGAATTTTTTTTTTCACAAAATTAAAACTTATATTTAAATTAATATTATTTTAAAATGTAAAGTATAAATTTTATATAAAATTTGTTACAATAAAATATTTTTCTTTAAAAAAAGTTTTATATTTTAAAATAATAATAAATAATATTTTCAATCTATATGTCGTGCACTTACCATTTTCCATTACAGTTAATACAGATGCAGCGTCTCAAGGAAATCCGGGGGTAGCTGGAGCAGGGGGTGTGTTACGCAATCACTGCTGTCTCTGGTTTGCAGCTTGCTTGAAGGCTACTGGTTTGCAGCTTGCTTGGAGGCTAGGATATAAAAGGGTGAGGCTGGAAATTGATTCTTTGACAGTCTTGCTGGTCCTTCAGGTCCTTGAGAAGGGGTCTCTATGACTCAATCCCAAATGAATTTGGTAGGGCTTGCCCGGGAGATCAGCAAACGAAATTGGCAGGTTGAATTGTCACATCTTTATTGAGAAGCTAACCAGGCGGCAGACTGATTAGTGCACTTTGCTTTTCGTTGTATTTTTTTAAGCAGCGTGGCGTGGGTCATTTTAAGTAGGTAGAGTGTTAGATCAAATTTACCTCAAATTTATTTTTAATTTTTATTAAATAAATTTGTTATTTTATTAAAATGACTTAAATTAGCTTAACTAACTTACTTTTAACTTATAAACCATTTTCTTTTTCTTTCTCCCACCGATGTGGGACTCAATTTATTCCAACACTCCCATCAAGTGCAACTGAGATCTTTGACAGCCAACTGACACTTGCCTAATTATACGAGGTTTAACAGGAGGTCACCGTCTTAAATACCCACTTACGATTTTTTTAGGTTGTTAAACCCGCTCAAATCAATCATACGGGCCTTAATAGAAGGTCACCGTCTCAAATACCCACCCAAGATCTTTTTCAGATTGTTAAACCCGTTCAAATAGATTCAGATTCTAATACCATGTTATATTTTTGTGGCGTGGGCCATTCTGGGTAGGTAGAGTGTTGGACCAAATTTACCTTAAATTCATTTTATGAGTTCGTTATTTTGTTAAAATAACTCAAATCACCTTAACCAACTTACCCTAACTTATAAACTCATTTTTTTCTTCTTCTCCCACCGATGTGGGATTCTTCATTTCTAACACTCCCCCTTAAATGCAACTGAAATTTTTGGCAGTCAGTTGACATTTGCCTGATCATTACGGGTCTTAATAAGAGGTCACCGTTTCAATTACCTACCCAAAATCTTTTTTCAGGTCATTAAACCTGCCCAAATAGACTCATACTCTTATACCATGTTATATTTTTGTAGCGGGGACCATTACGGATAGGAGAGTGTTAGTCCACATTTATCTTAAATTCATTTTAATTCATTAAATATGTTCGTTGTCTTATTAAAATGATTTAAATTACTTTAACTAACTTATCCTTAACTTATAAATTATTTTCTTTTTTTTTTTCTACTACCGATGTGAGACTCAATTCATTTCAACACTTTCTCTTTCAAATTTAAGTTTGCAGTATAAATCTTTGGAATAAAAGTCAATTTGACCCACCACATTTTACCTTATTTTAAATTTTATCCATAACGTTTTTTTTTGTTAAATTTAGTCCATAACGTTATGTCCGTTAGTCTAATTTAGTCCTCCGTCTATAACGCCGTTAACCCTACTGACGTAGCATGACGGAGTTTAACACGTCATCAATTTTTCCACGTCAGCATGCTACGTCAACATTTGTTACTGACGTGGCATAGGTATAAAGGCTAATTTGACCCACAATGTTTCAGTTTATTTTAAATTTCACCCATAACGTTTTTTTTTTGTTAAAATTGGTCCATAACGTTATATCTTTTAGTTTAATTTGATTTTTTCATATATAACGTCGTTAACTTCGCTGATGTAACGTGACAGAATTTGACACGTCATTAATTTTTTTCCAAAGAGATGGCTCCGTACTGGCAATGTTAATGTTGGTTGGAGGCGGCGACGATAGTTTGACGATGAAATAGTGATAACAACAGAAAAAAAAATTTAAAAATAAAGATAACAATAACTTTTGTTGAATTTTATTAATTTATTTTTTTTGCTAAAAAAACAAAAGTATTCAAGTGGATATATATTTATGAATTTTAGTTTTTTATTTTGTTTAAATTTGTAGAGCGTAATTTTCAGTATAAATGTTTGGTTTGGATTTTAAAATTTTACTACAAATGTGATATGTTGACATAAACGAAAATTATTGATTTGTCATATTCCGTCGCATCATATTTGCTGAGTTAACGACGTTATATACGAAAAGATCAAATTAGACTAAAAGATATAACGTTATGGACCAATTTTAACAAAAAAAACGTTATGGGTGAAATTTAAAATAAGCTGAAACCTTGTGGGTTAAATAAGTATTTATACCTATGTCACGTCAGCAACAGATGTTGACGTGGCATGCTGATGTGGAAAAATTGATGACGTGTTAAATTCCGTCATGCCACGTCAGCAGAGTTAACGGCGTTATAGACAGAAGAACCAAATTAAACTAACAGACGTAACGTTATGGACTAAATTTAACAAAAAAAACGTTATGAATAAAATTTAAAATAAAGTAAAATATAGTAGATTAAATTAACCTTTATTTCTAAATTTTTTCTAAGATAACCTTACTATCTCAAAAATAACCTTTTATTGGTTCTTACCGAACAAATTAATTACCGTGGACATGATCAAAACAAAACACGTGGAACACCTTCTTGTACTTGGGCTGGAGTATCACTGTCCTATTAACTGAAACACAAACAGCCTTCTCAGACATCAACCGGACCAGAAGAAATACTGCTTGTTCATATCATATTTCAGCTTTTACTTACTCTATTCCATCCGTATCCTGCCTTTTGTTGTTAATATAATAATGGCTCAGGCACCTTTTTTTTTTATTTTTTTTATTCTAGCACTCGTTTCTTTAGTGGTGGAGCAGTTGGCCTCCGTCATGGTTAGTGAGCTGGAACAAGGGAATAGTGATGTATCTAATCACAATCACAAAAGAAAGTGGGACATGACTTAAGAAAAAATTTCACCAGTAAATTTACCCTAGGGTCCAGACACAAAAAGTAGTAGATCAACCTGGATACAAATGATTTTTATATTATGTACAAAATATTTTATATTAAATTTATCATTCGAGATAGTAACCTAATATTAATACGACATATTTCTCTATGTTTGCCTCGAGTTCGAGTTTCAATGACCGTGCTTTGAAGTAATGTCCTTATTGAATTACGAGTTTAATTATGCGTGGTACTAATTTCAAATTCATTAATATCATAGTCGACTTGAAAAAAATCCGTTTGGTCCCAAAAGTGCTCGAACGGTAGATGCTCTTTATAAGAAAAATTGAATGAGAACGTCAACGAGTAACCTCTCACCTCGACCTACAGAGATGATAACCTATATACCGGTGATGCATGTTTTTATGTTAAAAAAACATTTTATAATACATATAAAATAAAATTTTTACGTTTTTTTATCATATCCTTTTATTTACATTAGAAATATGACTTTGTTTGATATATAGCAGGGTATACGAAAAAAGAATGCACCGTGATAAAGATACCAACAATTAAGATATTAAGCCTTTACGTCGGAGGCGTTATGTCAGATCTCCATGTAAGAAGTGAGGGATTTAAATAGAATAATAAATCAATCAAATGATAGTAAAAATATCAATTCATGCTAATTAATTCTTTTTTGTTGGATGAGAGAGATTAAATATTAGAGAGATATGACGTTCGAATCTCAAATTTATTGTCCCAAATTTTTATACTAGGTCATTTGGTTATACCTAGCTGTTCAAATCGGATTAATTTGTGTAAATGAAACTCGAGTTTGCTTTGAAAGGCAAGTTTCACTTTTTTAACCAAAATTGGAAAAAAAAATGATGATTATGATCCTTTGGCATACGGAGAAATTGCTTTGAGTGATTGCTCCAAATTGGAATCAGAGAGCCACTTTTCAAGGAGATGTAACCTATTCAAAATAATAATAATAATAATAATAATAATAACAAAACAAAAAGTTTGAACTGGGATAATAAGTACCCATATTTTATTGAATTTTGGCCAAATTAAATAAATAAAAAGAAGATTCCTTTTTACTTGACCATGACGAATTCCTAGGGTGGGAATAGGCCCTTCGGCCGTAATAAACCCCTCAACAAGTAACTCTTTCATGGTTATACCTTTTTTCTTGTGAACTACATAAAATGTGCCTCTTCCTTTTTTTATCTGCATATACCCTTACAACAGCGTAGGCAGAATTTGATGTCAGATTTCGAAAAATAAAATCAAATATGATACACTGAAAAAAAAAAGACAAATTAACAAAAATATATGATATACGAGTCTCTCACACTATAAAATGAATAATTCATACAATAATAGATGAGAAATAAAAATTAACTTGCAATAGATAATAATCCAACCTTAATTATGTCTTTGATTTGTGAGCTGCTTAATTTAGACGGTACTTTTTATATATTATCCTAAGGAAGGTTAAGTTATGTGCTAATAGCCTACATGCCAAAAGTACAAAAAAGTGTATCAAATCACGCTTTAAGCCTGTAACTTGAGCCAAAATAAAAGCTCGGATACCACAACAATAGTGGAAGTAAGGAACCATATTGTCCTTTTATTGATACTTTGCTTAGCACTGACATTACAAACTCACATCAACAGTTCTTGATGATTTGGTTTCTTTGGTAAGAATCATTATCCTATTTAGGGGAACAAAAATAGCCTCCCAGACATCAACCTAAGCAGAAAGAAACTCAAACACTGGTCCCTCATGTTTCGGCTTTCACTACCTTTAATCAATCAATTTCCTGTTTATCTTGTTAATATACTAATGGCTGAGGCACTTGCTTCATTATTGGTGGAGCAGCTGGGCTCCATCACGGTTCGTGAGCTAGAAGAAGAGGTGAGGCTTGTAGTGGGTGTTGAAAAGGAAGTTGAGAACCTGACCAGCAATCTCACTGCCATCCAAGCCTTGATCGCTGATGCAGAGACAAAACAAGTGAAGGAGGCCTCCGTCAGAAACTGGCTGGAGAAACTCAAAGATGTCGCTTATGACATTGAGGATGTGTTGGACGATTGGAAAGCTGCAATTCTCAGCTCACAAAGCAAACCTGGCAGGAAGGTATGGTCCGTCTTATGCTGCTCTTGCCTTTCCTGTAAACAAGTCAGCGTCATGATATTGCTAACAAGAAAAAAGAGTTGAATGAAAGGTTAGAGGATATAGCTCAAGAGAAAGCTCGCTACAATTTTGTTCCAAAAGAAGGAAAACCAATAATTGAGCGACCCAGGACCACTTCTATGATTGTTGTAACAGAGGTGAAGGGCAGGGAGGAGGCAAAAAGTGTATTAATAAATAAGTTGTTGAGTGATGGTGATAGACCAGATCTCCATGTGATCTCCATGGTAGGGATGGGAGGAATTGGCAAGACAACTCTTGCCCAATATGCTTTTAAGGACGATTGAATAAAGACTTACTTTAATAAGAAAATCTGGATCTGTGTCTCAGACTCTTTCGATGAGATTAGGGTTGCTAAGGCAATTCTTGAATCTCTTTTATGCTCTACTTCTGGATTCATAGCATTAGAAAACTTGTTGCAAAAAATAGGAGAATCTATTATGGGAAAAAAATTTCTTCTTATTTTAGATGATTTATGGGAAGAAAACTCTAGCAAGTGACATCCATTGAAACAATCTCTATGTCCTGGTTCACCAGGAAGTAAAGTTTTAATGACGACACGCAAAGAAAATGTTGTGTCGGTTATGGGTTGTTTCAAAGATGATCTTTTAAAAGTAGGGATTTTGTCTGATGAGGACTGTTGGTTAATTATGAGTAAAATAGCATTGTTTGATAAGAGTATTGTAGAATGCAAACATTTAGAGGAGATTGGTAGAAAACTTGCAAGCAGGTGTAGGGGTTTGCCTCTTACTGCAAAGGTTTTGGGAGGCATTCTACAGTTTAGAAAATCTAGAGAAGAGTGGCAAAGTGTTTTAAAAAGTGAGATATGGGAACTAGAAGAAGCTCAAAGAGAAGTTTTTGCAGCTTTATGGTTGAGCTATTTTGATTTGTCCTCAGAACTGAAACGATACTTCTCGTATTGCGCTATCTTCCCAAAGGATTATGAGATTGAGAAGAAAATTGATAGAATTGTGGATGGCTCAAGGCTATCCTAAGCAAAGACAAAGTGATGACTTGGAAGTTATTGGAGAATATTAACTACAAAATTTAACAATGCGTTCTTTCTTTCAAGATTTCCAGAAAGATTTTTGGGATGATCATATCATCACCAGCTATAAGATGCATGATATGGTGCATGATTTAGCCCAAATTGTTGCACGGAATGAATGTCATAGTGTGCAGGTCGATGGCTCAGAAGAGTTAATCAAAAAAGTGCGCTATTACATCTTCCAACATGGGATCCATATCTTAATATCTCGGGTGGTTTCAAAAAAAAAAAGCGAAGCCTTTTATTGTGGTCAAAGGCCACAACAGAAGAGTTATCAAGTTTATTCAGTAAATTAACACATGTAAGATCGTTGAGCCTCAAAGACGGTGAATTTGCAGAGATTCCTTCCTCTGTCAGTGAATTGGTTCATTTGAGGTGCCTAGATTTGTCTCACAATCATGAACTGAAGAAGTTGCTTGAAACGCTATGTGAACTGCATAATTTGCAGACTATAGATGTTTTTAATTGCTTGCATTTGAAGTTGCCTCTAGGGATTGGAAAACTAATTAACTTGAGGCATCTTCATAATTTCTGCATTGCCAGTGAAACAAGCACTAGTAGGTTGCCAAAAGGAATTGCACGATTAACTGATCTAAGGACATTGGAGGATATCGACGTTGGGTGTGATCATGCGGATAAATTTTCTTTTGGTGATTTGAAGGACCTAAACCAACTTCCCCCAGTTGGATGATTTCATTAACAAATCTAAGGTCTATTATGTTATTTACATGTGCATTGTGTGAGCTCTTGCCTTCATTGGGTAAGTCGTCACTTGAAACTCTTAGCTTGGGTGGAATGAAGGGTGTTAATATAAGCGGGGTTTGAGCTTTTAGGAATAGAAACTCAAATTGGTGACAGAATGGGTGAGATATCAGCACCATCTTCATCATCTTCTTCTTCTTCTTCACCAGTAGATGTTGTTGCTCTCCCCAAATTGACAAAACTTGCATTCACTTCAATGCATAGCTGGGAAGAGTGGGATGATTATTATAATTATAATGATGACACTGCCAAACCTCTTTCCATTACAATAATGCCATCCCTTCGCTCTTTGGAAATTTATGAGTGTCGACACTTGAAGGCACTGCCAAATTATATTCTGCAAAATACAATGCTTCAAACACTAGTAATTGATGGAAGCCATCTTCTGAAAGAGCACTACAACAAGGAGAAGGGAGAAGATTGGTCCAAAATTTCTCACATCCCTCATGTCACAATATTACACTGATATTCTTTGCTTCCTACCACAGCCGCTACCGCCATCGCCGCCCGGGTATTCATTTCATATCCCTCTTTCTTCTTCCTCTTCTTCTTTCCCTTCTACTTCTTCTTTGTTAATTATTTCTCGCACCTTCTTTCCCTTGGGGCAAGCCGAACTAATTTATTGCCCCACTCTACCTTTGAGTGCAGCGAGTAAATCGGTCTTCTTTTCTCTTTGATTGATTTATTGATTGAAAGTTTTTTGAGTTTAGCAATCGCAGATGGCATCATTATCAATGAAGGACAATGATCGGACGGCCGAGGAGAGCTCCTTCGATGATGCGGATCAGCAGGCAGCCAGCAGCAGCCGCAGGAGGAGTATGGACAAATTTAAGGATCAGATTACCAAATTGACGGCCGAGATTGAATTCCTCAAATCCGATTGAGTCTTCTGTGGCCTGAGGTTGCAAGGCCATGAAAAAAAAAACACACACACACACATGGAGCAGTCGAAGAAGCGATTTTCCTACTTCCTATTTGTCTTTTAGTTTATCTTCTATGTATGTAAACTACTTCTTTGTCATTGTTTTATGGATATTCCCCTTACTTTTCTTGTTTATATTTAGCTCTTTTTGTTTCTTCTTATCCTTTTTCAGCTTTCACCATGCTTCAAAAATGTAAAATTTATGAAAAAGAGTTTTACTGTTATACAGCGCATGACTAAATAACTTTCTTAATAAAAAAAAGAATCATCTTATGATGAAGATTCTGAAATTATTTAATCTCTCAGGTGAAGGAATGCATTTGATTGTTTCAAGTTTTTGACTAAATAGGCATATGCGAGTTGTCATTTGATCAAATCATGGTCACTACTTGCTAGTTGAAATTAATTTTGATTATTCCTAAACTCTTGGTCATCAGCTTAAAGTTAAATTGAAACTCGATACCAGATCAAAAGTTTTGGTTAACCGAAATATGGATACAATTTTCTGAAGCCCATAGAAGCACAAAAATTATCATATTGTAACCATCGTCACTGTTTATTCGCAGTAATTCAACATTGTAATTAGTGATGATAAATACAAATTTATACTCAATCCATCTATTAATCTTGCTTCTAATATGTGTAAAACAACTCGTGTACATATGATATAACGAAGCCCTTTCCCAAAATGATTTTTGTTTCTCCTCTTTTACTTTAAGTAGAATTGGGAATCCAATACGTGACCATTTGATGTCTTTCCCGTTGAGCAACCTTGCACATTTGCGTTTACTTTCTCTACCGCACTGATTATTTTGGAAATGTGTAAATTGACGTGGCAAATCAGGTTGGATTGGATTGTGTTGTTTTCGTGTCTCGGTCATATGCAAGAATATTTCTATTGTCAGATGATCTGGGTTTCCAATACATTATATTTCGAGTCTGTCGCTAGTATACAGAGTTTCAAGAAGAAAAGAAAAGTATAACTCCTATTTCGGATTCATGGGTTTGAATATAGTAAATTTTAGAAACTTTTGGACTTTTAAGTTTAAGTAATTCAAATTTCGAATATTCCATATATGAATTATTTGGGTTTCAGATTAAACAATTTTTAGGCCAATTAAGTTTCAAGTGATTCCCTGCTGAGATTAATTTTGTGTATAGTGTTTCAGATTAATTAAGGTTCATTAATTTTCTAGTCAATGCCAGTTGAGTTGAGTCAGACTTCAAGCAAAATATTTGGTGCTGATCGGCCTTTACGACATCTACAAGTAAACAATCAGTATTTATTTCATAGTTTTTCTTTTAGGGCTTCTAGCTAATTTTGAATTTTCTCCTTTGGTCCATGTGGAGGAGCTCTATGGCAGTCGAGTCATTTTTGCGGCATAAGCTTGCAGTTTCAGTACGCTTCTTCGCTAAAGAAGCTGCTCCCAAGTTCTAAAGGAAGATGATCATTTACACTGCCCTACAACAGCCTAAACACCTGGAAAGCTCATATAATGAAATTAATTCACTCGTCAGTGTGTCACATGTCTACATTATGAATTATATTTGGTGAAGTAATTATGTAGAGTATAAAAAATAAAAGTAAGGCTGAGTAAATCTGATCCTCTTCGGACCCAATAACCAGAGAAGTTTTGTGAGCACATTTGTTACCCACAGGATTAGAATGTCCCATAAGGAAGGAATCTGCTATAGTTTATATGCCAAAAGGTACCAAATATTGAATTATACTTTTGCTCTTGCCAAAGCAAAAGATAGGATTCCACAGTGATTAGGGAAGTAAGGAACCACATTGTGCTTTTATTGATACTTTGCTGCTTACCACTTGCATCAACTTTGCATGAATAGTTGCTTGTGATGAAGATTATCAGTTTTTCACGGTAGCTTTAATCTTCCCAAGGAGGAATTGAGTTTTGATTCCTTTTTTTAAACTCAAAATTCGTTTACTGCTCAGCAATTGATCATTGTTCATATCATTATCAAGTTTTTCTCTATTGTTTTGATATGTCGTGTTTGGACTATGTTGTGGATGCCAGAAATTAGATTGCTGCCTCATCTATTTTAATTACCGATTTTGCCCATCAACTCTTCAGTTCCATGGAGTTTAATTATAAATCATGGGGTTTGGTGCAAATGAATTGGGAGAGAAATGTTTTGAGTGTTTCAATTTGATATGTTCTTTTTCTCTTTCTTTTTTGTTTACGTGGAGCCCTATTGCCTGTTGGGTATATAAGGAAAGGGGAAAATGAGGTTAGTAGAAGTTGAACCCTACACCTCATAGTTGAGGGACATTCTCCTCAACTACTAAAACAAATGCTCAACCTCTTTCTATTTTCTCTTTTCCTTCTTTTTAGACAAACATAGATCAATCATGACTTCTTAAATTTCTTTTAATTCATGGACTAATTGAATTTTTGATCAAAATCCATCAAATAGCTTAGATATGAAATTACCCCAATTCTTCGGAGTAGACTCTCCGAGCAAAATCATAATTAAATGTCAGGAAGGAGAGAGCACAATTTGAATTCATTAGCTAGTTACAAAGGTTATGAGACCCATTCAAAAAAACCAATCAACCTAAAACTTAAATCGCGGGGTAAGATAAAAGTATAAATCACATACTAAATTTTAACATTTAGTTTAACAGAAATCATCTCATACATCAATCTTTATAATTTTTTTTATCAGAAAAAAAAAAAAAACCATTCCATTAAACAGAGGAAGCCTTCCATATTTCACGTTCTAGCAAAGAAGCAAACAGTGGTGGGACAAGACCAGACCATACTAATTCGTTGGCTAACAAAGTAGAGGATTTAGCCAAAAAGTGAGCAACAAAATTGCCCTCTCGACGTACAAAACGAAAGCTAACATGCTGGAACACAGAGCACACAACAAATTACATCCGCTGCAAGTTGAGAGACAATGCTTGGCCCAATACTCCTTGAACGGCTTGAATTGCAGGAAGGCACTCATATTCCATTACAATATCACGCAGGCATAAAGACTTCACAAGCTGAACCCCCAACCGAATTGCCATCAGCTCTAGGACAATGATTTCAGAGGAGCTAGGAAAATTGGGTGCAATGGTGAGTGAGACGCCAAGCTTGTTTACCTTTTTTTTTTTTTTTTTTTTTTGTTACAAGAGAGATTTAACTATGAGTGAAGTTTGATATTCAAATTTCACACTCATTCAATACCCCCCAAAAAAAAAAGAAACAAAACAAAACAAAAAGTTTGAAACGTGAAAAGAAGCAACCATATTTCGTTGAATTATGGGCAAATTAATCCAATAAAATTGGACTATTCCTTTAAGAAAAATTTTAATTAGTTTGAGTAAAACTAGTAAGCACCTTCCTTTTAACTTGGCCTTGACAAATTTGCCTTTCAGCCTTGATAACCCCTCAACAAGTAATTCTTCCATGGTGCTACCTTTTTCTTGGAAAAAATTAAAAAAAAAAAAGCTGGTTATATAAGGTCCACAATTATTTCATCCGAGGATATGTTTGCCGTTGTAAACTACAAAAAATGTGCCTCTTCCTTTTTTCATACACTTTTACATCGGTGTAGACCGAATTTGATGCCAGATTTCTAAAAATAATGTGAAATATGATAAATTCAAAAAGGAAGGTATAATTCATCAGAAGTAACATTTTACCTGCAATAAATAATAATGCAATTACGCCAAGGAAGGTATATGTTGTTGATTTGTTAGATGAAGAATTTAGAATGCCCTTTGCAATTACGCTAAGGAAGGTATATCTGTGCTAATAACCTATATGCTAAAAGTCCCAAACATTATCAAATCACGCTTTACCTTTAGCCAAAGCAAAAGCACGGATTCCACAATTATTCTGGAAGCAAGGAACCATATTGTCCTTTTATGGATACTTTGCTTACCACTAACATTAAAAAGTCGCATTAACAGTTCTTGATGATTTCGTTTCTTTGGTAAGCATCATTTATCCTATTGGGAAAAAGTTTATGGCCAAATGATTTTTTTCTATTGTCTTCACACGAAATTTTTTTTGTACAACCAGAAACGTATTTTGTGCAACCAGGAACGTATTTTGTGCAACCAAATCGATAAAAAGTAAGTCAAAAAATATTATTATTTTTTCGTTGCACATTTTTCTTATGTGATTGCACAAAAAATACTTGTGGTTGCACAAAAAAAATACATGTGGACATAATAGAAAAAAGTTGTTTGGCCATGTAATGATCCCCTATCCTATTTAAGGGAACACAGATAACCTCGTCAGACACAACCGAAGCAGAAGAAACACTACTTATCCATATCATATTTTAGCTTTCAATTACTCTAAGCCATCAATTTCCTACTTTTTGTTGTCAATATACTAATGGCTGAAGCAGTTGTTTCACTAGTGGTGGAGCAGCTTGGCTCCATCTTGTTTCGTGAGCTTGAACAAGAGGTGAGGCTTGTAGTGGGTGTTGAAAAAGAAGTAGCGAAGTTGAAAAGCAATCTCACTGCCATTCAAGCTGCGCTCGCTGATGCAGAGAGAAGGCAAGTGAAGGAGGACACCGTCAGAGACTGGCTGGAGAAGCTCAAAGATGTCGCTTATGACATTGAGGACGTGCTGGACGATTGGGAAGCTGCAATTCTCAGGTCACAAAGCATACCTAGAGATGGACAGGATCTGAAGCAAAAGAGGAAGGTATGCTCCTTCTTACGGTCCTCTTCTTGCTTTTGTTGTAAACAAGTTGGTCTGCGATATGACATCGCTAACAAGATCAAAGAGCTGAATGCGAAGTTAGACCTTATAGCTCAAGAGACAGAACGCTACAATTTTGTTTCAAAAGAAGGAAACCAACCAATTGAGAGACCTATGACCACCTCTATGATTGACATAATAGAGGTGAAGGGCAGGGAGGACGAAAAAAACGTATTAATAAATATGTTGCTGAGTGACGGTGACAGGCCAGACCTCCGTGTTCTCTCTGTAACAGGGATGGGAGGGATCGGCAAGACAACTCTTGCCCAATTTGCCTTTAATCATGATAGGATAAAGGCACATTTTGATAAGAAAATTTGGATATGTGTCTCAGACCCTTTCGATGAGAGAAGAGTTGCTGAGGCAATTTATGAATCTCTTATAGGTCAAACTCCAGAAGTTAGGCAATTGCAAAGCTTGCTAGAAAAAATAGGGGAATCTGTTGTGGGAACAAAATTTCTTCTTGTTTTGGACGATATATGGGAAGAAAATCCTAGAAAGTGGGATCAGTTAAAACAATCTCTAAGGCATGGTTTACCAGGAAGTAAAGTTTTGGTGACCACACGTAAAGAAAATGTTGCTTCAATCATGGGTTGTTCAAACTCTGACATTTTGAAAGTAGGAATTTTATCTGACGAAGAATGCTGGTTGATTGTAAGTAAAATAGCATTTTTTGGGAGGAGTGAGACAGAATGCAAAAAATTAGAAAAGATTGGTACAGAAATATCAAAAAGGTGTAGAGGTTTGCCCCTTACTGCAAAGGTTCTTGGGGGCACTTTGCGGTTTAGAAAAACCAAAGAGGAGTGGCAAAGTATTTTAGGGAGTGATATGTGGGAATTAGAGGAAGCTCAGAGCTATGTTTTTGCCTCTTTATGGTTGAGTTATTATGATCTGTCCCCAACATTAAAACGATGTTTCTCGTACTGTGCTATCTTCCCAAAGGATTGTGAGATTGAAAAGGAACAATTGATAAAATTGTGGATGGCTCAAGGTTATCTCAAACCAAGGCAAATTCATGACTTAGAGGTCATTGGAGAATATTATTTCCAAAATTTAGCAATGCGTTCTTTTTTTCAATATTTTCGAATAGATGAATTCGATGATCAGAGCATCACAAGCTGTAAAATGCATGATATAGTGCATGATTTAGCCCAAATTCTTGCACAAAATGAATGTCATAGTGCGCAAGTCAACGACTCAGAAGAATTAATCAAAAAAGTGCGTCATTTACATCTTCCAACACGAGATCCATATCTTAATATCTCGTGCGGTTTCAAAAAAAAGCGAAGCCTTTTATTGTGATTGCAGCCCACAACAGAAGAGTTATCAAATTTATTTGGTGAATTAACACATATAAGATCGTTGAGCCTCAGAAAAAGTGACTTTAAAGAGATCCCTTCCTCTATCGGTAAATTGGTGCATTTGAGGTGGCTTGATTTGTCTAACAATTATCATTTGAAGCAATTGCCTGAAATGATATGTGAACTACATAATTTGCAGACCTTAGATGTTTGTGGGTGCAGTGCATTGGAGTTGCCTCTGCAGATTGGAAAACTAATTAACTTGAGGCATCTCCATAATATCGTTGGCCCTAGTAGGTTGCCAAAAGCAATTGCAAGATTAACTGGTCTAAGGACATTGGAGATGATTGATGTTGGGTGTGATCATGGGGATAAATTTTCTCTTGGTGATTTGAAGAACCTGAACCAACTTCGGGGAAAGCTTATGATAATAAATTTGGGAGCACATAGCCGTCAAGTGGGCGAGGCTAAGGAAGCAGAGCTCAAGAAAAAGGAACACATCACTAGTTTGTTTCTTTTTTTTCAATCAGAGTCCAGAAGAGAAGAAGAAGGAGGAGAAGGAAGAGAAGCAGAAGAGCATTTGTTAGAAGCATTGGAGCCATCTCCAAACTTGGAGATTCTTGGTATAGCCTACTATAAAGGTACTACCTTTCCTAGTTGGATGATGTCATTAATGAATTTGACGTATATTCAATTATCTGATTGTTTTTGGTGCGAGCACTTGCCTTCATTGGGTAAGCTGTCATCCCTTAAAACTCTTTTCGTGGGGGAAATGAGGGGTGTTAAAAAAGTGGGGGTTGAGCTTTTAGGAATAGAAACTCCTCAAGTTGGTGACAGAATGTGCGAGATATCAGCACCATCTTTATCTTCTTCTTCTTCTTCTTCTTCTCCAATAGTTGTTGCTTTCCCCAAATTGACAACACTCGAATTCCGTTCGATGCCTAGCTGGGAAGAGTGGGATGATTATTATAATAATTATGATGATGGCACTACCAAACCTCCTTCTATTACAATAATGCCATCCCTTCGCTCTTTGGAAATCTGGGATTGCCACAACTTGAAGGCACTGCCAGATTATATTCTGCAAAATACAATGCTTCATACACTAGTAATTGCAAGTAACAATCGTCTGGAAGAACGGTACAACAAGGAGAAGGGAGAAGATTGGTCCAAAATCTCACACATCCCTCTTGTCACAATGTGACACTGATATTCTCTGCTTCCTGCCGCAGCCGCTACCTCCGCCACCGCTGGGTATTCATTTCATGTCCCTCTTTCTTCTTCCTCTTCTTCTTTTTCTTCTATTTGTTCTTTGTGTGCAGTGGGTAAATCGGTCTTCTTTTCTCTTTGATTGATTTATTGATTGAAAGTTTTTAGAGTTTAGCAATGGTAGACGGCAACATTATCAATGAAGGACAATGATGGGACGGCCGAGGAGACCTCCTACCATGATGCGGATCAGCAGGCAGCGGGCCGCAGCAGGAGGAGGAGGAGGAGAACGGACAGTTTCAAGGATCAGATTACCAAGTTGACTGCCGAGATTGAATCCCTCATATCTGATTGAGTCATTCTGTGGCCTGAGGTTGCAAGGTCACGAAAAAAAACAATGAAAGAAAAAAGCACATGGAGCAGTCAAAGAAGCGATTTTCCTACTTCTCATTTGTCTTTTATTTTACCTTCTATGTATGTAAACTATTTCTTTGTCATTTTTTATGGATATTCATATTCCTCTTCCTTTTCTTGTTTACGTTTAGCATTTTTTTTTTCTCCTTAACTTTTTTTTACTATGTCTGAAAATTGTGAGATTTATAAAAAAAAAAAAAAAAAAAAAAGCTCCAGTATTGTATAACTCTAACTAAATGAGTTTCTTAATAAAAAAAAAGAATCATCTTACGATGAAGATTTTGAAATTATTTGAAATTATCTAATCTTATAGGTGAAGAAATGATTGTTTTAAGTTATTGACTAAATAAGCTTATACGGTCATTTGATCAAATCATGGTCACTACTCACTAGTTGTTGTGAAATTTAGTGACTCAATGAGTTTCTACTAACGAAAAAGAAAAAGGTACCAAAATTAAAACTCCTTAACAATTAAGACTCTAAGGGCGTGTGTGTTGTGCTTAGCACAACAAACACAGTGTAAAATCCAATGAAAAGCTAAAATTTTATAAAATCCCTCTTCAAGGGATCTTAAAAAAATTATTTTCAACGTATTACTCTTTACTTTTTTTTTCAAAATTTATTTATTATACCATACAAAGGACATGTTTGAATATTCTGTGAAAAAGGAAATTAAAAGAATGGGTTAATTACTCCAAAACAAAACATGAACTTTTAGAATTTTTTTTTTCAAATCTGGCATGAATTCCCCCCCCCCCCGGCGGGAAATCTAGTATCAACTTCAATTTAGTGCTGAAAATCGGATGGGATCGGCCGGTCGGACCAGTTTAATTAATGATCGATCAGAAAATCGGTCTGGTTCAAGTTAATTTTGAAGAAGAATTCAGACAAGTCAAAACCAATCAAAACCGGTGAAAATTAGACCGGTTGGACCGGTCTAAACAAAACTAAAAAATTCATAAATTATAATTTGACTATAAATATTATTTAAATTATAATTTAAATTTTAAATTTAATTAAAAATTTTAATTTAACCTTAAATTTGATCAAAACTTTCAATGAAATCCTTAAAATTAGAAAAATTAATATTTAATCACTATTTATAAATATTATTTTTTTAATTATTTTTATACATATATATATCATTAAATATCGATTTAAATACCGATTCGACCAATTCAACCGGTTAAATTATAATCTAGTAATATTTTTAATTCGATAATTGATCTGATTCTGACAACTTTAATTCAAATTTGTGACTAAAGCTAACACATTGTGAAGGTGGACTAACAGAATCGGTTAGTTTGCTTACAGTGCGTTTCCACTTGACATGAGCTGCCACATAAACTAGCTCACTTGTCCGCCTAATTTGCTGAGTTGGATTTTTAAGGAAGCAAACAAAATTTTTTGTCCACAAAAAAAATTCATGAACCGTAAAACCTCAAAGGGCTTGATTTGGTACACAAACACTAAACACTTGTAATTAGATAGCATGTATATAAAATGTATTTTTTGTGACGAATTTAATTATTTTTATAATTGTATTTATTATTTTTATAACAAAAAATAATGTATTATTTTTTTATATTATATTTTATCAATCTTATTATAAAAATAATTAAGTCCGTCATAATAAGTATATCAAGTATGTGTAACAAGTTCTGGATACCAAACTTTTTTGAACCTGAAGAAATTGCAAAATATGATTTCAAAAGCCGCAAATTTTGATTATTCCTAAACCCTTGGCCATCAGCTTAATGTTAAATTGAAAATCGATACCAAATCAAAAGTTTTGGCCAACCGAAATATGGACACAATTTTCTGAAGCCCATAGAAGCACAAAAATTGTCATATTGCACCGATCATCACTATTTATTCGCAGTAATTCAACATTGTAATTAGTGATGATAAATACAAATTTATAATCAATCCGTCTATTAAACTTGCTTCTAATATGGGTGAAACAACTCTCGCACATACGATATAACGAAGCCCTTTCTCAAAATGATTACTGATCCTACTTTTTATTTGGAAGGATTTTTTTCTCCTCTATCACTTTAAGTAGAATTTGGAATCCACTATGTGAACATTTGATTTCTTTACTAGCGATCAACCTAGCACATTTGCGTTTACTTTCTCTACCGCACTAATCATTTTGGAAATGTGTAAATAGACGTGGCTCACGTTAACAGTTAAACTTTTTTCATAATAATTAATTGATTAGATAAAATTTTATTTGATTAAGATTTTGTTATTTTATTCTTATGTTATAATTTTTTTTTCCATCAAAAGGCCCATTACGACACATTAGGTCGTAAGTTATAATTATCCCCTTACAAAAATCTCACTCTCCCTTTCTAAAATTAAAGTTTAAAATGTTTAAAATAAAATTTTAAATACTAATTACTGAAGTATCATTAAGAGACATCCTTATATTATTTACTTGAATTAAATAGCTCAAGTTAAGTGTGACTTAAATCTACAGTGATTAAAAAGTCAATTACTTAGAAACTTAAAAACTCAACATAATTCAAAATTTGACTGACCCAAATCTAATTAATCTTCAATTTAAATAACGGGATTGAAAATATTTAAAATGTGAATAACTCAAATCTAAAATCTAAAATCTAAAAAATCTAACAACTATTTAAAATACGATGAATTTAAAATTTTTTGTATTCAAAACTTAAAAATTCAAGCCCCAATGATGAAGTAATATCTAAAATCTAAAGTTGACTCAAATTTGAACCCGCCTGCCCAACTCTATGCCTAATAAGATGGCATTCGGAGTGTCTATGGGTTAAATTGGACGGTTTAAAAAAAAAATTACAACTAAATCATTATGGCAGTAATTTAAAAATTTTAAATCGTAATCAATTCGTTTACCGTCCAAACCGCTCAAATTAATTCGAGTTGGTTTGAGCCATTTTCTTGATTTTACAGTTTATCACGGCGATGGGCAGCCAGTTGACGGGCTGCTGGAGATACTGGGGCATGCATTTTTGTTGGAAAGCAGGCAGCTCCACTTGGATGCAGCGGAGATGTGTGCTGTTAAATTTGAGACAATTAAATCCAAGGTAGCCATTAATTTGCATTCAGTGGCTCACTCTTCAGTCAAGGAAGCGGTGATGTATCTCAATCTAAATCCAAGGACCAAAAAGGTTAATCTTAAGATTGATGGCGTGGAAGGCGTCCAGGCTCTTTATCGGTCAAATCAACATCTCATAGTACAAAAATTCTTCTAACGAATAGATGAGAAGATCGAAGGATAAATTTTTTTTTGTTTGGAGCATTTTTAGTGTATATATATATATATATATATATATATACATAGAATGGGCAGATTTGTTCGGATAATTACTTTTTTTATAATTGTAAAATTATCACCAATTCACTCATAACAGTTTTAAAAACTTAAAAATCACGAATAATATTTTTCACATCATTTTAGCAATTATAAATAAATTTAATGAAAATTGGGCGGTTTTTGCCAAACTGAACGGAAATAGGCCTAAATGGCATAGACAATCGTTAAGACTTCTAAGAGGCACTACGTATCGCATTTAATTTTCCTCATAAAAAAAGATTTTTCACTTCTTCGTCGGCGGAGAAATAAAGCAAAAGAAAAAGAGCAGCACTGTTTGTTGGCCGCCGCCGCCGGCGCTGAAACTTCGAGATATATCAAATAATGGGTCCAATTCTCCGACCGATGATGGCCCTATCCCGCCGAGTCATACACCCAAAGTGCAGGTTTGGATTCCCAGTTCACTCTCAATTCAAAGCTTTTAGCTTTATACATTCTTATGCAAATCCACAGCCTTCCGACGAAGCTCAGCAAGACCCAGATGGCGATTCGGCAGTAAAACTGCAAAACATTCTAAAAACTTATAAAGACAGCCCAACGACGAAGATCGAGCTCGCTCTCGAAGGTTGCAGCCTCACGTTGACAGAAGATTTGGTCTTGAATGTACTAAAGAGGCACCGGTCGGAGTGGAAACTGGCTTTTGTTTTCTTCAATTGGGTGTCTAAATTCGGGCGACTGGAACTTGGATCTGGTGTTTACAATGAGATTCTTGATATTCTTGGGAAAATGAGACGGTTTGATGAACTGAACCAAGTGCTCGACGAAATGCGGAAGAGAAATGGGCTAGCCAATGCAGAAACTTATTGGGTGTTGGTTAATAGATACGCGGCTGCTCATAATGTAGAGGAGGCAGTTGGGGTTTTTAGTAAGAGGAGAGAGTTTGGCTTAGAGGATGATTTGGTTGCCTTCCAAAAGCTTTTGGTGGCTTTGTGTAGGCATAAGCATGTAGATGTTGCGGAACGTTTGTTGCATTCTAAGGAATTTGAGTTTGGTATGGATATAAAGACAATGAACATTGTTCTTAATGGATGGTGTGTGCTGGGAAATGTACGGGCAGCTGATAGATTCTGGAGAGATATAGTTGCATCTAAATGCACGCCAGATGTGTTCACTTATGGGGCTTTTATTAATCTTTTGTGCAAGAGGGGAAAAATTGGTTGGGCAATGAAGTTGTATCGAGCAATGTGGGAAGAACGGGAGAAACAAGAGGTTAAGCAAGATGTTGTGGTGATCTGCAATTGTGTGATTGATGCTTTATGTTTGAGGAGTCGGGTTCCTGAGGCTTTGCAAGTTTTGCAGGAAATGAAAATGCAAGGTTGTTTACCGGACTTAACGACATACAACTCACTTATTAAGCATTTCTGCAAGGTTGGGAAGATGGATGTGGTTTACGAACTTTTGGATGAAATGCAACAGAGGAAAGGAAGTTGTATGCCTGATGAAGTAACTTTCAACCACTTGCTCAAGGCATTGAGTAAGCCAGAGGACATTCCCAAGGTTTTGAAGATGATGAAGAGATGTGGAAGCAAGATGAGTGCAGATACATATAATTTGATACTGAAGCTGTACTTGGATTGGGGGTGTGAGGAAAAAGTAAGATCTACTTGGGATGAAATGGAGAAAAATGGGTTGGGGCCAGACCAGCGATCTTATGCAGTTATGATCCATTGGCTATTTGACAAGAAAAGGATTGAGGAGGCCTTGCAGTACTTGGAAGAGATGAAATCCAAGGGAATGCCGATAGAGCCAAGAACTGAGAAATTAGTCAATGCAATGACAATGAGTAAGGAAGAATGAAATTTAAAAGGTTGAGAAAGGTAGAGCGAAAATTGAAAATAAGGACTTTGTGTTAAAGGAGATAAAATTCAGATGATCTTGCCACAGTTTTGACATTCTGGCAACTTGTGATTACTTCCAAAGAAAGACAAATTCCCTGTGCAAATCTGTCAATATTTAGAAGATGGTAAGCATTTTTTTTTTTTTTAACTTTTGCAAGATTCAGAGTTATCTGTATTTGATTCACGACTTGCAAGTTTGTTTACTTATTGTCTTGTTTCAGGTTGCATAAAACTTATACAGTTGCTTTGTGCCAATTGCTCAAGCACTCTCTCATTTTATGCCAATTGCTTTGTTTGCTTTGTTTGTTGGTATTGAAAGCAGCTCATCAATTGGACTACTGGAGCTATAGGGTGATTTTGAGCCTCCTTCTAGATCAACATGGTGTGTGGAAATTATATTAACACGAAGTCTTGGACTAGTTGGGGCCTGATATCATTGCATTAAACAGATTTGACTTCTTCAGAATCTTGGATTCACTTAGCGAACACATTGGCACATTATCTTTTGACAACTTTAAAATTGTAAGGAGCACAAGGAAGGCAGCTCAAACTTGGGCGCCCGAGACTTCTATGTTACTTTTATTGATTGAGAAGGAAAAAAAAAGGAAGAAAGAAACTTTCGGGGTAGGGTATGTGTTTTAACTTTTGAATGTTGCTGTTTAGCGATAAGAGGCTTAAAAGTGAGTGGTGACATTTTTATGCTGGTATGGAGCTCTGCTGGTTGTTGATATAATTCTCTAACAACAGCTGATCAAAAAGTATTCATGTAAGTACAAATATGCGAGGTATTAAATTTCTTGTATTCTTTTTTGTAAATGGCAAATTGTGCCACTTATCAATTGACAAAATAAGAGTTATATTCATACACAACAAAGTCATCACAAAAAATGCCTTTTCGGTCATGGAAAAACCAATGGAAGTGGTCATTTCACTTTTAAGATCTTCAAAATACCGGGATAACTTCATTCGAATGCTTTTATAGATTTTTTCAATTAAGTCTTAAATTTTTCAAATGAGTCTTAAACGAACGTTTAGTTTATATTCTATTCCAGTGCTTTTTAGACGGAATACATTAAGTATCTTGGTTGACTTAACAAATACCCAATTAAAACTCGTACATACAGGCCAAAAATTGCAATTGCAAATATGCGTATTTTAGTGGAACGCCTCTTAGAGGAAACAAAACGGAGAAAGTGTTGGGCTACTATCACTAGCCGCCGTCGCCATCAGTGGATAGGATTGAAGCCTCGACGGTGGGGAGGACAGATCAGGCTACTTTCTTTCTTTTGTGTGTGTTTTCTTTGTTGGAATTTTTTACTTCAAATTTTGGAGACTAAATTTGCTGATAATTTCAAACCACAATAGCTTAAGAGGAGAGATAACCAATGTTCAACGCCTAAATTTTTAAGTTTTTTTTTCTATTTGAGGACTAAATCTTTTTAGTTTTTTATTTAAAACCTATACTTTTATTTTTTATTCTATTCAAGTCCTTTTGTAACCAAACCGTCAATTTTTCCGTTAATTTTACGCTGTGCCCGTTTAGTTTAACAGAAAAGTTAACGGTAAATTATAACAAAAGGACTTGAATAGAACAAAAAATAAAAGTATAGATCTTAAATAAAAAATTTAAAAAATTTAGACCTCAAATAGAAAAAAATTTAAACGTTTAGACTTTAAGCATTGGTTATCCCTTAAGAAGAATTCTACAAACAATAGAATTCTCATTTGCTTTTCGCTCACATTTTGAAACCGACCAGCATGCCTCCCCTTTTCCTACCACCCCCTCTTCTGTTTCTTTTGTTCCCATCACCCAAATTCATCAAATCCAAAGCAAAAGAATTGGAGGAGAAGGCAACAACGAATAAGAAGGAAGACAACCAGAACAAAATCACCATTTGGGACCTTACCATGATTCGTCACATCCACTATCAAACTTTGATCGGACTTTCCTGGTACAAATCGGAGTTGAGACCCATGTGTATTATATTATTTTAATTTTTCTTTTTTTCTGGGGAAGGATTGCTGGAATTGCTGGGACTGAAGAGAAATCCAGCAAGAGGAGACAAAAATTGAGACCATTCAAATATTTCTCATTCTTCAATAGGCTAATATGCATGTGCATATTTCACATGTTCTTTTTACGTACATCCGTATTTTTTGACTGTATTTTTGAGTTTTAATTATGTATTCATTAGGTCAACATAAATACATAACAGATTGACCAAACCCTGTCTAAAAAAAGGACTGAATGAAATGAAAACTAAACGTTTAGGATTCATTTGAAAAAGTAAAAAAAAAATAAAACTCAGTTAAAAAACTCTGCAAAAATTTAGAACTAAAAATAAGGTCATCCCTCAAAACACCTACGTTTATTAGAACATAACAAGATATATTTTTTTTTCCTTCTTTAGTATGTTCAAGATAGCTGACATTGTATATCTTCTCATTTTTGACATTAATGAGATTGACGAGATTATTTTTACCTAGGGCCTTCAAAGAAATCCAAGCCGAGACTTCAAAATCGGAGATCCCTAGTTGAAAGTACACTAATAACATCATGTTAAAGGTCTCTCATGTTTGTCCCTCCGGGGGCATCCGATAAAATTGGAAAGAGGATAATCATGTTACGTTCAGTAACTTGACTCCCAGAAGACAAAACCGTCTTGTAAGGAGCAAGATCCAATGCCTTAATCTCCCAAAGAGAAGGGATTAAAATCAAAATGGAAAGTGGTGACCAGATATAACAAAAACACAAAAATGCAATCCTTTCACATATGAAAAAAGCCACGGGCTAACCGGTGGACGGCAAAATAAGAAACACTGCATTATATTTCACCAAATTAAGAAGGAAGAAACAATCCTAGCGCAAAATACATAAAACCATTCCTTTAAGAAAATTCCAGAGGGCAAAAGGAATTCACTATTAGCAGTCCTACAGCAGTTACCTTACATAGTACCCCACGGAAAATGCTACGTTCTACATCTTCTGCAAATTGTTCCTCGAGGTAAAGTACATATAGCTGCATGCAGAACATAAATCGAAATTCGAAATGAGAAGGGAACAAAGGAATAAATATTATACTAAATCCACGTTCTAGAATCTAAAACTGTTGGTCAGAAACCCCTCACAATACTGGAGAAAAAGTCTAGTATAATATAACGAAACATGGCAGGAGGCAACTTAGCCTCGAAGAATCTTGCATCAGCATGGTTAAAACCATGTTCTAGAATCTCAAACTGTTGGTTAGAAACTCCTCACATAACTGGAGAAAAAGACTCGTATCATAAGACGAAAAGTGGGAGGAAGCAACTTAGCTTTTAAGAATCTTGGATTAGCGTATGGTTAAAAGCATAACCATGGGCTGGGTAAAAAGTATCAGAAATACAAAAATTCAAAATCTGTTTCTAGGGAAATTTAACCAGGAAAAAAAAAAAAACCCCCAGCAAAATGACATGCATACCTAAATTAGGAATGGGCCAGCAAGCCAAGAATATAAAAGGACTTGTGCTTTGGCTTAGGATCATCTCTGAGCTTGATCTGAACCTGAAGGTCCTACTGAAGGAGTGGTTGGCACACTGCTTGCTGACCCATTCTCAACAGGTGAAGGCAGACCCCATTTTCCTTCAGACTCAAGAGGCTCAAATACATGGACCCCACCATCCGATAGCCCCAGTGCAAATTGATTTGGTTCATGTGGATGAGCAGCAATCACCAAAGGATGCACATTGGAACTGCAGTCAGGACAATTGTCAAAATACAGGCAAACCCAATTGATGTCTATTGCTAGGTTAAAAAGATTGCCAATTGGCATGTCTTGAAAAGCAGTTTTGGTTATTTAGTTTTTTATTCGAGGTTAAAATATCAGCAACAATAAATTTTGTGTTCTTTTTTTTTCTTTCTTCAAACACACAGGGCCGTCACAGCAGTAATCAAATTTTTGCATGTTTCTTTCTCTACTCTGTTACTTTTTTACCACATCATGAAGAAATGCCAATTTATGCAAATTTTACCCAAGCATCTTCTGGCATTATATCTTTTGCAGGCCTTGAATGAATTAAGAATAAAGCGAAAGCATTATGAGTGCAGAAAATGAACACATCTACCTCATTAATCCCTGCATGTTTGTAATCAATAAAGAGTCGAGAATTGCTAATCAAAGGCACAACCAAGGCTCATGTGACTTTTCACTCATCAAAATCGAGTGGAAAAGTCAATAGTGTCAGTCAAAACAGGGAATTATCTTTTGATTGGAAAACCAAACAAAAACAAAAAAACATAATGAGGGACTTACCTGACATTAGCAGGAAGATAGGATGAAGGATTGATGCGACAACGCAACCTTAGATTCAAATTTGCAGCACTAAACACACAGACAGTCGCATCTAAGAAGCTGGCATAAACCAGCTGACTATCACATGAGAATGCTGCATGAGAAATTGGTGCAGAAGATTCACGTGGAATCCACTGTATTAAAAAAAAAAAAAAAAAAAAAAAAAAAAACGAAAATTCATCACAAACATGAAAACAAGATGTTAATTCCACAAGAAAAGTGTACCTAGAAACAAAAGGTACCTGCTTTACACATTCAAGTTTTGTGGTTTCATAAATGGCAAGCTGAGTCTCATGTACAACCAGGAAGTGTATCTGGTCCTGATGAAACTGGACACGTGTGTCTGACTGTGCTGCTGATGTCCTCCCAGCTGGAACCTGCAAGAACCTTGTCTTCTGCTTTTCCCATCCATCGGAATTCCACACACAAAGCTGAAGACAAGATAAAAATCATAAGAAATTTTGTAGAATTTAAATTGAAAGATTTCTAAGAGTAGAGTGACGCAGAAAATTTGCGCCAAAAAAACAATGTGGGCAGAGCAAGAGTCGGACATCGAATGAAATTAGTACTACCTGAGCATCAGCTCCAGACGAAACTAACACATTCAGCACATGGGAGAAAGCAAGGCCAGTTATTCTTTTAGAGTGACCCTTGAGCTTGCTCCTGACCTACATCAATAAATGAGGTAGCAACTTTTGCTTGTCCAAACACGAGAAATGGGAAGACAGAAAACCTTTCATCAACTTATCATACCTCATCTACTCGAACATTGTATATCTGAATTGAAGAATCATCCATGCCAATAGCAATAATATTATTATCCTGAGGATGAAAAGCAAGAAATGTTGCTGCAGGTGGAGGCGGCATGAAAGTTGTCATTGTCTGCATGTTGTGACAAACAAATGAGTTTGGCCCAATAAAAGCTCCACAAAGCATCGGATTGGATCCGCGGATTCATATGTTACCTTAAATGTCATCATATTGAAAAGGGAAATCTTTCCTCCTGATGCTGACATCACATAAGAATCATTTTTGGACAGTGCAAAACAGGGCACAGCTTCCTCGGGGTTGGTATCAGTAACATCATTTGTCATCAGAATGCCACTTGATGGTTGCCATAATTGTGGTGACACATTGGCAGTTGCCTACAAAATGAAGCACCACTATTGAGATGCTATCGGAACCATTTCAAAGTTTTATCTCCAATAAATATGATCAATCAAATCTAATTTGCATGTCTCATACCTTGCCACTTGTATTGCGCTCACTTCGTTGCCACTTCCATAGCAAATGAATTGCATTTGATGCTAATGCCAAAATAGCATTACCTGAATTCGTATATATTAACCTTGATATCTGCAATAACCAAGAAAGAACCTCATTGTTGCAGACACAAAAGACAAAAAAGAAATCTCCCAAATGAAGTTCATGATCCAACCTCATACAGCAATAATCTAGTACATTAAACATCAACATTCATTTAAGAGTACATGACTTAGGTCCATGAGGAATGGTTAGCAACAGTAATTCTATAACAATGTTTCAATGAAGTGTACCAAACAAATTGTGTTTGCCTAAAATTTCTTGCTTTTTTGCATCCCCAAATGAAGTATCTGTAGACAAGCAAAAAACTAGAGAAAACAGCAAAAATATCACAATATGTGCTGGCCAGATACTTCTCAAATGTTTGTGCATCTTCTGGCAACTGGAATCTGCTCTCTTTGAGATCAATATGTCATACGAGAATTTATTGGGATGGGTATCTTCAATAAAGTCCAGCACAAAGCATGTGGAGCTCTACTATAATTTGACCAGTTAAAAGACATCTTCTAGGACGTGCATATAACATAGAAAATAGTATGAGAAGAGAGAGATGACTAGAAACTCAATGTCTTAAAAAACTGTATAGTAAAGATCAAGCACGACTAAGTTAATAAATCACCCTGCAAAAGGGTTGTCATACCTTTGTCACTCTCAAATTCTCAGGAAGTCTCAAGGACCGACATTGCAATGGCTCACTAATTTCGGTAAGCTTCCATATCTTTGATTTATCGTTGGACTCTTCAGCTATTCTTGGCTTCACGTCTCCCAAGTTCCGGGCATCTCCGTTCTACCATATTCAACTTTCATCTCAGAGAAAATATACTTGCAGAGAAAATATATAAGCAAACAAGAGGGGGAAAAAAACAAGCACAAGGAAACGCAGATGTTGGCACTTTCACAAGATAATGCCATACCAATGGGGCACAAAAGGAAAGATCTTGCCCTATCCTCTACTTCTCATGTGATAACATAAACAATAGTAAAATCATAAGTTCATCATGATTAAAGGCTTTTCATGTGTTATATGTTAAAAAAAAAAAAACTGACGGCTATAAAATATCAACCACAAGAACACACCATTCCAGCAATCGCAACCGCAGAGGTGCCTCTGTCTGCAAGTCCAGAACTAGATGCAACCACAGCAGCTGCTGCTGCTGCTGAGATTGCGTTAATCATGGGCTGCATGAGATAACAATTGTTAGACAGGACTCAAATGCTCATAAGAATATATTGTAAGAAAATATCATCTACAATTCTACCTTGGTAACAGCTTCTGAGGCACGTGAAGGATCATATGATAGATTTTCAAATGGGCGCAACAACCTAATACCATCTGTATTTGCTATTATTTTAATTCCATTCTCGCTAGCTGAAACTGCCAAGAGAGTGCCATCTTTGTTAAAGCGGATACGCGGGCTTGCCTAAGAATAAGAAATGCCAAAATGAGCAATTATGATTATTACAACAATCCTTATATTTTCTCTTTAAATGAACTTACAAGAAGGCCTCCATCAGCATCAATAGATGTCAAAAGTTGAACATTGTCCATCTCCCAGAATTTGATGGAGAAATCATCTCCAGCAGCTAAAAATCGATTCTTTGTTGTATCGAATTGCACAACACCCAGTGAAAGTTTGCGGAAACCTTGATATGTCCGTTTCACGGCACCTTCACTTTCGTTCCATTCAACAATATGTGACTCACCATCTTTACTGGTCCCACATGAAAATAGCCTGAGTTTCCACCCAAATGAATACATAGTTATTAGCTGCACAGAAACAAACAGCAGATGAGTATCACTGTCACCACTATTACAATATATTAACCTCGTTCCATCAGCACTGTAAGCCATGGTTGTACACCAGCGACCAGGAGCCTCATAATCCACCCTTGATCCTAGGTTGTCATACAACCATGCCTTTATCTTTCCATCCACAGCTGTTGAGAAGATAAACTGACAAAAAATGCGAAAAGTGAATATCATAAGAGAAGGACAGAAATCAGGTTCTAGATGGTGCCACTTCAAGTATCAGACTAGCAGTATGAGTAACAAAATGAGCAGAAATAGACATGCTACCTGAATATTTTCCTTATGGTGAGGGCAGACAGAATAAACAGAAGCCTCATGACCTTCAAAAGTATACTGCCTTGCACCAGTATTGGCATCCCACACCTAATATCACATTACAAAAAAAACAAGGTCACTTTTTCAGTCCTGCAATGATAAAGTATGCAAAATGGGAAACTAACCTTGATGGTCTTGTCATCACCACAAGTTATTACACACAGTTGCTTATTTGGAGTAGAGAATGCAAGATCATTCACTCCGCCAACATGAGCATCAATCTATAAGAAAATTCAGTATTACTTTACATAAGGAAAATTATACACCATGCAAGCAAAAGGTAACTCAATACCAAATGCATGTACATACCTCTAGGTGCTGCCGTACATCTTCCCCCCCATGATAAGAATATATTTGTACAACGTGTTTGGAATATGCAACTCCTGTTATTTGCACCAAGAGGGTGCATCAGCAAAATCCTTCAACAACCCACAAATATTTTTCTTTTCAGTTACAAGATCCAACCATGAACCTCCAGAGTTTTAGCTTACCAAATAGCAATCCATCAGGACTCCAAATCACACGGTTGACTGAGACAGCAGGGTCCTTAGCCAGAGCTGCCTGTATTTCAGCAAAAATAATTTTAATTTTAAAAGAGTCCAGTGTTAAATAATAGTTAGTGTCAAGCATAAGGTGCCAATAATTATTAGTGCCATCAAATCACAAGGATAACAATGGGCACACCTGCAATGGCATTGAACATGAACTAAGATCCCAGACTTTAAAGTTTTTTAAAACCAGTCGTTCCCTGGATCCAACTTCCCACAGCCCAACATCGCCCACTTTGGTACCAACTATAGCAGCACGTAGGATGACAACAGTAGTCAATAACCACTGGTGATATATGCTTAGAGGGAATTGCAGGCGAGGGATAAGAAGAAATGGAAACTGAAAAAAAAAAGGATTTGAAATAAGACCTAGAAGAAGTGTCTGTTGAATGGGATGAAAATCCATGCTCATGGGGGGTGATCCCTGATTCAAAGTCCTGACAACTGTCTTGGGCAAGTCATCTGGTGCACTGAAAGCCTGGCTATGACCATATCCAGAAAATGGTACCGGCAATACATTGACTGGCAAGTTTACCTGCATAAAGTACAGTGAAAAACTAACCAAAAGATACCCTTGGTAGAAGATACACTAAATGCAACAACATAACTCCAATGAGAATACCTCATCAGTAATCCCCAAGGGCCTTGTTCGCTTTGCAACATGATCAGAATCTCCTGATGGGTACTCTGTGGTAGGATTTGTAGGAGGGGTCCTAGGATGCTTCAGAGCAGCTATGCAAGGCAATAAAAGACAACTGTTGTGAAAAAAAAGAACCGGGTATTGCATATAATCTAAAAATTTTTTTTATACAAAGCTACAGTGTCTGCAACAAAACTTAGGCATATACTACCAGGGATTGATGGAGCACCAAGACCAATTGCCCCCCCTCCAGAAACAGCTGGATGAGTTACTGTTGAAGGATTAGACATCCATCCTGCAAGGGGTGCTGGGACAGGTGCTGGTGCAGGTTGAAATGGCTGAATGCATAAAATCAGGCACGTTCAGGATAATCATGAATCAGTAGAAGAATATTAGAATGAATAGCTGGATAACCCACCCCATGTGCACCGAGAGGAGGAAAACCCCCAGCTTTTGGTATGGATCCAAGCAACGGATTATTTGCAGGTGATGGAGCCCTAGCGCCATTTGGCTGCCCACACGAATGATCCACGAACAGAGTTTTTATATCTGGATTTGGTCTTGGATTTTTACAAAGTTGATGCTGCCAATTCAAGCTGAAAATGCGGGCAAAAAAAAAAAAAAAAAATTCAAGCTGAAAATAAATAGAATAAGTTTTGTGTTGTATGCAATACAAATGTTTCATGTTCAAAACTGCCAATTGCTGATGTACATCCGTATAATCAAAAAAAAAAAAACTAAGGACCTTGGTCCAAGACTTTAAAGCAGATAACCAGGAATTACAGCAGACACATTACATGAGCATTTCTAAACATATCATGATTTCTCCAGCATTTGGTGGCTGAAGAAAGTAGCAAATAATCTGAAAGCAATTCATCAGACACAATAAGAAGCTGAAGTTCAACAACAGATATACAACTCTTCATAGATAGCTACATCATGACAGTAACATCACCAAAGAAATCCAAAAGAATCCGACTTCACATGTTATTTATGACGAGGAATCCCTTTCAGGCAACCCTGCTTCACATTATCCCAGCATGAATTACCTTTGATTAATGAGAGTCCGCAACCTTGAATTCTTAAGGCTAGGAAACTGCAATTTATCACGAAACAAAGGATTTGCTTCGATAAGCTTCTTGAGCTCCACCAACATGATTGCTCTTGCAGATTTCGTATCTCCATACTTGGATAATTGCTCGTTTTCCCTATATCATGAGCAAATTGGTTTTGGCACATTTACAGTTATAAAGCCAGGCAGCAACATTAATTTCTTCAAACAGTCTAAGACACTTGTCTAATGTATCAAAAAAATAACTAATACCTAAAGTTCTCCAATGTCAGTAACTGAGTAATCTCCTTGAAAAGTTCCTCATTAAATGTTGCAAACACTTTCAAATCCTTTACTAGTATGTCCACCGCCTTCGACCGATCATGCCTGCCAAATTGCAAACACTTTTCGTACGTATGCAAACACATTGTATCAGACATTGACTTAAACATGCAGAACTGTAAGCTTACTTGTCTAATGCTTCAAGATATTTTTGCTTCCTTATCTCAAAAAAGATTTTCATTGAATAGCGATTATCATCCACTTTTGTGAAGCCAGAAAGGTACTTCTCCACCTCTTCCCAATTGCCATTGTGCACCTCATCCTCAAAATACTTCATGTTAAAGAAGAAACCAGATTCCTGCTCAAGCCTATTTCACATTTGAAGCAATAATCAATAAGCCCCAATGACTAAGTAATAATCATTATGACAAAAAACAACAGCAATGCCGGCCGCAACTATGGGACAAAACTGTCGACAACAACATACAAAAATCTTAAAAAGTTTAATGAGCTTACTTGTGAACAGTCTCTTTGAACTTTTCCTCATCAAGGAACTGCAAGATGAGGAAGACAAGCTCTCTACTGAGAGATGACATCTTAAAGGCCCCGTCTTTCTCAGAAAAATTATACGCACCACCAAAACAATTACTAGATCTGCAACCAGGAAAAAGTACAAAAAGGGTCGGTTATAAAAATTAAAAAATTTCAAAAATATAAAAAAACTGTAAAATCCAAAAATCTTAAATACCCACCTAGAGCCAGATCATTTAAGCATCTTCAATAAGCAGTCAAAAAAACAACAAAAACCAGCATTTGGGAACTTGCCAATTAGACAGAACGTGCATTTAACAGGATCTTTCAAATCAAACCAAAGCTAAAAATAAATTTTTTTTTAAAGGCAAAAAGAATAATAGGGTTTTGATTTTATGAAATCCAAGCCACAAAGAAAACAGCTTTAGAATAGATGTGAATGAAAGATGCAAAACCCAAAAAGAACTAACCAACCCACCAAATTAAAAGGCATGTCAAGCAAACAAAAGCCCTCAAAAAAATTTTTAAAAAATTAAAATAATAATAATAAAAAACATAAAAAATAAAAAAAGTTCAAGACTTTAAAGTGATGGATTTTATTACAAAAGCAAAAAGAGAGATTTGTAAGAAACTCACCTTGCAAGGAAAAGGCAGAGATCAGAACGAGATAGAGAGAGAGCTAAGAGAAGCTTTCTCTCTCTAAAAACACAGCTTCCTCTGTCCGGAAAGGAAGCAAAAATTTAATCCCTTTTTCTCCTTCTCTCTCTAGATTCTCTCTCTCTCTCTCTCTCTCTCTCTACAAATTTGATCATATATACACAGGCGTTGCCTTGCAGAAATGGCCATTTTTATAGCAATGAGGAAACAGATAAACAGAATGATACGTACGTGCGCTTATAAACGACAGCTTATTGCTATTATGGATAAGTCCTTGTAATAAGAACATGCCCTTATCTGTGAGGCCAGTCGCATGTGGTCCCCGTTTAGCCGGCTAAACTTTGTCGAGCTTATCGGCGCGGACTCTCTAGCCGACAGCTGTTTTCTTATCTCCTACGGTGAGATACATGGAAACTACTTGTTCAGTGCCGTTGCCTTTTTATCACCTCTGTTGATTATGCTGTCCGAGACTGATCGAGCGGCTAAAAACTGAGGAGGAGTTGAAACTGAGAAGCAGAGTACAAAAGTTAGAAGAGCGATTTTAACTCCTTTCAGATCCTCGAGAAACGACAAATTTTTCTCGGACGGGATTCAGAGAGTTTGACCTCAGATTTGGTTAATATTACACTATCGCCATTGTAGTAGTGGGTCCCAGGTAGGGGAACGGTGGAGGAAAAAGAGGGGGAGAGAGAAAAAAGATAAAAGGAAACTAGGTACGTGTTTGTATTTGGAAAAAAATATTATTTTAGTGGGAAGAAAGTGGGAGAGAAATATAAATTGTTAAATTGTAAAAAAATATTAAATATGAAAAATAAATAAATTTTTAAATATTATTAAATAAATTATGCATTTTACATGTGTTTTTTATTACATGCCTGGTATATTGTAAATTCCTAATAAAATTTTTGTATCTAAATTAATAGAAAGTGATAGAAAAAAATAATAAAAAATAAGACAGTAACGATAATAATATAATTGATAAAAATTTGTAATAAAGAAAATGATTAGAAATTTGTCAAAAAAATAAATAATAATTTATAAAAAAATAAAATTAATTATTTAAATTAATAAAAAATAATTTAAAAAAATAGTATAATAATAATAATATTTATTTTTTTCTTTTCTTTTCTTTCTCTATCGTTGTCCAAGTAGAGAAATGGGTTACTTATTGTATCACGTGATACGTAGATAAAGTTCATGATTGCGAGATGAGATGAGAGATAGAGCGAATGTGGTTGTTGAGACTTGAGAGGGAAAAATGGACATATATGGCGAGATATCGGTGGAGTTGGTTTTGGTTGAAATTGATGAAACACAATAATTAATTCTTGGAAAGTGACCATTAAAAGGAATTAATTAATGATTAATGATCTAAGTGGTGGAATTTGATATTTTCCACGTAAGTTTCCACCAGGAATGGGAAAATACCATCAACTTGACTTCTAAACATTGCATGTGATGTGATTAAAAAAACAAAAGGATAAGATTCAAAGCATTACTTAAAAATTGAGCTAATTACGAAATATTGCTCATTCAGGTGCTTGACTGAATAATTTTTTTGCTGTCCTTAGGGAACATGCGGATAATTGAAATTTTAGATTTTTTTTTTGAAATTTCGTGTTTTAGTCTTAAGAAAAAAGTGTGAGATTTAAAAAAAAAATTATCCTAATTGTGTAACTTACAATATAATACACTAACAAAAATATACTACCTTATATCAAAAATTTTGATTTAGTCAAAATTAATCGATTTTTATGCTAATGACATGCTTTTTTAGAGTACCTACACCAGTGAATATTTGGGTGTATTAATTATTCTTCATGGTATTAAAAACTTGAAGGCCAACTTACAAAAATTATTTTTTTAATTTTATGACAAGGAGCTTCATTTTCTGTGAATAAACTTTAGGTTTTCACGTTGTGCTCATAAATAAATGAGATTTTTTTCTATTAACATAAATAAATGAGATTAAATAGAGGTTCAAAACTCAAAATTTTCGTGTTTTAGTCTTAAGAAAAAAGTATAAGGTTTATAAAAAAAAAATTGTCCTAATTGTGTAACTTAGAATACAATACACCAACAAAAATATACTACCTTATATAAGAAATTATGATTTAGTCAAAATTAACCGATTTTTATGCTAATGACATGCTTTTGAAGAGTACCTACACCAGTGAATATTTGGGTGTATTAATTATTCTTTATGGTATTAAAAAATTGAAGGCCAACTTAAAAAAATTATTTTTTTAATTTTATGACAAGGAGCTTCATTTTCCGTGGATAAACTTTAGGTTTTCACGTTGTGCCCATAAATAAATGAGATTTTTTTCTATTAACATAAATAAATGAGATTAAACAGAGATTCAAAACTCAAAATTTTCGTATTTTAGTCTTAAGAAAAAAGTATAAGGTTTATAAAAAAAAAATTGTCCTAATTGTGTAACTTAGAATACAATACACCAACAAAAATATACTACCTTATATAAGAAATTATGATTTAGTCAAAATTAATCGATTTTTATGCTAATGACATGCTTTTTTAGAGTACCTACACCAGTGAATATTTGGGTGTATTAATTATTCTTTATGGTATTAAAAAATTGAAGGCCAACTTACAAAATTTTTTTTTTTAATTTTATGACAAGGAGCTTCATTTTCCGTGAATAAACTTTAAGTTTTCACATTGTGCCCATAAATAAATAATATATTTTTTATTAACATAAATAAATGAGATTAAACAGAGGTTCCAAACTCAAACACGGTGGTTCAAAGCTCAAACACGGTGGTCTGACCTAAGTTATTTATTACACTCATTAAAATTTGAACTCTTGATTTTAGCCCACATCAGTCACAACGAATACATCACTCTTTCGGCTTGTTACAACAGATTCAGTGATTAGCGCGTGGATTTTACTATGTAATTGTATTTTAGTAGTATCAAAGTAGTGGCATATTAGTGAACAAAAAAAAAAAAAGTAGCAGCATATTTTATTTAAATATATCTCATAATTTATCATTTTGTAAAAAAAATTATTAATTCTACTTTTCATATCATTTTAATTTTTTTTTACTTACACTTAAAAAATCTCATTAAGCATTTTCAAACAGCCTATTTCATTTCAGAAATGAAACGCAAGAAATTTGAGAGCTGGAACTTTCAATGTGGAATTTCTAAGTTTCAATCATTATAAAATAGTATTGACTATTTTTACTTAAGTAAAATTATATAAACATGCTTTGTGAGATTTTAATCTAATAATTTATTTTTTTATATTTAATATATTTTTTATATTCTAACAATTCAAATTATTATATATTTACGGTATACCAACAAATTGCATTGTGACAAAAGTTTTTCTATTCTTATTTGGGAAAATGTTGGTAGTTATACTATAGTGTCACACATTTTCGTTATATATAATAGTGTCTATAATTTTTACAACAATAATTATATTTTTTACAATAAAATTTATAATTTAATTGTTTATTACAAAAAATCTATATTATTATAAAAAATTTATATATTATTATAAAATGACTAAATATATAATTAAAATGTACGATAATTATATTGGCAACTAATGGAGCCCTAATTTTGCTCGCTAGTAAGCTGATTGGTTTTCCAAGTTAATGATGTCAAATCACTCTGGAGTTTTAAAAAAGTCCAATTTTATCATAACCATTGACTTCCACAACAAACTGGGTTTACTTGTCCTAAAAAAAAAAGGGGGTTTACTTTTCCTAATCTGAAATACCTTCAAAATTTCCCAGGTTTATGCTAATAAAAAAAACGTGAGACTTTAATTGCAAATATCTTGGTTAAAAAAGAAATTGCAATTTTTTTAATATGTTGAACGTGGATCACTTTCAATAATATAGAATATAAATATATATTCAATAATTACAATATAATAGAAACTTATGATCTATGCGCATCAAGTTAACAGAGTATATATGTATGTGCTAAATTAAAGCGTCACCATATTAATTCTTTGTGAATTGACTATTTATAAAAATATATTATTATATAAATACATAATTTGTAATATGTGAAAGACACGTAATTATTTTAATAATTTTTTTAAAAATTTAATATATTTTTTATTATATAATAATTTAAATTTTGCGTGCCAATTACAAACTTACCGTAACGTCCTTACAGAGCTTTTCCCTTTATAAAATACAGCTGATTGTCAAAGTTGACTGCAATTACATTAGAATGTTATGATAGTTTTTCCTTTTTTTTTTTTTTTTTGAAAAAAGGTTTCCAATTGGCAAGTTGAAGTTTGTGCGGACCTTTCTACTCCATATTTGCTCCTTTAATGCGCTTGAGAGAAAACTTTGTATTGTTCATCACCACTCGTGTGTCTGGTGATAAAGTAAATGAACTCATAGTTTCAACAACCATAATTCAAATACTGTCACCAATGAACCCAAAAAAAAAAAAGGAATACACATCAAAATATTGTTACTACATATGAGCTAATAAAATTTTCTTTCCACTCACCCTAATAAAAAAAGTTACTTTACTTTAATTTTCTTTCCTTCCCTCAATTTTCTTTCTTCCCTCTCTCGCGTTCCCCAACAATGGCATAGTTCAAAAGGACTAAGTTTGCACGAGTGAATTCATCTCTCTGTGTTATAAGTGAGATTATTAAGTTTGATAAATCAAACCAATTATAAAAATTGAAAATTGAACTAAAAAATTCGGTTATGCTAAATTAGAAATTAAAATTTTATTTTGACCAAACGCCATGTGAAAAATCTTTTGATGTACTTGTTAAAAGAAATTTATAATTACTATTACATTAGTAAAATGTTATTTAAGATATAATAATATTTTATTAAAATTTATCTGCTATGAGTAGATTTACCAGTAATATTTTTAATATTCTTAGAATAATATCTCATTTTTATTCAGTTTAATTACCTACGGTTTCCAAACATTTCTTTTCAAACAACTACTTTGTTTACTGATTCAGATAACTAATCATAAACTCGATTAAGCTAATAAAAATTTTAGTCCGGTTGACTTCGATTGTCAATTAATCTAATTTTAACATTCCTAGTTATAAGGTTAACGTCAACAGGTTGATTGGCTCAAATCTCTTGTTTGCAAGAATTTTTTTTTCTTTTTATTAACTAACTTCAACTAAAACTCGAATTTGAAACTTTCAATTTGAGTTAGAGCTAATAGATCTTGTTCACGTGATATTTTAGTACATGAGTTATTTAAGGGGAACTTTAATAGTTAAAACTTAATAATTTTATTTTTGAGATCTGTAATTATAATTCTGAGAATAAAATGTAAAATTTATATAAATAAAAAAAATTATTTTTATTATATAATTTATAGTCTAATAAATTTTTTAATAAAAAATACGATGTAAGAATATAAAGTAAATTAATTTGATTTTATTGTTGTATATGAAGAGATCGGATTAATTTAAAATGTTCCGCAGACACTTGGGATCACAATGACAATTCCAACGGTTATGGAATTCATGAACAATTACAACTACTACACCACAGAGATGGGATAATTTTGGACAAGAAAGGGGCGGACATGAACATTATGGGAGGAACAGTGGCGCCATTTATGTCCATATTGTGGGCCACGCGCCAAAGACTTGGCGTGATCGTACGGGGCTAAAGACTTGGCGTGATCGTACGACGCCAAATAGGTCGTGTGGCTGGCTTGTGTCCTGAGTGTGGGGCCCCATGTCCTTCCCTGATTGTTCCTCTGTGCGGAAGTCATGTGTCCTTGTGTGATTTGTTTTCTTCGTGAACATGTAAACAAAAATTATCCGTAGAATATTTATATTATAATAATTAATATATTAGGTGTAATTATAATAAAAAAATAAAATAAAAAAATAATATTATTTTTATATTTTATTATTATAATTATATAAAATATATTAATTATTATAATAGATAACTTTTTTTTATGTTTATAAACAATGTTCCAAATTTTAAGCAACTTTTTTTTTTTTGAAAACAAGTTTTTGTAATTAACTAGCATCAAAATAACAACATAATAATATAGACAGTTATATAATTTAAATCTAAAAAATAATAAATTTTTAAATATTGTTAGATGAGTTATGCAACTACTGTATTGTTATCTAATATTAAACTGTATAATAAAATTAAATTTAAAAACATGTGGTGATATGAGGTTAAATTCAAAAACAAAAAAAACTACTATATGTTTTTGATCGGTGGGCGTGGTTTTCGTATGTTCCCTTAAAATTAAGCCACTTAATGAGATTTTGTTTTAATTAATTGACTTTGATAAAAATTTAAACTCAAAATTTTTATTTTTTGAAATGATTCAATATGAATTGAGCCATAATTGGATTATTGTGTGATTGTGGGTAGGGGGCTTTTAGATTACGAACTGTGCCTTTCACATAAAAAAAAACAAAGAAAAAGTGACAAATGTGCTTTGGGCACGGTTCTGCCTAAAGGTGTCAAAAAGTGACTCGACCTGATAATCCGTTTGAATCCATTCAAAAAAATTAGGTCAAGAATCCGATTTTTCAACCTGAATCTAAAAGTGATTCAATCTGAAAATGACCCAAAAATTTTAAGTTGGATCTGCGTCACCTGTTGAGTTAAGAAAAAGACAAAATAGTAAAAAAAATTTTAACTTTTAGCTTTGACTTATCTTTTTTAAATACTAATTAATACTATTTTTGTAAAATATAGATATATATGACGTAAAAATTAAATTTAAATGTGTAGTTCATTATAAAAATGAGTTTTAAATTTAATTGAAATATTTTATTTTAATAAAAAATGACTTAAAAAAATAATAGTTTAGTGCGAATTCTACTCGAATTTGATCTGAATCCAACCCGAATCTGAAACGACCCAACCTGAACACGAACCGAATGTAACGTAACTTGAAAGTAACACAATAAAAAATAACCCAAATCCAAAACGACCCAACCCAAATCCGACCCAACCCGATGTTTTCTAATTCTGCCTCTCTTCCTCCCTTACAACCTACAATAAAAGCTAGCGCGTGTGTGGTTTTCTGCACTTTTCTTGTCCTGTGTTACATTATTACGTTAACGCCAAAATTGTGAGGCGGAGAAACAAAGGTGAGACAAATGGTTGCATATTTTTAAAAATTAAATATATTTATTTAATTGAAAATTACATATTTAAAATTGAATAATTTTATTTTTATTGCTTCTTTTCTTAAAAGGTATTTACACGCTGTAATTATATTCATGATTATTACTATTATTGCATTTTCAAAAAATATTTTAAATTTATTAGGTACCTTCATAATAATAGAATATACATTAGTACTATTGCACGTACATCATCACTTTGTTTGTTCTATTTTCGTGTAAAAAAACTTGTATGGATCTAACATTTTCTTTTTTTAGACGTAAGAGGTCAATTATGTGTGAGGCAAACAACAATGTTAAATTTACACAACTTTTGACTGCACTTAAATCTGTATAAAACCATACATTTTTTTTAATTTTCAAAATACCATCTTCGTAAAACTAAAGTTAATATCATTGATAAGTTCCATTTTTTGAACGTCTTTAGAGCTCTAATCGTTCGGAAATTGCTACCAAAGTATTCAAAACAAAGAAAAATCATCTATTTTGATTCCTTTTTGACTTTGCCATGTGCAAATCTTGATAATTGGAAATGAGAAGTGGACTTAGGGTCCGTTTGTTTGCTGTAAAATAACTTATATTTGTAAAATATTTGCAGGAGAAAATATTTGCAGTAAAAATAATGATTTTTCTTTGTCACTTACTTATAGTACAGTTTGTGTTTTCCCTGAAAATAACTTCAGCTCTGCAAAAGGAGAAGTTATTTTACCTGAAAATCTAAAAATTTTCCCCAAATTTTACCTATGTAAAATATTTTCCGTGAAACAAACGCCGGAAAACCTGTAAAATTTTTTCCTGTAAAATTTTTTCCTGGAAACAAACACACCCTTATTAGCTGGCAAATTCTACTCATTTTTTCAACCTACTGGGAAGCTTATTAGATTATAAATTACATAATAAGAATAATTTTATTCATTCATTTAAATCCTACATTGTTCTTTCTAAAATTAAAATTCAAAAGTTTTTAAGATAAAAAGTTTATATTTAACGAGTAACGTGTCTTCTAAGAAATATCCTACTCATTTTTAAAAGGGCTCCGGAAAGCAACCGCGGGCTGCCTCTCAGAGAAGGGGCCACAGGCTGTCTTCTTTTTTTCTTTTTTCATATGACAAGTTTACAATGAACTGGTTTAATTGTGGAAGTTTTTTCCTCCATATTTGACTTTGACCCGTAAGTGAAGGTGTCAATATACAGATTAACAAATTTATATAATTTCTTTTTTTATCTCTTCATTAATTCACTCTTCTATCGTTGTGATCATTTTTTTATTATTTTATCAATTACGTGAAGTTGTGTTCATCATTAATTATGCGTCCATGGAGCTGCTGTCATTTTCATTTGAGGATGCTAATAGCTTTTCTTGACAAAATTGTTGGATTCTCAGCTCCAATTCGAGAATCAACCAAAATAATAGCTAGTTAATTATCACGGGACGAGAGCGAAAAATAAACGTGGACAAAACCGGTTGAATTCCTACAGACCACCCCTCTAACTCAACTCTCCTCTCCTCCTTCTCAGTTATTCATTGATCCACATTCACACACCTATAAACACCTCCACATGCAGGACAACCACCATCTCAAGCCTCTCTCTCTCTCTCTCACAAGTCTCCTATGAGGGCTTCCAGAGCCCCCTTTCCTTCACTTGTTCCGTTACTGATTTAAACGTCAAAGTACTTGTACCGGGAACACTCCCAATCCAAGCTTTTTTATTTTGCAAGTTTATTGAAACAACCCCACAGGCAACTGAGTCTCTTGTCAAAAACAATCATCAGGTATATTTCGACAGTGGAGATATTACCGATTCAACGCTTCATTGAAGATATTATTTGTTTTTAGACAACAAATAAAAAAAAAAAAGAGATTATTTGTTAAGCACTTTTCTGATGCATTTTTGCGTTGCTGGACCTTGCTTTCCATTTTATTTCTAACTTCACTTAAATAGCATTAAAGTAACAACATAATTTTATCTAATAATATTTAATTTTTTAATTTTTATTTTTTAAATTTAATAACAGTTTATATTTTTTTAAAACTCTTTAAAATTCTTGATATAAATTAAAAGCCTCATTTTTTTTTATTTTTTTTCTTCTTCATATTTCTTCCCCTATTTTTTCATTTTTTTAAAGAATGATTTTAGCAACAAACAAAGAACAGACAAATGATAAGGATAAGGACTAAAGATGACCAACCAGACATGGAGCCTCGTATTTTCATCACTCAGGCAGAATTTGTCAGTGTCATCCGTATCTCTTTGGTGCACGTATCATCGTTATCCCTATGTCAAATTTCCTTTTTTTTTTTTTGTTGGAGTTAGGAATTATTTATTAATAATTTTATTTAATTATTTGTAAATTATAAATAATTACAATAATCATTAAATCTGGAAACTAATACTGGATTCACCTTTTAGTCAATCAAAAACATAATTCACTTATTAATTGTAGAGAAAAGTGCGAATACGAAAATTTAAAAATTCGGGTCGTAACTTTCCTACTTACGTGCCGTATGAGTCCAAAAATAATTTAATATAGGTGGCTGTCTGGCTGACGTGCCATAGATCTAGATGGGACGTTTTGTGGTCAATTTTAAATCACGAAAACAGTCTCCGTCAAAGTACAGAAAAGGAGTACGTGGATATCCGACCATCAATAATTCGATGCATTCGTTTTCTAAGCCGAGTCAAAATAAAATTCAATTACAAAATAATGGATTGCAATTTCTAAAAATCGACTAAAACGAAAAACAAGATGAGAACTGAATTGAATTTTCAAACATCAAATGAAAATATGAAAAAATGGAGTTAGTTGAGTTCGCTTTTTCCAATTCGAATTAATTATGGTGACTCAACTTAAACACTATATTTGAATCGAGAAAAAATAAGTAGAAAAAAAAATTAAAAAAAATAATATAATAATGATAATATTATGATTGATAAAAAGTAATTATTAAAATATTATGAGAAAGAAAATAAATAATAATTTATAAGAGAAAAAGTAAAAAGTAGTTGTTTGCATTAATAGAAAATAAATATAAAACAAAATAAATAAAAAATATTTTCCTTTTATTTTTCTTTCTTTTTCCATCAAAACATTGCCAAACAGGCCTAAGTCAGTTAAGATCCAAACACGATTTTTCATTGACTTTTTCATGTTGTTTTGTAAAAAAAAAATTTAAATGAAAAAGTTTAATAAAAGCACCCAAAACTTTTTATAATCATCTTCAATTGTTGATTAATTTTTTTATTTTACTTCAATTGTTTTCTTTTTTATTTTTATTTTTTAATCATTCAATCATGTGACTTCTAAGTCACTAAATTTGTAGTAGGTCGAAACTTTTTTTTTAATTCTATTAAAAGATTTATTGAGCCATAAGTTTATTAAATATAGTTTTTATCATATTCACAACCTTATACCTCTTTCTTAAAATTGGAATTAAGATTTCAAAAATAAATGTCTAAATTATTAATCATTAGAGTATTCTAAATGGACTGGTAGGTTGTAACTTTATTTACAAAAATTGTAACTTTTTAAATAAAAAGTTGTAACCTTTTCACATTATACGTTATAATTTCTAAAAATTTTATATTTTCAAATGATTTGCAACATATTATCTCAAGAAATTACAACATTTGTCAACAGACTTACAAAAAAGATTTTTTGTTTTTTTGGTACATCATAAAACATAATCAAGTAATCTACTCTAATTTACTCAAAGTTGGCAAGCAACTTTTTTTTTTTTTTTTTTCTGTTTGGTTAATTGGTTCCAAGAGCAAGTTAAATCTTTTGGTGCCTATGATCATAGCTCCTTTTTTTTTGGATCAATTTTCGCAACAAATAAAAATAAGTTTTTTTCTGGACGAGTCCAAGGGACTCTTGCTCAGTCGGCCTATAATTTTAGAATTACCTCCTTGGGTGCTTGCCGTACCATTGAAGCATGCATAGTTGGTTGCCCTAACATTGAACCATGCATACTAGGTCACTATATGGGGTACCTAATATTTGACACATTAGTTCTGTGACCCATTTTTCAGTAACTTTATCATTTAAATGTAATATGGTTGATCATGCAAGATAAATATTTTTTTTTATCCATTAAAATGTCTATTAAATCATAAACTATATAATAGCGATAACTTTCTCTATATTCATAAATCTTCTTTCTCATTTTTCAAGATCAAAATCCCAGATCTTAAAAATAGATATTTAAATTCTTAACTACTAAAATATCTTCTAGACAAACAAGATAAAGATGTGATTAACCTACAATAAATTTTCCCACAATGCATTGAATTGTTACCAAAAATTGTACGTCGTCATTCATTAGCAGGCACATAAAAGATGCATACTAAATAATCTATGGAAAAGCGACCAAGAGAGAGAGAGAGAGAGATTGGAATTGTCCAAATACCAATTAACTCAAAGTTTGGTCTAAATGAACTAATTTGTCCAGTGGAAGTCTCGGGTAAGCACCATTCGCGATCCGTCACTGTCATATTTAGAACAATATTACTCATTCAGACGTTGACATGTTAAACAAGGTGCCCACTAGTGAAAGCTATATTTTCTCGGTTTTAATAAAAGTCGAAAAACCATGATAAGATAATAAACTCACTATAATTCGAATATGTAATATCGTAATCAATTGTATTAAATGAATAAAATTAAAAGTTAAATTTAATTTTCGTACTTTTAACACAATTAATTTAAATATTCTTATTAAAACTTCTTAAGTTTGTGTTCTATTTATTGATTTTAATGCAAATAATCACGACGATAATTTTTAACAGATTACAACTCCACGTCATGATAAAATTCCAAGCTTTGCCTTTGTTCGGAATATGTGTGGTCCTCGTATTTCCTTTGAGCAAACCAAAAGGACATGACCACAATTTTTCTTTTTCGAAATTTTCCCTCAATTAAATGGTTTCATTAATTTGACGTGGGATATCAGTGGGTTTGTGGTCAAGAATTACGTACTAAATCATTCACTCGGAAACAAAAAAATATTAATTTCATAGTGACTAAACAAAATAATCAAAATAGGCCAAAATACTGAAAAAAAAAAATTTGTGAGGGGTGAGACAACTCTGCAAAGAATAAGAACACACTTCATCAAAACCTTTCTTGGGTAGTAAATCTCTCTCGTTTAGCTACCGTTTCAGTTTTAAGTCATGTTTTTTAGTATTTTTAATTTTAATCAGGTTGAGTAGTTTGAGTGGTTTAATGAACATTTCTTTTTTTTTTTTTAATACTAAGTGCATTAAATGGAAACAAACACCAAATTAAAAATATGAATGTCAGTCATTCTGAAAACGGCTCAAACTTATAACATCAGCATACATGAGATCTTTTATTCCTTGAAGCGGAGAGTCGCAGAGCGCTTCACGAACATTTCTTTCCTCAAATGTTACATATACCATCTACAGGGGCGAAATTGTCGGAAACAATCTAAAAGATATGGTCAAACAAATGCTTCTTAAACTTATGATAACTAAACAACAGCAATACAGATATAACACAAGTTGTTCTTGATCTCGAGTTCATGGGGCTTTGTGTCCGGTGGGAGAGCAAAAGAAAAAAGAGTTGGGTGCAACGCATGATAGAGAAGACTGTGCCTCTGACCTGGCACGTGGGCTTACTTGCCACATCAGCACATGAACGGCAACGGAAAACTCAGATTGAAAAATTTATTAAACTTATATGAACATATAAGTTGTCTTGGTCTAGGTAAAACAATATTGTAATAACTATTTATAATTATAAATATGTATTAAATAATAATAAATACTTGAGATTACTTTTTTTTTTTTTTTAAGTGCATATCTAATTAACATTTCCGAATCAGATTAATTGTCGTAAGAATAAGGTAACCTTGGATAGCAGGGGACATGATTTGACATGTTTTAGCAGCCACTTTCAGAAGGAGAAGCTGCTTATCACCAGCCGAGCCAGCAAGCCATTGCACACGCATTTGTTATTCCTTTGTGTTTTTTAGCTCAAATTCTAATATTTGTTTGACGAAGATGCCCCCCTGCCCCCACGAAAGGAGGAGAAAATACAAGGAGGAAAGTTGTTGATGATGCCAGGCATGAATGGAGGGTGAACTTTCAATGGAAGCTAGCATTGAAAGGGACCATTTATCCCTTTTTAAAAAGCTTAACTAATTGAACATTACTGTATAACAATATTTATTGAATAAGATAAAATAAGAGGACAATACAATAATATTTTTTATTTAATTTTATTTATTTATAAAATTAAATAAAATATTATTAATCTATATTTTTTTATTCTGTATATGTTATACTTTAAGTGTTATTATCTAATTTTTCTCTAATTAATTTCGAAAACCAATTAAAAAGGGGAAGAATTGTTGGGAAAGAAACTTTTCATTGGACGCTCAATTTCAAATTGTTGAGAAACGTCGTGCATCAAATAGTACAACTTTTATTAGTGAAAGGTGTCCTCATATTCATGTTGTCTTTTTCAAAGCGTTGGGTCCTAAACCCACAAAGAAGGCTTAGTATTTGAGGGTAATTATCAATGGTCAAAAATCCCCAAATTTGTATTCTTCTACTTGACTGAATCCAACACGACGCCACATCGTTGCTAGTTAATTATAAAATCTTTGCTTACCCATTTTCGTGTTTAAGTTGCCCCTCGGCCGGATACAGGTGAAATATTCCCTCTTGGCCTTTTTCTTAGTTTATATTATTCCGGACAAACTTGCATTGCATGCATCAACCGCTACTGGAAAAAAGAAGGGTGTCCTTGTGCTTGAGACCCTGTGAGATTTTAATGGGAATAGATTGGAAAATTTATTTTAAAGAAGCAAATTTATTAGAGATTGGTTAAATAAAAATTGCGCGGCATTAAAAATAATTAGGGGAAAATTTTATAAAACTATTTTTTTAGGTGTAACAAAATTTGCCGTCCATGAATCCTCGAGCTGTGGGTATGAATTGGGCAAAAAATGCGACTGAAGTCCGAATCAATGGTTCCTAACAACAATTATTGATGCCTAACGACGTCATGATTTGTGTTTGATGACTAATCAAATCAAAAACCGGAAAGAAGCCAAAAGATACATAAATAATCTGGGTAATAGCTCCTCCCTGCAGAAATGCTACGCCAATCTTATCTGTAAGGATGAAATTTCGAAGTCCTAGAGGAAGATGCTCGCAAACTTGAAGTGGAGAATTTGTTGCAACACTGAGATTGACTATGAAATCTGTACAAAAATTTCCTTTCATATGGTGTATGTTTAAGCTAGCAATTTCAAAATTATTTCAATAGTTGTAAATATACAACAATAATGGGTCTATAGTGATCAAATTCTCATCCTTCCAAAGTTATTGGTAATAGGCAAGGTGAAGAGAGAATACTAAAACTCATAATTTATTTCTAAAAATTTCATTGATTGGACTTTCTAACTCAATGACCTTTTCAATGTAAACCTAATCACCTATGAACAGTTTGTTAAAGGACTTGAGAGTTTTAAACAGAAAATTCAACTCGGGTCAAATGAAGATCAGTAGATGGTTCAGGCTTGATAAAACTTAACTGGGAGATTATTGTTCAAGCTAGGTAGCTTATTTATTATCATTTAGCTTAGTGAGATCTAAAGAATAATCTTATAAAAAGATTCATTTTCTGACTTAATCCAATTTAACCTGCTCTAAGATTGCCAAACCTCCATGATTTAGACTGAATTTATAGGCCGACTAACTTTCTTTTAATGTTCTATCGAACTCAAGTATTCGAAGCCCACAAGCTTCTCTAGAATGAATTTTAACACCCACTTGTGTGGTTGAAATAGTACAGGGGCTCGCTTGACTTTGAAAGACCACATGTTAGAATGTTTATTAAGTCAAATGTTGGGATTAAACATACATGGACTTTATGGAGGTTGTAAATGGTTTAATAATATTTAATAAACTCATAAAATTTATTTTTTTTATGAATTTAATGTAAATAATTTAATTTATTTTATATAATAATCTAATATAATTTTTTCTAAAAAATTTATAAAGTATCACCCATACTTATACTTTTTTTTTTCTAATAATAACAATAAACTTTAATTGGATTCCTTCGCAGAATCGCATTCTTCAGACATAGCCAAAATAATAATAAATAGACAGACAAAGACTAATTTTGAGGTCATCGTCAGTCAATTTAGTTGTTGTGGGGTCATGAAGGGGTAGCCTTCCAATTGTGGCCTTCCATTTTTTTTTCCTCTTTTTCAACTTCCTTTTGGCCTTCTTTTTCAACGTCTTTTATTGCAAACTTGTGCATATGATTCGACTTGAACCAAATCCCATCCATTTATACGGTGACGACAACGCGCCACCAACCCAAGGGCATCTGCCATTATTTTTTTCTTTTCTTTTCTAAGCATTGGGCGAGTTCATTGGACCTGAGATACATCATAAAAAGCTCTACCTATTTTTGTCAGTCTCATATCATATATTTTTAAGGCTAGAAACCAAAGTTGTGAAAATAAGATTCTTCCACACAATTTAATTTTTTTTAACACTCACATATTAATATAGTTCATTCAATAATATTTAATAATTTATTTATTTTTTAAAATTTTAATTATTTAACAGCATATATTATTTTAATTTTACTTTGATAATATTAAAAGAATCCAACTAAGTATTTTTTAAAAAAAATAAAAATTTAAATTCTTAACTACTAAAATGTCTCGAGAGAGTTTCACTTGATGTATAACCTCAACAATCTCATTTTTCAAATGCGTAATTACTATTATAGGATTGATTAACTAATTTAAAAGCATGCGTACATGTGCACTGGAGAGGCACATTCTTGACAGTGGGACAAACGCCCCGACTAAAAATCAGGGTACGCTTTTATTATTGTTTTGTATGATTGTTCCCACTAAAATTTTATACGACGTTGACACAATTTTTTTTTTCCCCTCTCAAATCAGGATAATAGCGAGTAGTGTCCACGTATAAAACATGCACAAGTGACCAACCATCAGTACCTGAAACATTTTGTTCTGATATTAAATTTAAAATATTTACTAAAATGTGTAATTAATAATTATAATAATAAATACAAATACAAACATATTGTGTGCGTGTCTATATATATATATATATATATATATATATATAGAGTAATTAAAAAGTAGAGAGAGAAGAATAAAGGTCAAGAAAAATGTATTTTACCTACTTCTCTCATACCCTTTTTGGCTTTGTTACAGTTTCCTTTTGCTAGCTCAAATATGTTGCCCAACTTGTCAATTGGATTTAAACGGAAAGCCTATCAATTAAGGATTCTATGATGTTAGAATATGCATTCCAGTAGCATTATTAGCTGTTTTAAAAATTACCAATGAATTTTGACTTTTTTTGTGGTTACAAGAGGGACCAAAAGGAAAATATAAATAAAATCACTAAAATTTGAATATAAAATTACTAGTTCTATTAGAAGTACACAACATTTTAGTTCATTGATATTACAATTATTTTTAGGGCTGAAAATCATAAGTTTAAGTTTCAGTCAGAGTTAATTAACGAAAGAAAAATGTGATGCAAAAACTGCATTTGGAAATTAAAAATGATTAAATTGGCAATAGACATTAAATTATTAATCGATATTTCATGATAAATCAAGGTGACATTTGTTAAATAGCGCAGAGATGATGTCATAATTAGTTTATTAAACAGCGCATATGTTGCATTAGCTGGTGTTGATGACATTCGTTTATAAAATGATCTTAGGCCCATTTGAAATTAAAGAAAAAAGTTATTGTTCTCCTTTCCCTTTCATCTCAGTACCTTATCCCTTATTATATTGCAAGCACCCAATACCCAACAATACATGGGGACCTTTGGTAAATTGAAATAGTGCCGACAAAAAAAAAACTTGGGAGATTTGTGAACTGAGTTTTAAAAAATTTTAAAGTGGTGTTAATCGTTAAATAATTAAATTTAAAAAAATAATAAAATTAATAATTTAAAAATAACACATAAATAAGATTATATTATTATTTTGATATTATTTAAGGAAAATTAATTAGTGATGCTCATAATGTCAAAATGTTATACTTTGAGACAAAAATTATTCATAGAAGAAAAAAAGTAAAATACAAACTTTCTCCGTCATTCAATAAATTCCTTTTGTCATTTTCGGCAAAGTTGAGTGAACCAAAATGCATAGCTTTCTTTCTTGATTTGTTCCCCAAAATCCCAATTCCGAGTTTGTCCATACTCGATCTACTTCACGACAAAAAATTGCTGCCTTGTTTGGCCCTATCACTTCATCTATGCATTGTTTATTATATAATGGCACATATTAATATTTAATGTTAGCAATAATAAAAAGGCAACCCCACGGGCAAAGCCCCAGTGGAAAGCAACGCCATGTACCTTGTCCAGCAAAAATCTCGCCAATTAATAATTTAAATTTTTATTTTTCAATTTTAAATTTTAATTATGAGGATAGACGTGAGGTCTATAAAAGTAAAAATAATTAATTTTTGTGTCGCTGAATCTCTAAGTGGACAAAAAAAGTAAACAAATAAAGGTATTAGTTAATAAAAAATGAACCCTTTTTATATTTATTTTTAACAAAGACACTATTATGCAATAGGACATTAGTTAATACTGTTATTTTATTAGCTTTAGTAATTGTTATAGAAAAAAAATGACGATTATCCTAGAATTTAATATTGGTAGGAGGGCATCTGGCATCAGCTAACTTAAGAATTTTCAAGGATCATTCAAGCTCAAGTGTTTAGATATGTTTTATGAGATCGGTTACGTGGATGGAAAAGTGGGACGGGATGCCGATGAGATTTTTTTTTTTTTTTTTTGCTTTTAGAGAAAATAATAAAAAATATTTTTTAAAATTAAATTCTAAACTTATTTAATTCTATGTTAAACGTGTTTAGTATTATTATAAATATTTATTTTTAAAAAATTTTAAAATATATGTATATATATTTTTAATTGATGAACTCCACCATCCCATCGTTTTCTGTCCGCAATTCCCGTCCGCTTATTTTTTTCTGTTCTTTTTTTTTAATTTAAATGTAAATCTTTGAATGTCCCGTGAAACTTATAGGAGAAGAAAATTATTCTTTGTTCTACAACTCATTATTAACTTGGGCCTTGATGTGCCTTTTTATATAGCAATAAATTTTTGTTACTGTTTTAAGAAGTTATAGTTCAAATACATATAAAAAATTATGAAAAGTATAAATATTATGTGATATTATTTAGTCATGTATGATACAATATATTTAACGTCCTCTTAACTTTAGCTCACATTAAATTGTCATAATCGTTTAATGTACATTTACACTTCTTATAATTAATCGCATATCGAACATTTAAAAATATATATAACTAAAAACTGAGACTCCGCTGGTTCAAAAAAAAAAAAAAACTGAAACTCTGGGACATATCAACCCAAATCCAACCATAAAACATTTTCGAGTAAATCAATGCCAGTTATTGAGAAACTATTAACAGATACAGCGGTGGCAGTCTACAAATAAACTGGGAGTGTGTTTGTGACATGATATTATATTTGATAATATAAAAATGCGGTAATTATTTATTCTATTTGACATTATCTTATGTTATCTTAACGGTGTACTAAACACGTCTTGAGTTGAGGTTAATAATTTCCAAAGATAGGATCATAGGATGTATTTCAGTAATAAAAAATTTGAATTTTTTATTTTTGAGGCGTAAAATTTTAATTTTAATACAAAGATGTGATATTTATGAAAATATGGAAGAATACGCTTATGTTATAGCTTGGCCAATGACTTTCGGATTTAGGAAAAAAAAAAAAAACGGACGTGAGTTTACGCGCCATGAATTATGCTGGAGTGCACTTACCCCTTCACGAAAAAGTGTTCTACAACAGACAGAACCACAAAAAAAAAAAAAAAAAAAAAAAAGGGCGTTCCACATGTGTCCCTGTCCATGAGTATATAAACACTTTCCATTACCATATTGATTTTTTCTATAAAATAAAAAGTGAGCATCAATAAGTGGACATTAATTACCGGAAGCAGCAGTCTAATTATAATTTGAAGTGTTAGTTTTAGTAATTAACCTGAATTTAAGTTTTTGTGTCAGTGTTTTTCCTACAAATTAGAGATTAAATGTGATGCGCGATATTAAATTCATAACTCGTTAATACTAAAGTTACGTTTGAGAGATCGTTTCAGTCTCAATAATACTATGATTGTGAGTGCTTCCTATAAGAAAGATTGAATGGGGACATCAACGACCCAAAAACTTGTCATAACCCAAGAATCTGACAACTACTATATCTATGAAGTGATATTTTTTTTAATTAAAAAAAGTTGACATTGGCAGTAGAAGTGGCTCCACTTTTAAAAATTAATAAAAAGTTACTTTTTTAAATTAAATTTTAAACATATTAGTATTATTTTAAGTGTATTTAATGTTACATTAAATTTTAATTTTAAAAAATATATTAATCTTTATAAAAATGTACATAAATATGAAAAAAGTTAGACGCATAACCAACATATAGTAATTAATAGATTATTTTAAGTAATTAGACTATTGAAGTTTATAATAAAAAAATTAATAAAAAATATATTTAATTTTATTACAATTATAAAGTATTTGATTATACAAAATAATTTATCAATTTTAATATATTGATCGTGCTTATCACTTTTTCTACTCGTATATAATAAGATTCATCTTTTAAATAAACTTAATTACAGAATAATCGCAATAAAAGATATATAAAAAATCACAATCAATCTAATACGTTTTTATCTCAATTTAATAAAATTTTTATTAAATTATGTCATATCAAAATTCAAAAGTCGCTGTCGTGTTGCTTTCACTGAGTTTTTCCGGTTTTGAAAAATCTGAAGAGTAAAGCTAGCTAGGTGTCGTCCGCAGATCCCAAGATAAAGGAAATAATTTCTCGCCACCATGTTGTAATAAACACGCCAAACCCCAAAGTATCGCTGGAGGAGAATTCGTGATAAACTCAATTTGAAAATACTTTTCTACTGCCGTAGCTTGTCAGTTGTCAGATGATGTAGGTCCCTTTCAATTAGGATAGTGGGAGGTACCTTGGCAATGACTCCTTTCGTTTCTTTCGTTTTCTTTTCTTTAACATGAAAGGATAAAGTTTTAAATTGATGAGTTAAAATTTAATTATAAATATAATATTTTTTTATAAAATTAATTTTTAATATTTTTATTATAAATTAATTTAATATTATTTTGTTATTTAATTATTTAATTTATCAAAAAATATATTATTTATTTATTGCGTCATTATATTACTTTTTTAAAAAGACGTCATATTAATAAAAATATAGTAGCTTAATATTTTTTATTTTTTTCTTATTTTTAGAAAAAAAATATCATAATATCATATTTTTAATAACATTATATCTTATTAGGAAGTAGTATAATAGATGATATATTTTTTAGTAAATTAAACAATTAGATAATAGAAAAATACTGAATTATTGTACAACGAAAATTTTGGAGACCAATTTTACTAAAAAAGTATTGTGTCTATAATTAGACTTTACCCCAAATGTTAGACACCTAAGATTTTGGCTATTAGGAAACAAATACGTAAGAACGCAATTTGTGTTACGCAAAAACAATATAATCTGTATTATGCAAAAAATATATAATTAATTTGATAACTTTTTTTAAAATTTAATATATATTTTTTATAATTTAACAGTTCAGATTTTATATATTAATTTTATATCTATCATTAATAAGTGCCTATATAATTTTTTTTTCCTATAATAATAAGAGAAAAAGTAAAGGTTGACGGAGGGATTCATTTTTTTTTATTGATACTTTATTAATCGTTTTTTTTCTTAATTTTCTCTTTTAGATTGAATTTATGATTTACGAATTAGTGTTTAGCATGTAGAATTTAATTTTTAGGATTTTAAGATTTGGGATAATCCTAATTATATTTAGGGATTAGTTTTTCAAAAATTATTAAAATAATAACTATAGTTACTTGGGCTGAAATTTAAAAGTCTTAGTTTCTCGTTTTATATACACAAGTCCTAAAAGAATAAAGTTTAAAGCAGTATTAAAATGATATAAATAGTTAGATAATAGAATTTTAAAAAATAAAAAAATATATAAATTATTAGATATTATCAGATGAATTATATACTCACATATCTCTTCATAAAGCCTTTTTTTTTTTACTGTTTTTTATAATCTGAATATGCCTGCATGAGTGTACATTAAAGTAAAAATGACAAAATTAAATTTATGTAAAAGAATACCCATTACTTAGAAGAAAATGATTACAGAAGGGGGAAAAAAAAAAGGAATGACGCATCGCAGGAGATGAATTTCTCATAAAGCTGCACAGGTACTTATAATAAGAATTATATATATATATATATAGATAAAAGCAGAGATCTCATGTATATTTAAAAGATGAATATAAATTTCAATTAAACCTAAAAATCTGTTAAATATTATCATGTACTTTTGTCATATTTTCTTGAAGATCCAAGTCAGTAATTCAACGTTGCATATACAAATCCATCAAAACTAATTAAATGCAAACAAAGGAGACAGTTTGCAAAAGGAAAAAAAATTAAAGGAGTGAAAAAATTGGAAACTATTTTCCATTTATGAAATGGTGGAAAAAAGAAACTGATTTACCAAATTTTGGATCCATTAGATATCGAGTTCATGAAGTTTGAGACATTAAATTTCAAATCTTTTGTATTTTGTATTTAAATTATTTTAAATTTAAATTAATTAATTTTTGGGACATTTTATGCATTTCGAGTTATGAATTATTGACATTTTTAATTAATGCAAACTAACTTGATTTTAGTTTCAAATATATTACATTAAATTATTGAAGTTAAGTCAGTTTTTGCCGCCTACATTATCTTTCTATTGAGAAGTAGGGCATCACATCATGGTTGCGTCCTAAGAATAACTTCCAATTACATTTCGGCAAAACCAAGCAATGCCCTGCCAAAAAGAGGGTGTTTAAGAATAAAATTATGTAAACATATTTAATAAAATATATAAAAAATAAGTAATTTATTCGATAGTATTCAACAAATTATTTATTTATTTTTAATTCAATAAATCTTTTATAATTTAATAGTTAATTTGTATATTTATTGCATTCTTGTTATGACATTTTCATAAAGTTGTTTTTTTTTTGAAAAAAGTCACAACTCCTAAAATTTGATTAGTTGTCTTTGATAGTATGCCATTGCCTTTTTTTTTTTTTTTTTGTTTCATTCAATAACTCTCCCTCTCTGGCTTACACCTCAGTTTTTCAACTTTTTCCACCACCATGTCATATCTTCCAAGTTTAGAGATGAGTAACAAATATCATTGAGCCATCATCCAATGATGGCTTATCAAACAAGAGATAATGTCTTAACAATAACAAAATTGCTTAAATGGTTCATTTTATGAGAGTTTGACCAGTTTTATGTTGACCACCAACCTACTGCAACCCTCTTCCTTTATTCGGACTTGAAACCGGCAACGCCAAGCATGAGATCCGATGTTAGTAAAATTAGGTAATGTAATGTCTTAACGAAAAACCTATTTTCAACAACTATTGCTTTTTTGTTTTTTTTTTTTTTTTGTTACAATAGAGAACGAAAAGTTAAAGAATGAGAACAAAAATATTATGACTTAAAAATAGTACTAAAAAATTTTAATAAAATATCACACTATACTATATCTAAATAAGGAAACCAGAGCATTCAACATAACCACCCAAATCCAAACACAACTCACATCACGCCAATTGTGCACAGGCGTTCTCCAAATCACCTGTCCTTTACCAGTTGAGCCCCGGAAACCCATTGAAGCCACCATGGAAGTCCATCAAAATTAGCCAAATCAAAGCTCACAAAGTCACCATTGAACCTAGTAAACTGCCACTGCGAAGAAAAAAAAAAAAATCAAACGTGAGACAGAGAAAAATATAATTTCGACGCAAAGAGAGAAAGTGTGTGTGCTAAATTTGCACGTTAATTCAAAGTTCAGCGATGAATGAAGCATTTCACGTGTTAATGATCTGGTGATTGATATATGCCAAGTGACAGTCTAGATCATTTTTTTGTCAAATAATTCTAACATGTGAGGCAATAGCAATGTTTCAAAAGAGAAAAATTATATAAGCATGCAATAATAAATATAAAGTTGACACGTTTTATCTAAATTGTTAGATTATGAAAAATATATTAAATTAAAAAAAAATAAATTATTAAATTAACTATATATTTTCTGTGTAATACAAATTGTGTGTCTGCATGGTCGCTTCTATTTAAAAAATGATATTAGTTCAGTGATGAGAAAAACTAAAAATTCATATTTGGGCGGTGATTTTATATAGTAGACGTGGGTCAGTGATAAACAATACATTTTGTTTGTATCTTTCTAGATGTTTTGGAAATTTTAGGCCCAAGGATTGGGTTGTGCTCAATTTGTTAGAAATTATAAGGTTAAGGTTTGAATTTTTAACTTCACTCTCACTCACTCTCGGCTTTCCAAAAAAAAAAAAAAAGCAGGAAGTCATTACTCGGCGAGAATATCAGATATGCAATTTTTTTGTCTTAAATCTTATATTTGTTTTACCTATGAGACTTAAAATTTTTTGACATTTTACTTGAGTTTTAAATTTTTCGATTTCTTATTAAATAAGTTCTTTTATTTATAAAAAGTGATCAATCTGTTAATAAATGAATTTAAATTAATAAAAATTATTAAAAAAGAGTCAAATATACGAATAAAATATCTTTTTATTAACAAATATGCACATTAAATATTTTTTAATCAACAAATATACGAATTGAATTTACAATGTGTATATTTTGTGATAGAAAAAATATTCAATTGGTGTATTTAACGTCTTTTCAAATATTTTTCGTAAGATCAAAATATTTTTTTAATAGATAGATCACTTTCCATCAATAGATGGACTGATTTATTAAAAAATTAAAAGATTTATAACTTAAATGAAATTTTAAAAAGACTTAGAATTCATATATAAAAAGTACAAAGATTTAAAACAAAAAAGATGGATATCCCAAGAGAATGCTCGCTTGTTTTAAAACGGACTTGGACCAACTTTTTTTATTCTCCTCACACATTTCATTTGAACAAGATGAAAATTTAGTCACTTAACTTTTATTTAGTTTGTCTTAGACTCTCTAAAATTTTATTGCTGCTATGATCTTCTATTTTGATCCTGTTCATTTATGGTGAGCCTTTTTTTTTTTTTTTCCTTTGTAACTAGGTGTTTTGTCTGGAATCCAATCCTTCCCCAGTCGTAATCACTGCCTAATTTATCAATTAAGGACTGTATTCTTTGGTCAAAGTGACTATTTTGTAAGAGAAAAAAGTAAAACTATATCGTTATAGTCTTTCAAATAGAATATCGAATTGGCTATTGTGTTTTTTTTTTTTTCCTTTCCTATGCTAAGAGTTCTTGCATGACAAAAGCTTGTACGAACAAGTAAATTATTCTTTTTGTCTAATAAAAAAAAATTATTGTAAATATATCAATCATCGAATCTGTGGGTCGAGGTTAGAGTTATCTTCGTTTTCATGTCTCATTCAACCACCTCTATAAAAATAAACCCACCACTCAAGTACCAGCAGAATTGAGTGAAATTCAACCACTAAAAACCTGATGTGCGAGTCTTAATCCTAGCGCCAGTCATAGAGTTTTACCACCTAAGGGCCACCTAGACATTATTAAGAGAGGACGAGATTGCAGAGACTCAAATCCAAGTTCTTCAGTATAAAAATATACTGATTAATTACTAAATTACCCCTTGACTACTAAAAAGTAAATTAATTTTACCCGGTAGATTTAACGGTAATTGTATGAAAGAAAAGAATGGATGATGATATTGGCACACAAAATTTTTCACTTGACAAAATAATAGTGAAGAAGAGGTAACCAAAAATAATAATAATAATAATAATAGTGAAGAAGAAGCTTAAAAATGGTTCCTGTACCGATTGACCTTCAATATCATTTTATTTGTTACATATTTGGACCAAGCATATCGGGCACCAATTAGAACATAAAATATAAGTCCCATTCAATAATTCATTTTTTGATTAAGAAATTTATTAAATCATGAGTTAGATAATAAAAATAACTCATTTTTACATAAATCTCATATTCTCTATTCTCAAAATTAAAACATAAGATTAATAGAATAAAAATTTAAAGTCTAATCATTAAAATGTCTTCTAACATCATGTTTAGAAAGAGAGAATTCATGTAAGAAGAAAAGAATTGGGATGGGATGCAGAAGGGGTTTGAGTTTAGAAGAAGAGGAGAGAAAAAAAAAAAAAAAAACGGTGGGCCAAGGAATTTTTTTTCCGGGCGTCATAAGCTACTTTTCCTTTTATTTATTTATTTTTTTTGTTTTTACTAAAGTTACTTTTTTGCTCATGTGATTATTTTTTTTTCATTTTTACTTTTTAAGGGTAAAATTAGAATTATAATACATATTATTTATTTATTTTTCACTTATTCATAAATAAAATATTTTTAATTTTCTTTTCTCATATTATACTCTTTAAATACAAGAAGAATAAAAAAATTTTTCTCTTTCAACATTTATCCTTTGTACTTTCATTCCTCTTATATTTCTCTCTCTCTCTTTTTTTGTTTTTCCAAACAAAGTGAAAAGGGCCAATTATTTGACTTTTTTTTTTCTTTTTTATCTATTAAAAAACTTATTAAGTTATGAAATATATAATAAAAATAACTCTTTTGATTTTCATAATCGTATACTTCTTTTTCAGAATTAGAACATCAGACTTTAAAGAAAAAAGTTTAATTTTTTAATTATTGAAGTATGTGAGAAGGACATTTAACTTCTTTTGTTGTAACGTATGCAAAAATAGAGATGATTTTTTATAATTCCACTAAAAAATATTGTAACTCTCTGTATAGAGACTATGAAAAAATCGAATGATTACAATAGATTTCATATTAAGTAATAAACTGTAAATCTAACTCATACCACTTAATTGTGACGAGATTCGAATTTGCGATCTCTCGTGCAGATGTAAGCCTTCTAACCAATCACGCCACACAAGTGGTGTAATAGGACATTTAACTTTGATGTTCTGTCGGGACCCTAAAATGGTTTGTGCGTAGAATGGCATGGTTGAAATTTGAGATTTACTAGACTTACTTATGGGCTTAGAAACCGATACAAGCGAGTTTGGGCACACCACTAGACAAGTGGGCTTCCACTTACACTTCTTCCTTTACGCCTAGCCCAGACATCCAATTATTGAGTGGGATTGGCCCTCCTTGTGTGTTGGGAGGATGAAATTGGAGGAGGGAGGAAGGAATTAAGATGGAATGGAGAAAGTGTGTGTGTTTGGGAGAGGGTTTTTGTTTTTATAGTTGTAAATTTGTTTTTATATCTTTATTTTCATTTTTATATTTTTATTTTTTAGGGATAAAATTAATATTAAAATATACATTATTTTCTTTCTTTTTTACTTTGTACTCATTCTTAGACAATATATTTTTACTTTTATTTCTTCAAGCTACACCCTCCCAAGTACTGGAGGATTCAACATTCATTTTTTATACTTTTATAGCTCTCATATGTCTTTCTCCTTTTTTTTTTTTTCTTTTTGCCAAATAGAGGATTAGAATTTAAAGTGAACCAGCCTGCTAAATTTTTAAACACGGTAGACGTAAGCTTTTTGCTCTCTTTTCGAGAGGACTCCTTCGAATTCAACTTTTTTCTTGGCTCTTGCAGGCTAGGGACTCATTTTTTCCCTCTTCAAACCAACATTAAAGCTTATAAATTTTCAAGATATATAAATGTTAAAGTACAACATTTTTATAAATATTTGATTGAGAAATAATTAAATGCAAAAATTTTTTGATCAATATAGCGGTACTTGTTAATATTTTTCCAAGTAAAAATTGATAAATTGGTCAAACTATTGAACTACCGGCTGAATCAATAATTCAAAAACTCAATTTCGGATCAATATTTAGACTCGAGTTTTAAAACTATGCTTTCAATTCTTATGAAAAAATTGATTCTGAAACTTTAAAAGTGTCACACGTTAGACTTAATTATTTGGCACATGTTCAAATTTCCACTTCGGGCGATGGATTAATCTTTTTTGTTAGAATATTCTTAATTCATATTCTTTGAGTAGATCTAAAGAACATGTATATTAAAAAAAATTCATGATGTGATTCGATTAATAAAGAAATAATATATTAAATAATTTAATCTCAACTGTTGATTTTAGCATTGAGGAGAATTAAGTCTAAACTTATATATATATATAACTAGTCTTCTCTTTTTTTAATACACATGAAAACTTCACCTAAAGTATATGATTACAACATAGGTTAGGAGAGAGAAATCGGTTATTAAGTTGAAGGAAAGCTTCAGTCCTTATTCCGATGCAAAAATAGTTATGACTTCTACTAATTCAAGTATGTCATTTGCATAATTTTATTTAATATCAAAATATTAAAACTATATTTTATGATGACAAGATTTATTTATTAAATGTAACACTTTTATGTGCCTATGACGCTTAAAATTGGAATTTCCCTTCATTATGGTTTAGGTTTATCTTTTTTTTGACTGGAATGGTTTAGGTTTATCTGGGCGTTGTGACCATATGATTTGTAAGGAAGCAAGATTTTCCAGGTTCATATAACCATTCAAATCCTGGGACAAATAGATGAAATTATTGAGTAAAATTTGATTACGTAAACATGTTTAATGAAATATGTGAGAGACATAAAATTTATCTAACGATTTATTTTATTTTAATTTTTTAATTTAATACATATTTTGTAATTTAATAATAAAAATAATTATGTGTCCATTGCATGCCTCCTTAAATGTTATAAACAATCTTTACTTATTGGATAATAATGGTTAGGAAAAAGTTAACACATTCCACCACATAATAATGTTAGCTCACGCAACAAAGGTAAGGAGAAAGGAAAGTCTCAGTCTTTATTTCGACGTAAAAGTAGTTATGATTTTTACTAATTCAGGTATGTCATTTGTATAATTTTATTTAATCTCAAAAAATATTAAAATTATATTTTATAATGATGAGATTTATTTATTAAATGTAACACTTTTATGTGCCTATGACGCTTAAAATTGGGATTTCCCTTCATTATGGTTTAGGTTTATCTTTTTTTGACTGGAATGGTTTAGGTTTATCTGAGCGTTGAGACCATATGATTTGTAAGGAAGCAAGATTTTCCAGGTTCATATTACCATTCAAAGCCTGGGACAAATAGATGAAATTATTGAATAAAATTTGATTACGTAAATATGTTTAATAAAATATGTGAGAGACATATAATTTATCAAATGATTTATTTTATTTTATTTTTTTAATTTAATTCATATTTTATAATTTAATAATAAAAATAATTGTGGGTCCATTGCATGCCTCGTTAAATGTTATAAACAATCTTTTTTTAGTCTAAAACTGTCCAGTATCCAATCTAATATTTAATAAAATATGTGAGAGACATAAAATTTATTTAACAATTTATTTCATTTTATTTTTTTAATTTACTACATATTTTGTAATTTAATAATAAAAATAATTATGTGTCCACTGTATATCTCTTTAAATATTATAAACAATCTTTTACTTATCGAATAATAATGGTTAGGAAAAAGTTGACACATTCAACCACGTAATAATGTTAGCTCACGCAACAAAGGTAAGGAGAAAGGAAAGTCTCAGTCCTTATTTCGACGTAAAAATAATTATAATTTTTACTAATTCAAGCATGTCATTTGCATAATTTTATTCAATCTCAAAAAATATTAAAATTATATTTTATGATGATGAGATTTATTTATTAAATGTAACACTTTTATGTGCCTATGACGCTTAAAATTGGGATTTCCCTTCATTATGGTTTAGGTTTATCTTTTTTTGACTGGAATGGTTTAGGTTTATCTGAGCGTTGAGACCATATGATTTGTAAGGAAGCAAGATTTTCCAGGTTCATATTACCATTCAAAGCCTGGGACAAATATATGAAATTATTAAATAAAATTTGACTACGTAAACATATTTAATAAAATATGTGAGAGACATATAATTTATCTAATATTTATTTTATTTTATTTTTTTAATTTAATTCATATTTTATAATCTAATAATAAAAATAATTGTGTGTCCATTGCATGCTTCATTAAATGTTATAAACAATCTTTTTTTTTTGTCTAAAACCGCCCAGTATCTAGTCTAATGGGTTGATTAATCTGAACCGATCTGGGAAATTTCTCGAAGGGCGACAAAGGTCTCCCAGTGAGTATTTAACGCGACTGCATTCTTAAGAACTGGAATTCGAGACCTCTGATTAAACGATGACAAACTCATACCACTCGCACCAACGCTCACTGGTATAAACAATTTTTTCCTTATCAAATAATAATGGTTAGGAAAAAGTTAACACATTCAACCACGTAATAATGTTAGCTCACGCAATTATGAAAAAAAATATTTTATTATTTTTTAAATTTAAATAATTTATCAAAAAATAAATAGAAGTACAATCAAACAAGTAAGATAAGTAACAATATTAATAATTTTTGCAATCATATTAATAATGTGTATAAAATGTCACTTTATTTTATTAACGGCTGGTTGTATATTTTGTCAATACGGTTATACATTTCACCGATTTAATTACACATCTAATTATTTTCATTTAAAAAATTCAAATGTCAAAAAATAAAAATATTCTCCATTCACAAGTTGACGTCATTGTGCGATTACTTGTGGCCAAAATGTACGTGCTTGCACAGTGTTCGGATGGTTAAAGGACCTCTCTCATAATCTTTTGAACGAGTCCAACGGACTAACTTTAAATATTACTATATTAGTAGTTTAATTTGAAAAAAATCATTTGAGTTTATTATTGTTAGCTCTCATGAACTTGCAATGAATTCCAATAATGCCAAGCCTTTTTCAGTCTGGAGAGAAGAATTTAATAATCAATAAAGTCTGATAGTAAATTTGGTGTCGACTCGTCTTTATACAGACTATTATTTGCACTCTTGTTTCATGGGATAAGCATATTTTTAGTCCTATACGTTTGTCCCTTTTTCACGTAACTCCATAACGTTAGAACCGTTTTATTTAAGTCTTACACGTTAGCGAATCATTTTAATCAAGTCCAGATTTGGACGAAGGGCTATTTGACCGTTAAAATCAGCGTTGACCTCAATTAAAATATTATAAAAAAATAAAAATACGTGATTTTAACGTATTAAAATGAAATAAAAATAAAAATACACTATTTTCAATAGATATACATAAATATAATTTTAAAAAAATTCAATAAATTTAAAAATAAAAAATAAAAAGTTAAAGAAATTTAGTTGAAAACCTAATTACTGTTAAATACTGTTTTAACTACGTTAAAATATTATGAAAAATAGAAATACGTCATTTTAATGTATTAAAGTGAAAAAAATAGAAATATGTCATTTTCACTAAATATACGTAAATATAATTATAAAAAAATTAAAATTTTAATAAACTTAAAAACAAAAAAGAAAAAAATTAAAGAAATTCAGATAAAGGCCTGATTGACTGTTAAATACTGCTTTGACTATATTAAAATATTATAAAAAATAAAAATATATTATTTTAACTTATTAAAATGAATGAAGAAATAAAAAAATGTCATTTTGATTAAATATACGTAAAAATAATTGTAAAAAAATTAAAAAAATTAAAATTTCAATAAATTTAAAAACAAAAAAATTTAAAAAAAAACCCAAAAGTAATAAAAGAAAATTATTAATTTTTTAGAAAATATTTTTAAAATTATTAAAAATTAAAAAAATTAAATAAAATATAAAAAAATTAATTTCTCCCATTCTTTCCTCCTTTCTCTCTCCTCCCTCCTCTCTTTCTCTCTCATCACCTCTCTCTGCTCTCTCGTCCCTCTTTCTCCTCCCTCCTCTCTTTCTCTCTCATCACCTCTCTCTTCTCTCTCCTCGCCTCTCTCTCCTCCATCTCTGTCTTCTCCCTCTTCCCCCTCTTTTCCTTCCTCCCTTTCTCTCTCCTTGTCATATAAGATCCAATTTTGTGTTCATATAATCCAACAATTTTTTTTTGTACAAAAATGTGAAAACAGGCAGGAAGAGGACGATGACAAGGAAAGAGAAAGGGATGACGAAAAGAGAGGGGGAGGAGGGAGGAGAGAGAGACGAAGGGGAGAGAGGCGAGGAGAGAGAAAGAGAGGAGGGAGGAGAGAGAAAGGAATGGAGAAGAGAGAATGAATTTTTTTATTTTTCTTCTATTTTTTTAATTGTTGATAATTTTAAAAATATTTTTAAAAATTAATATTTTGTATAAACCAAAATTTATAATTTTATTTTCTATTTTTTTAAAAATTTAGTGAAATTTTAATTTTTTTTTTACAATTGTATTTATGATATTTAATCAAAATGACATATTTTTATTTTTTTATTCACTTTAATAAGTTAAAATGACATATTTTTATTTTTTTATTCACTTTAATACATTAAAATGACGTATTTTGATTTTTTCATAATATTTTGACGTAGTCAAAGCAGTATTTAACAGTCAACCAGGTCTCCAACTAATTTTTTTTAATTTTTTCTTATTGTTTTTAAATTTATTGAAATTTTTTTATTTTTTATAATTATATTTACGTATATTTATTCAAAATAGCGTATTTTTATTTTTTATTCACTTTAATACATTAAAATCAAGTATTTCTATTTTTTTATAATATTTTAATGCGGTCAATGTTGTATTTAACGGTCAACCAAACGTCCGTCCAAAATGGGACTCGATTAAAATGACTCATTAACGTGTAGGACTTAAATAAAACGGCTCTAACGTTATGGAGCTGCATAAAAAAAGGACAAACGTATAAGACTAAAAATATGCTTATCCCCTTATTTCATATTTACACATTTTTTAAAATTTTTATTTACACATTTTTTTTATTTGACATGACATGTGGGTGTTTCAAATTACACTTTCAGCATATAATTGCAGCCCAAAGAATATTTTGTAGACAATTATTGAGTTGTTGTTGAGATATTTATTGATACATTTGATAAAAAATTTATTAAATAGATAATTTTTTGAACTTATTTTTTTGTTAAAATTTTATGTGCTTGTTTGATACAAGTGTAACACCTAAAATATTTTTCATATCGTAGTTTATGTATATAATTTTTTTCTATTTCTCTCTATTTTTTTTCACAAATTAAATTTGACTTACTCTTTGAGTACATAAATCTATCAAATGGATCTACTAAATCTCAAAATTTTTAGATGAAATATTTGGAAAATAAGAAATTATCCAAAATCAAATGTAATTTATAATACATTAGTGTATAATAAATATTTCTATTTATTAGTTAATTCGACAACAAAACAACAAACTCAAATTCCACGAGTCAATTTTCATAAAAATATTTCTATGAAAAATTGATGGACTAATTGGAAATTTTTTATCAAATTATTGATTTAAATAAAACAAATAAAGTTATTGATATAAAATAGAATTCATAATGGAATAAATAAATAAATAAATTAGCTCAATTTGATGCCACGCCACATTCAATTCAAATTTAAATTGCCAGTGAATAAGAAAATCCATAAGTCAAGCTTTCTATAAAAATATATCGTAATTTCGATAAAATTAAATGTAAGTCCGCTCTTATATAATTATAAAATGAGTTACTGACCGTCCAACATGAGCAATTAAGTATTACAGTCTTTCCTAATCTGTCTGTAAAGTATATCTTTTCTATTTTTCTCTTAATAAAAAAACATCAATTAATATATAAACGCAAATTCAAAATCCAAGAAGTCGCTACCAAATGTTTTATTTTGACCAATGGCGTAAGTGCCAACAAGGCCAAAAAAAAAAAGTGCCAACAAGGCTCTATGTCTCGGCTCTCTCTCCCAACTCTCTTCCCTTTCTCCTGGAAAAACAAGAAAAAGGAGAGAATTTGGTTGACCCACAGATCTAAAATCCTTTATTTCTGTAAATTCCATTGAATCAAATTAAGAAAAAGCTGAGTTTATATGCCTTTTTAAGTCTCCACATACCTTTGTCTTCTCCTTATTACAAGATCTATAAACACTGGTCTTGTCCTTCTTACAAGATCTACAGGTTTTGTTCCTTTTTTTTTGTTGGGGTCACATAGATTTGTTGTCTGTCTGTAATGGATAGCAAATACACAACTATCCCCAAGAGCTCATACGTGGAGTTACAATCGCATAATGGTCGACAAAACCCAGTAAGCCCACGAAAACCCCACATCAAATTTGATGATGTTGAGAAATTTATAGATCCCACGATTGGAAAGATTCAAACTTTTGATCATGAAGATGGTCATGATGATAATGAGGATTTCGATGTTGATGATTATCCATTAGTTGTTTCGAAACACAGCAAAGGGTCTAGCATCCATGGTGCAGTTTTTAATCTCGCCACATCCATTATTGGAGCTGGGATCATGGCCTTGCCAGCTACAATGAAGGTTCTTGGATTGGTTTTAGGTGCTGTGTTGATAATCTTGATGGGTATTTTGTCTGAAATTAGTGTTGAGATGCTAATTAGATTTGCGGTGCTTTGTAATGCTTCTTCATATGGTGAAGTTGTTCAATGTGCCTTGGGAAGAACTGCTAAAGTTCTGTCTGAAATTTGCATAATTGTGAACAACGCCGGTGTTTTGGTTGTGTATTTGATAATTATGGGTGATGTTATGTCGGGATCGCTGCATCATATTGGGGTTTTTGATCAGTGGTTGGGGCATGGGGTGTGGGATCACAGGAAGTTGTTGATTTTGCTTGTGGTAATCATTTTCCTTGCGCCCCTTTGTGCATTGGATAAGATTGATTCCTTGAGCTTGAGTTCAGCTGCTTCAGTGGCTTTGGCTGTTGTGTTTGTTATAGTGTGTTTTGTTGTTGCTTTTATAAAGCTCGTTGAGGGAAAAATTGAAGCTCCAAGGATGAGTCCTGATTTTGGTTCGAAAAAAGCTGTTTTGGATTTGCTTGTGGTGATCCCCATAATGTCGAATGCCTATGTTTGCCACTTTAATGTTCAGCCTATATATAATGAGCTTGAAGGGAAGTCACCACAAAGGATGAACCAAGTGGGAAGGATCACCACCATGCTTTGCGTCGTGGTTTATATTTCGACGGCCACATCAGGGTATTTACTTTTTGGCAAGGATACAGAATCTGATGTGCTGACCAACTTTGACAAGGACCTTGGTATTCGCTTTAGCTCCACCTTGAATTATGTTGTCAGGGTTGGCTATATTCTTCATTTGGTTCTTGTTTTTCCTGTTGTTCATTTTTCTTTAAGGCAAACTGTGGATGCCCTGGTGTTTGAGGGATCAGCTCCACTTTCAGAGAGTAGGAAGCGGTCATTGATGTTGACAGCAATTTTATTGGGAATGATTTATTTTGGGTCTACCATGATTCCCAACATTTGGACTGCATTTAAGTTTACTGGAGCAACAACAGCAGTTTCGTTGGGGTTTACGTTTCCATCTCTTGTTGCCCTGAGGTTAAGCCATAGGGGCCAGGGTTTAAGTCCTGGAGAGAAGTTTCTGTCATGGTTGATGCTAGTATTGGCAATAGTGGTCAGCATTGTTGGAGTTATTGGCAATATTTATAGCCTCAAAAGCCAATCCCAATAAATTTCTCTGTTAAGATTACAAGGTTAGTCTCTACAGTTTAATTTCATAAACCGTTGGGTGGGAAAAACTTTCATGGTTTCCGTGTTGCTTTGATTCCTGCTGCTTCCAAATAAACGAGTAGAATTGGACACTAGGTAGACTCTTGACCAAGGTAATTTCAAAGATTAGGACCATGTCAGGAGGTCCAGAGACAAGCTCGAAGAGCTCTAAGGCCTGTGCCTACATTTCAGATTACCAAAACCTCTCACAGCCATTGTGACAGGCACGTTAAGCAGTTGAAAAATGCTTAAGGAGCCTGCTTCTTTGAATGCCCTGCATATGTAAGTTGATTGAACAGGAAGTGTTTTAGTACATGTGACAGATCATTTTTTTTTCTCCATTGTATTTTCTTGAACAGTCCATACGAGTGTAATTTAAGCAACAGCATTGCCCATACAGAACTTTTATGTCATTTTTGTTGCATAAGAATATGTAATTGTTCATTTAACATGATGTTTTCTTTCAAAATTTCAATTTTTTTGTTGTTATGGTTTGTTGCTCATCCTTGCATCAATATGGTGCTCGAGTGAGTTATGCATGTTTAAAACCAATGTAGCCATCTCGTGGGCTCAGGGATTCCTCTACTAGATTCATAATTTCATATTTTATTCTGGGTTGCCAGTCACACCAATTTTGCTCTATACAATTGTTTTGTTTCCCTTCTTTTTTAGCAAACAAAGAATACTGGTCTGTGTCTTTCAACTGTAATGGTAAATTGCATTTCTTTGTTGCCAACAATTACATGTTATGAAATCAAAATCAGTTACATCATATAACAATAAGAAGGTGATGAATACAGCAGTAATGCGAGAGACTATGAGCAAAAACAAGAGCAGAAATTAAGAGTTAAACTGCTACACTGCATCAAAGAAACGTGGGAATATGCTAGTTCATGGATGAGTTGGTTGCTGTGGAGTTGAAACCTAATCTGTTATCCAGGGATTTTGTTTCTGGAGTTTTTGCGAGTACTAATGTTTGGATTGCTTCATGATCTACTTAGCTAAAGCATTGAAGTCAATTCGAAAAATTGGTTCCTGCCCTGCCATGTCCATTGCACGTCAAAGTTGTTTGTTCTCATTGTGGATTTTTTTTTTCAATACTGGATCTGTAGGGGAAAAGATTGTTTCTTTGTTGCTTTCCCGTGAGGATTTTGTGCTTCAGTTTTATCTTCCGAGTGCATATTGCTATGCACTTGTTTCTGAAAAGGTTGCAGTCAGCTAGATAGCTATTGCAGATCTCTTCCTCTGCAAGAAAGGAAAAAAGAGTCTTTTTTTTGGTGGGGGGGGGGGTGTTGGTGGGGTTATGTACTCTATGCATTGTGAGTGTTATCTTCCCCAACATTAGCTTATCTGAAACATAAATTTGTTTGCCACCATGTTAATGTAGCATTATCTCACTAAGATTAAACTAGAATGTGCCCTGTTTATTGCACGCGAAATGTTTTTTCAGAGTAGTATAAGAGGTTGGGCATTTGTTTCCCCCAACCACTAGGTGAGGGGTTTGAACCTTCCACCTGGCCTCACCCTTCCTTTTTTTCTGATGCCCAATAAGCCACAAAAAAAAGAATAACATAAATTTGTTGCCACAAGTGCCTGTAATTGAGCTGGGGCGCATAACAGACTGGCCTTGCACTTCCCATGCCTTGGAATATGCCTCTGCAAGCTTCCCAATGAAGCTGCCGGAGCAAGCCTCACTTACATTTCCCTCAATGGCTCAAGCATTCCCATTTTTTCCTCAATGGCCTCACTTACCAAAGCTAATTTTAGCGCAATAGCCGTAATTACTTTTTGGGTTTTGATCCGTCTGTCTATTATTATTGTTCTTCTTTTAATTAATTGAGATATTTATTAGACTGTAAATTACATAATAGAAATAATGTTTTTACATTCTTATGCACCCTGTAACTTTTTTGAAGATTAGAATACAAGCTCTCTAAAATGAAAGTCTAAATTGTTTATCAGTGAAGTTTTCTAAGAGATAACACAATATAAGTAATGCAACACGCAAAGTGCACGCAAATGAACAAAGTATCATTGGATTCAAAATTTTCGAAAATTTTATTGTTGCTCATTGTTGCTATCGATGAATAAAATGGAATTACAATATATAGCTAAACGAGTATTAAAGATGAAATGACTAATTAAGACATCTTGTTCTTGTATTAAGTAGAATAAACTATCATTGAAACGTATAAACATAATGAGATTTGCTCATCTCTCTTTTCCTTTTAAATTAGTGCATTTACAAAATTAGCAAAACCAAAAAGAAAAATGCTAGCCTATATTGTTTAAAAATGGATTTTATCTATACCTACACAGAAACATAAAATGGATTTGTCTCCTTTACAAAAATTTGGATAATTGATGAAATTATGCTTTTATAATAGTTGATAAAAATATTTAAATAATCGATAGAATTGTAAAATTCCTTCCAAATGAGATAGTTTCGATGACAAGAAGTCGGGAAAGAGAGAGATATTTAAGCACTCAAAGTATTATTGTTGAGGGTATTTGGTCAAATATTATTTATTAGCTATTATTAGTTGTTACGTACGACTATAAAAGAATTGAGTTGAGTCGAACTTCAACAAGTTTAGGCTTGACTCAAAAAAAAAAAATATAGTCGAGGTCATGCTAAATCTTAACTTTAATTTGTAAACTCGAGCCCGACTGGAAATTTTTTTGATTGAACTTGGCTCAACTCGTTTTCAAACAAACCCTATATTTATTCAAACAAATAAAGACCATCAAATGAAGACAGGAATCATTGCTCACACAAACAAGCAACATCGTTTTTTTTTTTTTTTTCTTAAGCTCAAAGAAAAAAAAACATCATTTTTTTCTTTTCTTTTGTGAAATTATGAAACCATAAATTGGTGGTTGAAACAAGGTTTTAAAAATCGAACCGGTCATTAAATTAGAAAGTTGAGAGATTCAAGATTTAACCGGATTAGCTGTGGTTGAACCGGTAAAACCGATATTTAATATTAAATGTATAAAATTTAAATAGTTATATACATTTATCTAATATATTAATATTTAAAATGTAATATTATATAAGATATAAGTAATATATATATATGATACTTATATTTGTAACCTTAATATATAATTTATAATCTATTCTAAAATGAAAACTTATAAATTTTATCTTACAATTTATAAATTTATATTCTTATAATATATTTTAATATATGTTTTAAAAAATGACCGTTGAACATTTATAACTCATTTAATTTATTTTTAAAAATATATCATTTATATATTTGTAAAGTAGTGAATATTTTTTATAAAATATAAATATGTTAATTACTTTGAATATAACAATTTATTAATTATTTTTAAAAAATTGAAATATATTAATAAATTTTGAGAGAAAGTAGACAAGTAGATACTCAGTAAGATAAAATATTAATTGGTTTTGACTAAAATATGTTGACATTTATTGATATTTATTTTTTATTTCATTTTTTGGTTTTTTTTTTCCCTCTTTGAACCAAATAATTTTGATCGGAAAAACCAAAACCGGTTCTCTGGTTCTCGGTTCAACCGGTTCTTGGCCGGTTATTTAAATCAACGATTTTTAAGGTTAACCAGATCAGTTCAAGGCTTGGTTCTTAGTTTTTCCGGTTGAACCGACCGGTCCAGTCCGATTCTCTCAACAGTGCGTTGAAGTGGAGATCATGAATAAATCACTTATTTTTACATTAATACAGAAAAAAAAAAGCAAAAAGCAGCCAAAAAAAAAAAGAAAAATTGGTTAAATGAATGAGTTTGAGCAAATTGTTATTGAGCTGAATTATTGAGATTTTAACGAATATATCAACGCGCGCTCTATCATTACATATAAAAAGTAGTTCACATTTGCTTTTTCAATCAACAACTTTTTGAGAAATCTAACCCGCAAACAATAAATTTTAAAAAATTTTACCAAATAGATCATCGAAAAACAATACTAACCCTCAACAGCAAAAACAAACACACACGACTAGTTCCAATAAATCATGCGCGGCGATGATATGTGGATATCGCTAGAGGCCCATGATCCCCTGGGTCCTTATCCTAAGTCCAATAATGCATAATTTTCATTTAATGACCTAAAACAGCACTGATCATCGGCAGCCGAAACGCAGCCTAACTGCTTATCAAATGACTATATCTAGGCCCATCATGCCATCATAACTGATGAACTTTCTCCGAGCTTGAGGAACATTATGGTAAATTTCCACTCATATAAAGTTTTGGGGTGAAATTTCAAGTTCGAATTTCAGATCTTAGTCATAGAAAATGTCTCCAAAATATTGAGTATAATCTAAGTGGTTAACAATAATAACTATCAATCACAAGGTCTAAAGATCAATTCTCAGACCTCACCCTTGCAGGCCACCTCCCTAGCCGCTACGGTTTCCTTGGACACAAAAACAAAAGAAAAAGAAAAACGGAGAAGTCCCCCTCCCCAATTGAGCTAAACACCCCCCCCCCCCCCCCACCCCAAAAAAAAAAACATACGGTTATGGATGTCCTTAATCATTTGAACAACAATCTTTTTAAACTGATGTTCAAAAAAAAAAAAAACTTTTTAAACTTCTCTCAAATTTGTGAGTTTGATACGGCGGCCTTGCATATTTGCATGCGCATGCGCATAGAAAAATAGCTGCCAACTTTGACATATTTTTTCATGTCCCTATCAACCAAGAAGCACATAAGTAAGTGCAAAGATGATGCTTGTTCCCAATGTCAACTCCTAAACCTAGCAAATTAGGTAAATGCAAAGATGATGCTTGTTCCCAATGTAAATTCCTAGGCCCAATTACGTATGTTGCTCACTGAAAGCAACATCATGACTATAATTTATGTCGCTTGGTTGGAGTAGTTCACTGAATGTTGAAAATTTTGAAAGGGAAACATTTAAAAATATAATATAAAAAAATTTTTTTAATTTGACTCACAATTTTTTATGTATATAACTCACCCATAATTTATATCGAGGACTTAACATAACTGAGTTGGTGGAAAGTTATGGCCTTTCACTGGAGGGGCGGGCCACCTCCTTACGATGGTATTGTCATTTTCTCTATAATCCAAAAAAAAAAAAAAAAAAAAGATACATTTCATTTTTCTTAATTTGATAATGGAGGTGCTTAAACCTTCATCATGACCTCATTAACCAGGAAAATTAAAAATACTACCAATCGCAATTACGTGATGACTATACATAAATATGAGTTTTAATATGTAGTTTAATTTTAAGTAACAATAAAGTAATTATATAATTTATTTAATAATATTTAACAATTTATTTATTTTTTCTTTTTTCACATTTCAATCATTTAACGATCCATATTATTTTATTACTACATAAATATTACTACATGATATTTCCCTATAAATATATGTATACCAAACGTGACCCCCCTGTGGACTTGGGACCTTTTATTTTCATAACATGAGCGCATATTAAGCAGGCAGTTTGTATATACTCATTAGTAAATGGGATTAGGAATTTGTTAAACAGACTGAGTGCTCTATTGGGTGATTACAAACCGAATCAGCCGACACAGATGTATAGATAGTATTTGGGGAGGTTAGAATCTGTTGATAATTAACAACGGAAACGAATTGAAACGAGAAAGAACTGAGGACAAAAATTTTAATTATATAAAATCAAGATTAGTATAACTTTACTCGATTTTGGAATACATAAAGGTTTACGCACCATTAAAATAAAACAGTAAAAGGTGCATGGGTCTATGCGTACACAATATTCATTGATTAGGATAATCTTTTAGAATTCCTAATTTTTGAAAATTTTTTATAATTGAGTTCTAAACTTTGTTAAGTTTCTAAATGAGTTTTAAACTTTTAATTTGACCAAAATTGATGGCATTGTGATATATAACTCGACTTAGAAAAGACATATAAAAATACTCAAATACATCCTAAAAATACAAAAATATGTCCACATACGTATTTTGCTATTTTTAATCCATTTCTCTACATATAAAATGCAAAAATCTTATATTTTTTCCGTGCGAATTTGTAAAAAATTTAGAACTTTTAGCTTATATATGGAGGAGAAATGAGAAAAATTTAACAAAACATACGAGTGCACATATTTTAAGACATGCTTGGGTGATTTTTATACTATTTTTGCTAAGTCAAATTGTGTATTTAATCGATTTGATCAATTTTTATCAAAAAAAAAAAAAGAAATACTATGAATGAAAATTGAATGTTTTCGACTAGTTTACAAACTCAAAATAGTCTGACTAATTGCGAAAGTTCCCAAAAGTTTAGAACTTTTCGAGGAAATATCCTTTTGTCTACGTGCGGCTACAAATACTGTGTAAAAATTGCTGGAAGTATCTACATCGTGATCTAGGTAACATGTTTTGCGGTGGAATGTCACAGTTGGAATTCCTGTGGGTCTATATCCAAATTTATCTTTCAAATCTTTGTTTGTATCAACAAATCCAAGTAGCCCAAATACAAAAATTTCACCTTTAATTCACATGGAAATAGAAGATTTTATATATATGAATAGCATAGAGCTGGCCCGTGAGTCCCAGCAATTTTGAAAGTTCTAAAGTGCAATGGATGGTTTGCATGTGATAAATGTAGGACAAATTGGGCTATCAACAAAATACTTTTGAATTTTGGTGGTTCATTAAGCGACAAAATACAGTGTTGGAACCATTAACAAGATGCATGTTGCATGTTGGCAAGGCCTAGGGTGTATGGTAAAGTACAAAGGAGCCATATCTAATTGTCTAACTTTTCACTTTTCCTTTTCATGTTTTTGGGAACTTTATCTTTTCTTTCTTTTTGCTTGGAGGCTGTTCTTGAAAATTTAAGTTAAAGACATTTCAAAGTTCAAAAGAGACATATTATTATGTGTCTATGCATGATGATCAAATTAATTGCATTGATTTTAGTTCTAATTGTATGACCTTTTTCATGTTCACAATTTAGATGATTTTGATGTTAAAGTCTACTAATGATTTTCATATTTTAAGAGACGACTTTCAATTCTACTCGACTAAAGGGTGATTAATCTCAATTTAAAATTTGTTTGTTACAATATAACCTCAAAACTTTCGTGCTCGGCTTTATCTAAACTATTCAAGTATGTCTGCCAGTTTGATTGCAGACAGGATATAATTTTTCCTAAGTTTGAGAGGGCATAATGTGTTTAATATTCTTAAGGCAAAACATTGAAGGGAATATGCTATATTCTTCAAAGCAAAGTGAAGTTATAATGTTCTCCTGATCTGAAATGTTAAAATTCCTTCTTCTATTATTATTATTTTTTGATCCGTTTGAAATAATATATTTATGTGTTTGGTTGGTTAAACTCTGAAAAGACCCAAGATGCGTGGAATAATCTCAGTTTTCTCTAGTGGTTTAGACATCTTAAACCTAGTTACCAATGGGAGGCCCTAACTATTGCAACTAACCAGAAAAAAAAAAAAAGTCAAAAACTAGCCTGGAAATGTGTTGCAGTGCACGAGCCTTCCACAGTATGTTGCACATGTTTTTGCAAAAGAAGATTACAACTTGATTATGTAACCTTCAAGCTGGTTTTCACATTGTAGGGTCAAAAGACTAAAGCCTAAAGTAGAGTATAAAATGTAGATGTAGTCCATGTAGAATTTTCACATTTTAATCCCATGTGGGGAGTGGAAACCATTATATATACTTTTTCTAGTTTGCGTAAAGATACAAAAATCATCGCTATTTCCCCTCTTTCTAAGATTCTCTTATTTTCTTTACAAATTTTAGGGATCAAATTCCTTAAAATGCATCATAGGAACCGAAAAAAAAAGAAGAAAAAGAATTCTCATGATAAAAATTGGTACTAACTATGCGAGGTGCTTTCAGTTTAAAAATGTTTTCTATAAGAGCTCCAGTACATGATTATAATAGTGTGATCGTGATTATGATAGTGCCATATAACATTTTTTGTGTACTCAAGATTCTAAGTAATATTATGGGCCTTCAACATGAAGCAAGTTTTGCTTTTACGAGAGGCACTTACCGCTAATTATGACAATTAAGACTGCAAAAGACACCTATTGTGACGACAAACTAGTGGAGGAAATTCAATTGTTTAATTCCAAGTCTCTAATTGAGACAGCATCTTACATTGTGCTCCCACAATCAAGTCATCAATTGGCAATATTACTAATTGGTTAGTGATGGCAGGTAATACCATATGGAAATAAAAAATAAAAATCTAAGGTCACATTAATCTTCACATAATTTCACAAACTTTTGTTCCCTCCCACCCTTTTTTTATTGCTCAAGTAAAGGAGATTCTGAATCAGATGTTGAAAGACTTTAGTATTATAAATGCTTCAACAAAAAGAAACAAGTCGATATTGTTTTTTTTTTTTTTTAAATTCTAAAGAAGGAAAGGAAAAAAGCTTAATTAGTTTTTTTTTTTTGAGTCAAAAAAGCTTAATTAGTTGAAGTCAATTAGTACATACTTGAATATATTGTTTCATATTTCCTATCCTTGATTGGCTTTCATTAAATCGCTATGACTTTTCTCAACTGAGGCTTAAAACAACCTTGCAACAAGGTTAATGACTTAAGAACATTAAGAAGGGAAAACTACCCTAGCTCTAGATAATTAGGTCCTTAACTTGATTCGTTTAGTTTTATTGAGATTTCTAAAGAATTCTCATGAATTGATTTTTATGTAAATTTTAGGCTGATCAAAACATGAATCTCAATTAGTCACATCAGATTCGAATCCCCAAAATGATTAGAGAATCAATTTCAAAAAACACAATTACATTCTGTCTTATATTTCGAGATCTTATAAAGAGATTCTTAAATTAGATGGTTCAGATCGCTAGGGAGGCAATAGAATTTGGAGAGTTGCTTTTAGTTTAATAAAACAAGGTGTTTGTGTTTGTTTCCCATCTTTAGCGTTATTAATCAATGAGTATGGGTTGCAAAGTTTGAAAGTTTTGGCCAATGTTTTGTCCACTTTTCCTCACCAGCCCCTCTCCCCACACTTCAAGCACAAAAAGACTAAAGTGTGGTGCGTCCCTTACACCATACTCTTTTCCCATGCCGTGATTGATGGCATTACATTGCAGCCCCATTTGTTGGAGGGAACACGGCCATGTAAACCCCACATCCGTATATGTTCAACTTTAGTCACTTTCAAGATTCAACAACCATCGTTCAAACCAATATATAAAAACCAGAGTATTACTACCCAAGAAGGTAGTTTGTATAGTGATTTGGCCTGTTTTTATATTGTTGACATAAGTTTAAATTCTTAGTCTGTTACTCTCTCTAGCCAAAAGAACTAAGTTTTTCTCACCTTAAAAATGTATTTGAGGGATCTAGTTGCAGTGCAGAGGTTAGGATCAAGATTTGACAATTGATAAATGAGTTGCGGTGGAATTTCTTTCGAACCCATCAGTACTTAAGTGTGGGTTCTCCCCATGAAAAAAGGTAAATGAGGACGTCAATGAGTAATTTCTGATTTGAATTCATATGTATGATTATTAATATATTTGTGATACATTTTTTTTTATTAATAAAAAAAAAAACAGCCAGAGTGAATTGTAAACCTAAACAATTTATAAAAGGAAAGGCAAAGCTCCCCAAAACAAAGACCAAGTCTCTCTGCTTCTGTTTACCCCAATATCTTAATCAACTCTCCCTCAATTATATACCCCGAATACTTCTCTCTTTCTAGGGACACTACACAATAAATCGCTTAGCAACAATGGATTGGTTCTCTTGGCTATCAAAAACTGGCCTTGAGCCTTCTCTTGTGTATGAATATGGCCTTGCCTTTTCTCACAATGAGCTTGAAGAAGAGGATATAGCTTTCTTCAACCATGAGTGTCTCCAAAGCATGGGGATATCAATAGCCAAGCATAGGCTAGAGATCCTCAAGCTTGCAAGGAAGGAGAAAGGAGCTGTCCCTCATCCCATGGCAAGAGTTCTTGTTGCAATCAAGAGAACAAAGAAGAGTCTGGCCAAGTTCATAAGTACATGGATTCACCGCAACGATTCGGCTCTTGTTCTTGTTCCAAGGCCTGGTTATAGCAGTAGATGGAGAGGGGCAATGTTGAAGAGGAACAAAAAGTTGACCATGGCAAAGTCATCAGGTAGGTTGTTGCTTACAAATGGCAGCCCCATGGTGGTTTCTGGTCCAAGGCTTGAGAGTTTCTCAAGTCCCATGATTTATGATCTTCGCAAAGAGGAAAAGATGGATTTGGAGGATGAAGGGTATTGGTCAACAGGAGTTGAAGCTGTCAAGTGGGATGCCATGTTCCAGAATTTGAAACCAACATGAATTTTCCATATCTATTAGTTATTTTTCTTTCTTTTTTTCTTTTCTTCTTTTTTTTTTTCAAAAAAAATGCTGATGTTAATTTGCAATTTAGAAGGTGGGGGCTTTTTTGGGTTCTTCCACCAAAGACGCTTGGTTGGTTTGTATTCAAGATGAGATCTTGTGATCTTTTTTTCAGATAGTGGTGGGTCATATGGTGGACATACTTCGGCACTAAGGGTCTGTCTAATGAGATTGTCTTTGCGTTTGTTTTGTGTGATCTTTTCATATTTAGTAGAAAAGTATGCACTGGTTAAACATAGTGTCATCGTGAGGAGTTTGATGGTGGTTTAGGTGTCCAAATATAGTTTAACAAGTGTACCCATATTTCCTTTTATAAAAAAAAAAAGTGTACCCATATTTCCTTTTGTTAAAGATGATGCTAAAATCATCATTTTAGAGGACCTATCTTATTATTGTGCCATTTCATTTCCTTCCATTCTGGAACTGAACCCAGTCCATCGTGTTCCAGCAGGCATCATTTACTTAAGCACACACCATTTACTTTTATAATTAAATTAGTCATAGAATATACAGTTAGAACAACATACAATTTGAAAGCTATAATTCATTAGGTACGAGGACAAACTAGTGCTGTACGGGCGTGCAGGGGTCGACTGAAAATGAGCATACTCGATTTCTCCTTAAATCAGCTATGGATCAATACAAAATGCAATAATGCATCTCACACGAGACTGTAATACTTATGGGTCAGGAAGTGTTTGCAACTCAAAGAAGCTCATTGGGTGAAAAATAAAAAAAAAGAGATATATTTCCTTCACCACACTTGAATATGATATGGTCATCGATGTCAAGGTAATGACCTGGAGTAGAATGACTCACATGTTGATAATCTAGTGATAAGGAAAAATTCAGAATTGTGCTATGAGACATATCTTCACAAGACACAGGTTCAATTCCTCTTACAATCAAGAATTAAAGTGCAGGCCATAGCGGAAGTTTGTTGTGGTAGCTTCCCAGAGTTCACCTGATAAGGGTTCTTCGTCGTCAAGGCAAGCAAGCAAAAAGTAGTAGTCTTACTTAACAAGCCTTTAGAGAACACTTTAGGGGTTAAAAATTTAGATCTCTGTTTTTGAGATCTTGAGTTCTAATTCAAGGAAAAAGATATAAAATTTATAGGAATAGAGAGAACTATACTTATTGCAAAACTCACATTCTAGTAGACTTCCGAATGAACAAAAGAAAGGCCAACTTGACACCGGGCTGTGTATTCCCAGTATATACACGGTCAACATATTCCCTCAAAAGGGTAACATAATACTTTAGTTTGTTGATACATGCCCTCAGAATTTATCATCTTGGATCAAAAATAAAGCTTTATCAAACGTTCGCAATACAGTCGCATACAGCAGGTGCATACTTACTTTCAGGGTTAGAACCAACTTATTCTTGCTCTAAATTTGACAAACAACATAGTTCCACCTGACAGATAATCAAGACATTCCCTCCAAAGGGTCTGGTAATACATAAGTATATATATGCCCCCAGACTTTATCTTGGGCCAACTACAATAAGGTTTTGCCAAGTGCCCGTCATTCAGCTGCCTACAGCAGGCATGGCGTATCCATACTTTGGGCGGGGGTAGACCTGAATTTCAACAAAATTTGCACTCTATATAGCCAGTGCAAGCCGTCCGCTAATATTGTTTCTCCTTCAGTGGAACGCAACTATGAAAACATGTGCCTCCTGAATTTATTGGATAGTACTAGTAATCATCTCACCTCATCAATGGCCTGAAGTTTGCGGTAGGCGAAAAGATCCCCCTGAATAAAGCATTTGGTAAACTGGCCAAATTCTAACCGTCAGAATTATGCTCAAGATAGTGCCAAGCCCACAAACACCTGCTAGAACTAGGAATGTAATCTTGAAGCAATCCGAGCCGATGCAAGTAGAGCTTCCTTGCTTGGCAGCTTCTGCATCATATACATAACCAGCAAGCACACCTGAGAAAAGAAGTGCGCCAATAGGATTGCCTAGAAGCATGAAGTTGTAGATTATGCCAAAATGTTTCAAGCCGAAAAGCTCAGAGGCAGTTGGCACCATTACAGCATACAGAATTCCAAAACAAATGCCAAACAAAGCCGTTGCAATATAAAGGACGCCATTAATTGCTAATGCAAACAGAACGAATGTTAAGACCATTATTATTTGTGCACAAGTCATCCACAGCGTTCGAGGAATTGTTCTTGTCCTGCACCAAAAATTCAACAAGCATCAGTGTCATATCCTCATGAAAGAGCAAATAACAAAATGGAGACTATGACGTCGACTGTTTTCACTGAACTGTAGAAAGAAGTGTCAGGAATAAAGAAGGAAAGCAAAAGCATATTGAAAAGCCACAGATAGAGAGATAATTGAAACTAATAGAGTGGAAAACCAAGAACTTGCGAGGAAAACTGTAATCATTAAATTAACGGAGCCTAATTAAAAAAACATGATGCTTCCTAAGGGAAAAAAGCTTTTTCATGTTTCAGACTAATGTTTGCACTAGGTCAATAAATAAGAAGCGACCACCTGACAAAGTGCTCTGAAACTGCACCAGAGCCAAGGCGACCAACAAAATTGCAAAAGCTGAAGAGTGCAAGCAGTATCGTCGTGTCATCAAGTCCAAATGCAACTCCAATTTGTGACAGATTATTCAGAAAAGTGACACCAGAACCAGCCCCCAGAAAATATACAAACCAGAGAAGCCAGAAATCAGCCTTGATAAAAGCCTCGCGAAATTTGAAATCTTCCCCCCTCTTGGGTCTCCTTTTTTCCTTCACTGCACCCTCCCCAACAGCAAGTAGTATTTCCACTTCTGAAGCATCCTCACCCTCATGAAAACTTCCGAGATTAGCAGCTGATGAAGAGGGTGTCAATAATGAATCTGTTGGAGTTGATTCACCTTCTCCCGGAACTAACAAATCAGAAGAATCAGTTGAGGGAATTCGTCTCTTTGGCTTATTAGGAAAAAGAGTCATTTTGACAGGAATCACAAGAGGAGACATCAAGATGATAACCATTATGGCAACTAACATGTAAGAAACAAAATGAGTTAGAGTAGCCACATGGTTTACTATTGTGGTTGTGAGAAGATAAAGGGCAAGAAAAACACTTGCAGCTTGAGTGAAAACAAAATGAATGTGTACTGAAGAGTCTTCTCCAGAAGCTGGCGTACAGGGCCGAACAAAGGACATCATTGCTAAACATACGATGGGAATGCCAATTGTAAGAAATAGCAAAAGAGCTGAAGAAGATTCTTTAAGCACCATGCTATATATTATAGTATACACTGCAGCAGAGAGCCCAACATAACCCTTGAGGATGCCAGAAACAGTGCCCCTACTGAGAGGGAAGTTTCTCATGTTGGTGACAAGCACGGCTGTGCCAAACCATGCATTGCTATTTGTGGCAACAACAAGCGCAATCCATAACTGCAGTAGCAAGAGGTATTGTCAGTTCAAAGTTCATATATAACACATGTATACAGAGATCAAGACATTTATTTAAGTAAATAAAGGGCATCTCAGTGTATAAGACTCCCACATTGTGGGGTTCGGGATAGGTCAAATGTATGAAGCATTACCCATGTTTTTACAAATAGGCTATTTCTATGACTCGAAATGTGTAACCTCCGGGTGACAGTGGAGTAATCTTACCATTACACCAAGGCTTGCGGCCCTTCTAATACATTCAAAATCTAAGATGGATGAGTTGAAAAAGGAATTTTGACATCTTGGAATGTGAGGATTATGAAAAATATAGGGCATCCTCACTACCATAGGCATCAATTCCAATTAATTTATGATCTCACAGAAAATGTCAAAATTCCTTATCCTAGGAATGAAGAAGACAAAGCAACAATGTGTCTCCTTTCCTGTGCCACTCCAACTTGTCCACTTTCAAGGTGGGAGAACAAGATTTTGACCAATACATGAAGTGAGGGTGCCTATATGACCATTTGGCTAGGTTCACAGACTGGGCCGTCTTTAATTGTTCCCATCTTTGAGAGGATTTTCTTATCTTCATTGCAAATAACTCCTATTATCTCCATTATAGTGTATCCAACCCCTTAAACTCAATCCATTCTGGAAAATTTTACTAAAAAAGATTAATTAAAGTGTGAAACCTTAATTTAGCTAGTTCCTGAAGGGAAAACATTCCTGCTTATCAGGAAGGAAAAAAAGGATTAAATTCCAATCTTCATAGAATATCAGCAACACAAAATATTAAAAGCTGAATAGTACATGAGACCCTTTTAAATTGGTAATCTTGATTAGACCTCAAAGTCATCAACATCCAGTGCCTAATTTTTTTCTTTTTTTCTTTTTTTGTTCTTCCTTTCAACAGCCACATTGAAAAATTATGTCCAAAGGTATAAGTATATCAAAGTTTATATGATTTTGTCAAAATCATCAAGCAAAAGACACTTTCAAAAGTTCACATGTTACACTATCAGAGCACTTGTCAAGCATGGAATCTTTCAGTACTATCCAACTTGACAAACTTGTCCTGCTTGTAAGAGACCATCACCTAGTATATAGCAATCTTCATGAACCATTTAGAAATCAAATGAACAGTATCACCCACCAATATGTGAAAAATTGTTTAAATGGATCCTTCAAGGACAGATGTGCACCATAAACTCACAACCGGTTTTAGGTGAATTTGGTTTCATCAGAGAACGTCTTTCCCGAAAACGTTTCTGGGCTAAAAGAAGCATGCGCTCAATCCGTTGGTCAGCAGGTAGATCCAAGTAAAGAAAATAAGTACGAGAAAGGTTCCATTCCTCTCAAAGCATATTTATTAACCCCGTTCTTTTAACAGTAAGTGTTGGACATAGCCTAGGTAAAAATTCGAAATCAATGTATGGGGTTGTCCAGTTACAAAAACCTAAAATCCTAACATGCAAAGCAAAACCTTGTTTCAATACTCTCAACAAGGATTAAACTGAATCAGTACTCCAATCCTGAACATAGGATATCAGCACGTTACACATATTTTTGCAAAGGAAACAAGACCCTTAAGCATTTTGTTGAAAGCTGTCTTTGCAACTATTTCTGACAGTCACACGCATCACAAGAATACAATTGGCACATGCATCATAATTTTCTAAAAACATTATAGTTATTCATCAGATATATATGGCTATCATAGCCATTTTGGCAGAAAAACCGATAACTTTAGTTTGAAATATCTAAAATATGAAATCAAATCAAATCTAAAACATAATTATAGATTCTTTTCCCCCTAATTAAGAACGACAAAGACCCCCAACAAATTGTTCCATAACAAGTTTCCAACTGCGCTTGCTAAAAAGTCAACAAAATTAAAATCAATAACACTCAACATTTTTGAGTTCTCAAATTATTGGATATGCATAAGTCATATTATGGCAGTAATGGAGTCGATGCAACAATTAAAACTCTCCGTAAATCAGCCCCATGATATACTTCACCTAAAACATAACAAAAAACCAGAAACAATTGAACAACCAACAAATGCAGACCAGCCTATCTAACTATTAATTAGAAGAAATTAACCATCTATTGTTAAGCCAAGTTTTGTCAAAACTCAAAGGCAAATGAACATGTGAAGCAATGATGCAAAACAAATACAAAATGAATCTATTGTAGTCATAACTGAACCATAAAGCAAAAACAAAAATGAAAAAGTAATGTCCCAACTTCAATTATCACGCTAACCCTCCATCCAATTACAAAGGGGCAATCCATCAAGGACAAACAGCCCAACAGAATAACAGAATTGGCCACCGAAACAGATGTTTAAGCAATTGCCTAATTTTTGCAATTAAATAGATTTGAAAAAAAAAAAAAAAAACAACAAAACCCATCAAGCAAATAATCCAGAAAAACATATGAAGTCCATAAATGTTTAGACAAAAACTCAAATTCTGTCCAAACCAACTCTAAATTCCACTATTTTCCATCAAAATTATAAATTGAAATTGAATTCTTAAAGGGGGTGAAATGAAAAGAGATGAGCTTTGACTAACCAGCCAATAAGGCAACCCAGAAACAGTCTGGCTAACAGAAAGCCAAAGAACACCATAGCCCAAGAAACAAGCAACAACACCAACAGAGAGGACAGCCCAAGGTGGGAACTTGTTGCAGGCAATACCAGGGAGCAAACCCACATTCTCCCCAAGATCATTGGCCACTCCAAGCATTGTTAGCTGCTGCTGGTTGAAACCCAACACTGATTTGAGTGCTGAAGAATAGAGTGGGAAGTTGTAGCCATTTCCTGCTGATATCTGTACCCAAACTGCTGCTGCCAGACCCACCCATGGTGGCCTGCTCCCTTCTTTCAGCACTAGGCTTGGCATTTTCGCATGCCACCAGTTCCTTTTCTATCTCTCTTGATTTTTCCACTCCCTTTGCTTTCCTTTCAAGGTTTTGCTTTGTTTGTGGCCGTTTTTCCGATCTTACAGCGCGAAGGAATTAAAAAATTTTAACACCATCGCTTTAAGTGGATTCCGATCTGTCCTTGAAAGAACAGGAATTCAAAGTTTGTTGGGATCAAGACTCCATCTCACCGACCAAAAATGTTACAATTATGCTCAGAGTCATAATACATTTAATAAAATTATAGATTACCATTCTTATTGTTTCATTTTTTATATTAAAAAAATTAATAAGAGTAGTGTAATTGTTGCCTTTTCTTTTTAACACAAAAAAATGATGTATCAATTGTATGTGAGTTATTAAATTTATTAATCGAAATAAAAAATTATTTATTTTATTTTTATTTAATTTTTTTTATAAAAAAAATTCTTGTAATATTAAAACTAAATGAACATTCTTTACACTTAATTATAACATTAATAAATTTTAAACATAATTTCTTTTAAAAAATTTATTAAATTATAAATTATATTATGAGAAAAGACTAGAAGATACAAACTATTAGAGTACATCTTTGATTTTCTCGATGATTTTGACAATGCTTACTAATAGGATCAATTGATTGAATTTATGTAACTTTATAATTGTAGCATGGGAATGGACAGTAACATACCGTGAATTAATATGATTTCAATTTTTTAACAACATAAGTATTGTTTTTTTTTTTTCCCCTTTCAAATTTTCTTTTCTATGTTGCTAGTCATTTATTTATTTATCACAGAGAAAATTTTTGCATGTATTTGTTTGCATCTGAACGAACATGCGATGAATTTAGTTGTTTTGTACCATATGAATACTTGATGAAATACTTTGTTTTTTTGGTATATCGTGTAAATTCATAATATGTTATTATTTTTAATATAAATTATTTTTTTAAAAAAAGAAAGATGTAATTTGATCCATAAATGGAGCCAAAGTACATCTTGATGTATCCAAGAAAAAACATGATTAGAGTATATTTATCTGTATGAAAATATTTTACAGGAAAAATATTTTTTCATTTTTTTACGTGTGTTTTAGGTAAAATATTTTACAACAGAAAATTTGAAAAAAATTTAGGAAAAATTTTGAGATTTTCAAGAAAAATAATTTATCCCTTTTCTGAGCTGATGTTATTTTTCAGAAAAAATACAAACTGTGTTTTAAATAAGTGATAAGAGAAAATTATTATTTTCACTGCAAATATTTTTTCCTATAAATGTTTTACAAAAATAAATTATTTTACAGTAAACAAATGGACCCATAGTGATAAGGAAAAATCAGTATTTTCATTACAAATATTTTTTTCTGTAAATATTTTATAAAAATAAATTATTTTATAGTAAACAAACGGATCCTAAGAAAAATTTCATTCTAAACAAGCACCTCACACATATGAGAGAGTTGTTTTTTTTAAAAAAATTTTGGGTGATAAAATAAAACGGTAGGAATAGTGTCTTACTAAAAGTAAAGTGACTAAATAATTAATAAATTATAAATTCATTTTCACCATTTAATTCTAACAACATTCAAAATACATACTAATTGAGCCACGTAAACAGTGAGAGGGAGGGTTGTTTTTGCTAATCCTCGAGCAACCAAATGGAACTTCATTGCTCAGACTGGTACGCTGTGCGGAAAAACAAGCAAAATTACGAAGACCGAACAAAAATAGCCAATCACAGCTTGCTACTTGTGGCGACGATACCGAACAAAATAAGGGTCCAACGCTCCAAATAAACGTGGACGACTACGAGGCTACTTGATGTCACGCAGATATTGGTTATGAGTTATGACTAATTCTTTCGCTTGTTTTAATATATTATTCTGATAAGTACGAGTATTAAAGATTTGGCTATTTTATGACAACTATGTTACAAAATAGTATTTATATAATTAATTAATTGTCCCATTAGATTAAAAAAAATTGTCCCAAAAAACGATATAGAAAGACAGCACATATTATCAAGGGGTTGGATGTAGCCTCAAAAACGATAAATGTTTTTTTTTTTTTTTTTTTGTATTTCAAAGAGAAATCTTTTCTGCACACAATTTCATAAAGGAAATGAATATAAATTTTTTTTATGTTATATATAAATAATTTGTGGTAAATAAATAGTATTTTATACAATATATATGATAAAATGGTATAAAATCATGAAATCTTCTTTTCACATTGTTTAAAAAATTATTCATATGGTATAAAATAGTTTGTATGCTAACATAAAATTGGTTTGCATTCATGTGTTCATGTGTCCCTGATTATGAGGAGATGTTTATTTGGTCAAAACAAAATGAGGAAATGTTTAGTGATGTATGTAAAAGATACGTAATTTATTTAATAATATTTAATAATTTATCTATTTTTCTTTTCAAATTTAATAACTTTTTTACAATTCAATAGTCGAATCTCGAATATTATGATTTCCAATACGCAGGCCATCCAATTCAATGCCAGCAAAAGTTCCTAGATTCATTGAGATAGAAGAGCATATAAACTGGAACATTTCTCCAAACAAACGAAAAGAATAACTTAATGATATTTTAGTGTGTTGCTTCTAATATTGACCTGAATTCTAATTTTTGTGTTATTGCTCTTTCCTGCAAATTAGGAATTTTATGTGCGAATACAGTATTCAAGTTTAAAATTCGTTAATATCGTGATCAGACTCAATAAAGACTCGTTTTAGATCTAATAGTATTTCGATAGTAAATCTTTTTTATGAAAAAAAGTTGAATAAAAATATCAATAATTTTAAAACTAGTCTTAATTTATAAATTTAATAATTAATATATTTGTAATAAATTCTTTTTGTGCTTCAAAAAAAAAAAACAAGAAAGAGAAACATAAATTATGAATCAATTAAGCCCTCTCGGGAGGACAACAAATCTTTTTTCCCTAGTTCAAATCCAAGTGTCGCCTGATCAACAAAAAAAAAAAGCGTGAAATATTCTATTGTCGTTTTGCTACCTCACTAAGGTTGCCAACAATCTTTTCCCCTTATTATAATCATTCCCATCTAAGAAACTTGGGATAATTTTGATTAAAAAAACTTTTAAAAAGCCTAGCACAATATTTCCTATTGTCACTGGCTTCACTAACCGATTTTTCGATTCCTGGAATATTCTATGCACATATCATCAATATGCCGATAAGTTCTTTGATAAGTGTGAGCATATTTGGATCCCAATATATATATATATATAATTTGGATCCCAATAAGTGAGAGCCAATTTGGATCCCAATAAAACATTGTATTATCAGGAAATGTTATAATCTTTAATACATAATAATTAGAGTTTTCATCGCCGAAGACTGACAGTGAAGAAGTGAGAAGAAACTTTCAAACTGGAGATCTTTTTTTCTTTTTGGTTTTTCATCTGTTTATTAGTTTCAATAAGGACTTGAACTTAAAATTTTTAATTTTGAAAATGATTCTAATATTAATTAAGTTATAATTCATTGGTAAATTTTAATTGGTCCTATTTCTAACTATAGACACATTTATTCTTAAAGATTACTCCAAAATCAATTAAATTATAACTCATTGATGTCTTTTTTTTTTTTGTTCAAACTATGGAAAAAAGATGAGACAATTTATAGAATGAAGGAACTCGATAAGCCTCCAAAATTAACCACAGAAAATTGACAGAATATTCTTTAGCTAGTAATATCACTTTAAAGGTAAATAATATAATTTATTATTGAAATTATCACTTATTTACATTTTTATCACTCAATTTTAATTTGTTACACTTAAACTACTCTACTTTAAAATTTCTTTCAATTTAATCACTTTGTCATCTATTATATCCAAATTTTTAAGATTCACCAACTAAAGAATAACTTTAAGCAATTAAGTCCATTATATTTATTTATTCAATTAATACACACACACACACACACACAAATTACTCTGATCATTCCAAAGTTTGCAGTGTAATAGTAATGAAAAATTATAAAAATACAAAATTTAAACTTCATTCAAGCATTATAAATAATTTACCACTCTAAAACTTCAAAATTTTAAAAAAAATCATAAAATACATAAAAATATTTTCTTATTTTTCTAAATTATCTTCATTAATTTTGCGCTATATAGTTTAGAATGGTCTAAATTATTTTACTATATGAACATGTTAATTAAACAAAAGTAAATGTAAGGGACTTAATTATTGCATAAAAATATATTGTTTGGCGGAAGAAGTTTATAAATTTTTATCCAGTAGAGTGATAAAATGACTAAATTAAAATAAAATTGATGCTTGGTTGATGATGAAAATAAGTGATAAGTTAAATAAGGAATTATGTAAATTACTTATAACTTGAAATATTTCTAACTAAGTGGCATTGATGAATTACATAGAAATAGCCAAATTGTGCGAAGACATTGCTTTGTTAATAAAGAATAAAAATATATTATCGGAGAGTAAACATATGTATTAAAGCTATAAACTACAAGATGGAAAATCCAAAGAAAAATATCCTTTTTTTTTTCATCGAATTTAAATCCACATTTTCGTGGAACGTCGTAGAGGTCTGACCTTTCATCTTTTCGAGAGAATTTTTTACTCTTACAGTCAAGTAGTCTAACCTAGTTGTTGATTCTACCAATTTTTTGTTGAAACAATTATTTTTTTGTTTGGTTTTAAACATTTTAAGTTGTCGTCCTCGAGAACGTGTTAAATATGTAAAGTTTAAGTCGTTAAAAGTTATCAATTGATGCACGGCTCCTAGCCCTTATGTGGCTCTTATCAATTTTGATCAAGCAAGGCGTCGTCAGCAGTGTCTTTTTTTGGTAAGGAATTTTGGTACATCCGAATATATAAGAAGTCTGAATTGATCTCATTCACAAAAACTTTATATTTGTCGTTTTAAGATTAGATATTGAGATTTTGGAATTTGGTTTTAAGATTAGATATTGAAACTTTGAAATTTTTTTGAATTTTGATATTTTTATTTACAAGTGTTTGTTTTGATCAATTTAGGTCGTGAATTTTCAAAATTTAATCAATTTGAGCTATATAGTTTGATTTTAGTCAATTTGAGTCTCAAAAATTCAAAATTCCACTGGTTTAGGTAAATTAATAAGAAAGTTACTATTTTTTTTTTTTGTCAATACTGATATGGCAGATAATGTGACAAGTCGGGTTGACACATGAACATTTTCGTTTGGAGTATATTCTTTTATGACCAAGAGGAGAAAAAAAAATGTTCATTAACCACCCTCTGGAACAACAATTCTAAACAAATCAGCTAGGAGCAAAGTACCTAAACCAGGCAAAGGGGATTCACAAAAAGTATAACAGTGTCAACGCTAGAAGTTCCAAGATTAGCCATGAAGATTGTTAAAAAAATTTTTTTCTTTAAGCATGCATGTATTGCAACCGATTTGCGGACTGATAGAATTATAATAACAAGTCAAATCAATTTTGTTTTAACCAGAAAAAAATCAGAAAAACTTTTTAATTGTCTTTTAGGTGATTATTTCGTCAATATTTCTATACAACATAATAAATAAATTATATAATGTGATAAAAAAATTAAAAAAAATTTATACGATATGTGTAATTAATTATTTAATTTTTTTTAATAACTGGTTACACATATTGTATAATTTTCTTAACATATCGTATAATTTTTTTTCTAATTTATTTGTTGCATTTTATAATTTGTCTATTACATCATATATAATAGTTATGAAACAGTCACTTAACAAAAAACTACGTAGTAGTGCTAAAAAAAAATGACAAGCTCACTTCGAAACTATTTTTATGATTAGATAATGCATGCCAGTCCTTTTTTTTTTTTATAACGATAATGCATACTATTCCTCGAAAAATGTTGATATGATAGATAATGTAAAAATTCAAATTAACACTTCCCTCTAAAAAAATTCAATCTAAAAATAACCCAAAATCGAAGCAATCTGAAAATTTATATTTAAAATCTTCCTGATATGCACTATTTGACTTTTTTTTCTCAAAAAAAAAACTATATATTATAATATGTAAAACATATATTTTATGTAAACAAAACAAGTTTCTTTTATTTTCATTGTAAATCTTGTCGTTTGTAAAATAAAATAAAATTATTATTTGATATTTTCTTATATTTTTACTTATCGTTTTATTTATATACATTTACAAGTATATAGACATCACAGGTACACTTTTTTATTCTAATATGTCCCGCAAATTTATATTACATTTGGTTGTTTTAACTCCCCTATCTAGACCTTATAAATTTTGTAATTATTTGATGAAGACAATAACTATGAATTGTGAACTATTTTTATTTTGGTTTGCTTAAACTTGCAAATTTTTTTTATCGTGCAAATTAATTTGTTTTTTAATGATTTCATTAATTGCCATTAGAGTTGCACTGTTGGGGGTACACACTCTTTCCATTTTGGCAGCAGTATTTGAGCAAATTGGAAACAGAGCAAACCACATGGAGATTGCAACAGATATTCTTTTTATTATATAATACAAGTAATGACATTAAGTTGGTCAAGAAGAATGAAAAGGATTATTAAGTTTACATCTTCAATATATAAGCAGGATCAATTGTATGAGCATGGAAGTGTGCATTTTTGGCCAACTTGAATTTTTTACATTGGTAAAGTTAACATCATTACTTCAATCTCTCACAATTGACTCAGAAAACAAAAACGGGAACAGATAATGTCTGATTGCAAAGTTCGGACTTTTACAATGACAATACTTACACACTTTACAAGGCGAAATATTTCTATTACAGATTAAATGAAGAGATGGAAATTGAAGATAATAAAGCCAGTGATATTATGCATGTGCTTCCAGTTGGGTCCTCCCTAATTTCCTTTGCAATGAGAATTCTTCAAGCAGTACAGATGGTCCCTTCTGTAGATTCAATTCTCTGCCAGTTTTATGCTGTTGCATTTCATGACAGTATATTAAACGAAGAGGAGGAAGCTAGGGACAGCAGCAGCAACAAAGTTTCTGGGCAAATACAAACACCAGAAAAATTATAGTTTTCCAATCAAAGGCTCAATCTAAAAATTCAGTTTCTAATTTATGTGGCTCGTTGATGTAAGAATTCTTCTAATTTTTGAGTCTCATAATGATTCCATGGCATACCTTTGTTTCTAATTCCATCTGCATTAACCAAACAGATTTGTCAAATGCATTTCCAAACTTGGAGATCTTTATCATGTTAGCCTACAACAAAAGCAAAGACATTGAACTATTGAAGATATATAACCTACAGAAATAACAATTGGATTTAGTTCTTGAATCCTTCATTCTGCATCAAATTGAAATGATCCAGACCTTCCTGGCATAACTCAATTGCAGAAAACCCTGAGATATATAATTGAACTCCATGAAACTGAAAATGGCTTGCTATTTTCTCAAAATGTTGACTGGCAAAATCGATTCATCTACACAGCATTAGGATAGACTCTGCACCATAAACAGAGGGCAAAAATGGGAAAAAATCGATTATATAACCTAGAAGGGCTAGTAATAACAACGAAGCAATCTAACAAAATTGTACATCTTTGGCAGCTAATTTTTCAATACATTCCAACAAATTTTCGAACTATATGTACAAGATTGGACTGAGCTTAAATATAAAAGAATAAGCCAACTAATATCACATGTCATGAAACTCTTGGTGTGATGAAGAATAATCATACCATATGCAAATTAATTTCTTAAAGTGGAGAATAGTTTTTAAAATGTAATCATATCATAAGGGATTTTTATTTTGATTCATTTTTTTAAGTGAGTGTAATTTACTCATGATAATAATCTTATATCATATAATAAGTGAGATCTATTTGAATAAAAAAAATTAAAAATAATATTTAAATGATGTTAGATTATGAGTTAATTTTAATTATTAAAAAATAAAGTAAAATTAGCAAACACCTGTACCATAATAAGTGACAAAGAAACTAATTTTAAAATTGTACCAAAAGAAGCGAGACCATTGTCTTGCTCCAGGTCTTCAATCTTGTGCTTGAGCTTGGTTTCCTTCTCCTGCTGCTGCGATCTGCATCATTGCAGAAACTCTCCTAGACTGTCTCATCATTGTCTTTCTTTGATGGTAACATCAACCATTGCTATGCCATAAAAGTGTCAATCAATAAATCAATCAACAAGAAAAGAAACCTGATTTGCCGCACGCGCACACACATATAGAAAGACTGACAGAGAAATTAGTTGGGCATGGCAGTGTGGGGTCAACCCCTTTCCCCAACAGGCAGTGCCTTCAAGCGTCCGCAGAAGATAAAGGAAATAAATAAAGTGCTCTGGTTTTCCTTACCTTGTTTCGTGGTCTCAGCCAAATCTAATCTTCTTATGTAATTTTGATATCAGAGATGTGAGAGATTTTGGACCAATCTTCTCCCTTCTCCTTGTTGTAGCGTTCTTTTAGCATTATATTTTGCAGAATATAATCTGGCAGTGCCTTCAAGCGTCGGCACTCATAAATTCTCAAAAAGCAAAGGGATGGCATTATGATAGAAGGAGGTTTGGTGGTGCCATCATAATAATAATCATCCCACACTTCCCAGCCAGGCATCCAATGGATTCTAAGTTTTGTCAGTTTGGGAAAAGCAACAACTGGTGAAGATGAAGACGATGATGATGATGTCGTCTCACCTTTAATGTCACCAATTTGAGTTTCAATTCCCAAAAGCTCAGCCCCCACATTTTTAACACCGTTTATTCCAGTCAAGACAAGAGCTTCAAGGGACGGCAGCTTACCCAATGAAGGCAAGTGCTCGCACGAATGACACTCATATAACTCAATAAACCTCAGATTCATTAATGAAATCATCCAACCAGGAAAGGTAGTACCTCCAAAGGCGATTATCCAAAGAATTTTTAAGTTTTGAGATGGCTCCAGGGCTTCAAGCAAATGCTCTTCTTCTACTCCTTCTCCTTCTTTTTTGTACTGGAAATGAAGTTGCAAACAAGTGAGGTGTTCCTTTTTCTCGAGCTTTGCTTCCTTGGCCTCGGCCAAATTACGATTATGTGCACCCAAATGTCTTATTATAAGCCTTCCCTGAAGTCAGTTTAGGTTCTTCACATCGTCAACAGAAAATTTATCCCCATCACAGCCGACATCGACACCCTTCAATGTCTTGAGACCAGTTAATCGTGCAATTCCTTTTCGCAACCAAACAGGGCCTCCACTGACAGGGCAGTTGTTACGAATATGCCTCAAGTTAATTAGTTTTCCAATCCCAATAGGCAGCTCCAAACGACGGCACTAAGTAACATCTATGCTCTGCATGTTATGCAGTTCGCATAGTGTTTCGGGCAACTGCTTCAACATGTAATTGTCAGACAAATCAAGCGACCGCAAACGAACCAACTTATTGATAGAGGAAGGGACCTCTGCAAAATCACCATCTCTGAGGCTTAACGATCTTACATTTGTTAATTCATTCAATAATCTCGATAAATCTTCTGTTGTGGGCTTCGACCACCATAAAAGGCTTCGCTTTTTTATTTTAAGATTGTGACAAAAATTAAGATATGACTCATGTTCTCGAATATCTAAATATAAATGACGCACTTTTCTAATTAATTCCTCCGGCTCGTTCATCTGCGCGCAGTGGCATTCATTCCGTGCAATAATTTGGGCAAAATCATGCACTATATCATGCATTTTACAACTGTAGATGCTCTGATCAGCATAAAAATCTTTCTTGAAGTCTTGAAAGAAATATCGCATTGCTAAATTTTGAAAATAATATTCCCCAATAATCTCTAAATCATCTCTTTGTCTTTCCCTTGAGATAACCTTGAGCCATCCACATTTCTATCAATGTTTGCTTATTAATTTCGTAATCTTTTGAGAAGATAGCACAGTAAGAGAAACATTGTTTCAATGATGGAGACAAAGCTTTTCCACCACTAGAGAAACAAGTTCCTCGGCCATTAGTGTGGTAACTCAAGGAAGGACAATGATGGATCAAAGGAAATGAAAGCTAAAATATAAAGGACTGTTTTTTCTGCTTAGTTTGATGTTTCTGAGGTTCTTTGCGTTTCCTTAAATAGGATAATGATGCTTGCGAAGAACTGAAATGCGAGGTTGCAATGCAAATGTAAGTTCTAAGCAATGTATCAATAAAAGCACAATATGATTACATGCTTCTACAATTTTTGTGGAATCCGATCTTTAACTTTGGCGAGAGGAAAAGCATGATCTGTTAATTTTTGGTATTTTTAACATATAAACTATTAGGAGATACCTTTCTTAGGATAACTCCAACGGACATTCTGAATTCTGTAGCTAACAAATCAATAACATAAGCTGTAGTAAATACTTTTCTCAAAATAACTTCTAAGGATATTTTAAATTTAGTATTTACTAATTTTACTTACTTTTTTTTTGTGAGTATAACTCATTTATAATCTTATATTATTTAAATATATTATTTTATTTTGTTAATTTCAGGTAGACCTCTCTTATTTAATAGTGTAAGATTATTAGTAAGTTATATTCATAAAAAAAGATAAGTCAAATTAAAAATCTCTTCTAAATTCTACAACTAACAAATCAGCAGGGTAATAAAGGTTGCATTATTATTTATTGTAAGTGAATTCTTATTTCTGATGAATTGATTTATGGAAAAAGCAAGCATTCTGAGGATTTTTGCCCGAATTTTTTAATTAACGTGTCAAAGTGTCAAAGTACAATGAGTTTTTTTTTTAACCATATTAATATTTTGTATAACAATAAAATAAAGTGATAAAATATTTTTGTTTTACATGTTATTAATGTAATTACAAAAAAAATGAAGACTGATTGTATGATTGATTATACTTTGACTCATCAATCGGATAAAAATTGGGCAAAAATGCTCAGGATGTGTACTTATGCCCATTATTTTTTATAAATTATTTATTTGAGTGAGACACACATCTCAAAAGATTTCTTTTATAAATTGTTTATTACATGGGTTTGAAAATTGAAACAAGAAAAGATTCTTGTTTAATTCCTTTGCAATTAATTCCTTACGTGGATTCCAGAGAACGGTGACAAAAGCCACCTGAAAAGTACACCCGCATGGAATCAGGTTATGTTTAAGCACCCAAATTTAATCCAATTTAAGAAAGATGCTGCCGGCCGGTATTGAATAGCGATAGACCGGAACAATTCATCCCAAACTTTTTGCACGTGGTTGCGTTGAAAGATCACATGTTTCCTTCGGGAGCCACAAAGTTCAGGAAATAGAAAAATATATATATATATATATCAAACATTGGAGCATGCCTCCTTTAATGCAAGAGAATAAAATAAAAAGGAAAGTCTTTTGAATACACTCACTGGATGATGTGCAGAGGATGAGTCTAATTGTATTTTGATTTACAATTCAATCTCATCATCTTGCAAAGCTGATGGGAATATATATGTTTTTATTGCTCGAGCTGATGAAGTTTTAAACTAATACATCTTCACAAAGTGAAAATAAAGTCCAATGCAGGGATAATTTTATTATTGGATTAGTAACTACTAAAAAATCTAAATTTGAAAGAAATTGTCAAAATAAGGTCAACACCCTTAAAGAAAAAAGGTGCACGGATTAGTAATATTAAATTATTTTTAAGTGATGAGCTGACAACTGACATGATGAAATTTACTCATCCTAATTAGTATTTTATGTTTACATGACAAAAATAATCGAATAGACTTACTTGCTTTTTTATGATTCTTTGAAAAAAAAAAGCATAATTGATAATTAAATGCTTAGAAGAACTGGAGTCGTTGAGGTGGCTGTTGCTGCTTGATCATCACAAAAAATCTCAGTAGGTTCCTTTGGTTCTCATAAGCAAGACAAGCACGGATGTTGTACAGGTCAAGAGCAAAAAGCTTGTCGTTCTCTCTAGAGATTTAGTTTCTGTGAGAGAGCAGAAGAAAGGGTCCAATAATTCTCAGCATTAGCCTATTTTTCATTGATCATTAGCTCAATATATGAGACAGGCTTGTATTTTGTAGTACAAATTCGAAAACAGAAAAGCTGTGACAGATTTCCAGATTTTGCAAAAGTTACATTCAAATTTAAATTACAAATTACAAACTGCAAATTCAAATTACTTTAAACTCAACCACTAGATTACACGATCGGTGAGTTAAGGCTCCAAAAAGTTCCAGGAGCTTACAAGTCAACTAACTTTACAGAATCCTGGGATTTGGAGGGAACATAAATCAAAAACTCAATTCTGCCACTGGAGTTGCAAAGCAGCAGCACCAACTTCATCTTCAGTTCTTGCCTCAAATCTGAAAGAATTTTCCTTAATTAGACAGCTTGGTTCACAACTGAAGCTTCTCTTACACTGTATTTGGGATGAGGGAAAGTGGGGAGAGGGAGATGAAAGTGAGAGGATTAAAGTAAATTATTGTGTTTGGAAAATGTTTGAAAAGTGAGGGAGAAGTAAGTTTCTAATTCCCCTAATTTTTCCTATCCCACCAAAATCAATCCTCTCAAAAAAGAGAGAAAAGTTGTTAGTTCTCCTATTAAATTTATTAAATGACTCAATTACTCTTACATAATTAAAAAATTACAATTTTACCTAAACAAAATATCTTAATAGAATTTATTATGAAGGATAAAATTATTATTTTAATACATTTTATATTCATCTCCCCTACTTTCTACTATTTTTTAAACAAAAAAATTTATAATTTTCCTCTCTCCCATCATCTCTTTCCAAACACAAAAGATGATAGAAAATATTATCTTGCTCTAATGATCCTCTCCTCCACTTTCCTCTCCCTCACTTTCATTTCTCTCAAAAATTTTATCCAAATACAGTGTTAAGCTCAGAAGCTTAGAAGCAAGCTCGGAAGTTCAAGAAGTGAGAGTTCAATGCTTCGCGGTCGTAAATCTCAACAGAAACTCTACAATGGGATTTAGCACATGGATTGCTTCCCAGCTCTTCAAATGCATATTGATTGGATAAGGGATGTTGCTTGGGCGCCCAACCCTGGGCTTCCAATATCTAATAGTGCTAGCCGACTTCAATCTCTTACTATTGTAAAAGTCCCAACAATGGCAAACCTGTTGGTTCAGGAATGGCACGGCAGAGAGAAGCATATGCACATGTAGAGGAAGAGAGACAAAGTTTGCTGGAATATCTGATAATCATTTCATTACTTTGTAATTCCCATATACGAAGTTGTAATATTACATTTTTTATTGCAAAATTCATTTAAAGTTTTTGTCAATGAATAGCTTCAATTATTATCGAATTGCATTAATTTTTTCTTATTTTTACAACTATAATTTGAATGCCGAGATTATTATTTTTATGTTATCATTTTAGAATATTAAAAATTGTCTAATCAATTTATGATATGTGTTATTTATTTTATGTGAGTATGAATATATTATATTATATCATTTTATTAAAATAAGCACTATTTATATTTATCTTTATCTGGGATTACAAAAAATTTTTATACACGGTCCTCATTTGACACTATTTAATTATTTTATACTTATAAATTTTTGTTGATTATATTTATTTTTATCGGGGTGGTTGATAATTTGTCTACTATAATTAATTAAAAACTCAGATTTAAAAAAAAATTGTGGCAGAATCCTTTTTAAAATTAATAAGATAAAATAATAAAGATTTATACTCCATACAAAAACTCAGAAAGTACAAAAGAAATTGTAGGAAGAGCTACACAATGGCTTATCATTGCTGTGTATCTTTGAAATGAGATATTAAGTTGAATAAATCCGCCTCTACTTTTGTTTTTTTAATGTAATCTAATACAAGAGTGGAAACCTCAGGTTTTTTTTTTTTTTTTTTAATTTTATATTGAAAAAAGCAAACTGAATTTAAGAAAAAAAAAAAAAGCAACCTAGAAATTAGTCCAGACCAAATAATTGGGTGAGAACGAGATCCAACCTTCAATCCTTCTTAAATCCAAGAAGTCTCGTCCCTTGCAATACTCGCAAAACATCTCTAATACCCACACCTCTCAACCAATTCTTTTGTCCCCAAAACACCAACAGCTCGTTATGGGGAAAAGAAAGAAGGCAGAATCGAAGGAGGAAACATGCAGAACTTTGTGAAGACCTCGAGTGGAAAAACCATCACTCTTGAGGTTGAAAGCGGTGATACTATTGGCAATGTGAAGGCCAAAATTCAGGTTTGTTTTCTTTTTCTTCTGTTTTTTCTTTGGTGGGGTTTCTTCTTTCAATGTCTTTGAATTTTTTTTTTTTTTTAAAAATCTTGTTTCACTCTTAATTTATAAATAGTTCGCTCTTCTGGATCTGTTTTTTGGTGAAAATTTTGTTTTTGTAGATTTTTTTTGTTATGGGTAAAATCTCTTGGTTAGATTCCTGGGTTTGTTTTACAATAACCCAGAAGTAAAAGCTCAGTTTTTTCTCTTTCTTTTTTTTTTTTTTTTTTGTGGGTCGAATTGTGTTTATAAAAGATTGTCCCTTTGAAATTGCGCCATTCTCCGTTTGTTGCATGCTTCAGAACCTATAGAAATAAGGCTGCAACCCGACCCTGTAAGTCTGGTTATCGGAGTTATGCTCGTCAATGAACCTGAGATTTAATCGTGTTTTTTAGAAACTGTCCCATATATATGCTTGTTTCTCACATAATTGTTCTGTGTTTATACTCGATCCATGCTCTACTATTTCAATACCATCGTGTTCTTTGCCCCTTGTGCCAGTCCTTGTCATGGAGTTGATCATCTTCTTTAGGGACATTTTCATTCGGTCATTTTTTGAAAGCCTCTTTTTTTTATTACTTCATTACCTGTTGGAAGATTGAGGTGACATGAACTATTCAACTTTTGCCCAAATATTCCAATTGATTGGTTATGAGGCTTGGAAAGCTGACGAACTTGACGCATCCTTTGTTACTTCATTCCTATGTTTACCATGTACTTATTTCTCCTGCAGTTGGGCATGAGGTTGCACGTGTGTTTTTGTGTAAGTGTTTTTATTTTGACAAAACTGATTAAAGCCTTTCTGCTCACAAATTTGCTCAATTTTCTTCATGGCAGTTTTCACTACCTTTACGTTAAGGAGAAAGGGATGCTGTTGCTAAGTATCCAATTCTACATGAAGGTCATCTGCCATGAAAGATTCTTTACCCAACGACTAATAAGAAAGCAAATAAAAATGTTGGTTTTTTGTATTCAACTTATGGTTATTATGATATTTGCACACTGTTGCATTGCTTGGTCCATCTTACTTATAGTCTTGTTTTGCTTCAAGGGTTCTCTTATTTTGTGCAAGAAAAGGTGTCTCGCACGTCCGGCAGAGGAAAAAAGTATGACCAGCCTTCCTTTTTTGTCTCAACCAGTTATGCTGTGATTTTGGTGTCTTTAGTTCCATGACACAATTTGGTCCCCTAATCTCTTTAGAGCTGCATGTGGATTTTCAAGAGTATTCTTTATTCTTTTTTTTTTTTTTTTTTAACTAAAAGTCTACAATTCAATCGACAGTTATGGAATTTCAAGGTCTGTCCACATCTATCTAAATGCATATATACAAATGAGAAGCAAATAAAGCATTGAGTTTATGGATAGAAGATGTTTAACTTACTTAAAACTAATGGAAATCTTTTGATAAAATTCCTCATTTAGTGGATGCTTTGAGTCCTTTGGAAATTTCCTCATCTTTTCAATCTGTTCTCATTGTTGAGGCGAAAGAGAAATTTATCATGCCATGTGCGAAATGCTGTCAGAAAAAAGAAGATTAACCCAAATGAACAACAATTAATGGAAAAAAAAAATTAGTTCCTTTGCTCTACCTGAACTTTTGTGAAACCAGATAACACCGAGACTACATCTCGGAGACCATCCATGGCCATTCAATAAGAAAAAAAAAAACACACTCACCCACACACACAAGCACACACACAGATACTTGCATTTGTTTTTGTAGAAGGAGAAGCTTACTGTATAAATTGTATAAAGTAATGGAATGCAATGCAGTGACCGTCCCTATAGAAATAATTTAGTTGATATTTGTGCTTTTTGCCTTAAAGAAAAACTTCGCAAGTTGGTCTCTTTCCCTCTGCCTATTCGTGGCTCTTCTTCATATTTATCTTCTACTCCTTTTAAATCTGATATTGGTAAGTGTTGGTGTTGGTCTTGGCAGTAGCAACAATGGAGCTACTTTGCTATTTGTGGTGGTCTGTCCCTTTGCTGCAAAATTTAAAGCCAAAAACAGTCACTTTGAAACCCACCAACATCCCTTTTCTTTTGGCCAATAAGAAGAAAATTGTTATGGCATCATCATCATCATCATCAGATCATGATGTTGTTTATAAGAGAAGCAAATCTACTACTACTGCTGGCAGCAGACATTCCTCAAATGCTGCTATTGATCACAGTGAAACGGGATTTAGCCCCAAAAAGAGAGGTGAGTTCCAGTCATTTCTTTATATTTCTTCCTCCATGAATATCGCTGAAGAGGTGGGTTCTGATTATAGAGAAAAGGTGCCATCTTTGACCATAACAACAACAACAAATGGCTCCATTGTGAGGTCAGAGGAGAGGTGCCTGCTGGGATCTTCCTCCTCAAAATTTACATTTGTACTGTGCCATAATAATAGTAGGAGAAACTCAAAAGGTTGCACCGGAATGAAGGTGAAGAGTTTGATGTCATCTGATAAAAGATTATTTACAGCATAGAAATTGAAGAGTTTATCAAACACATAACTGTTATACTTGATTTTGGGCGTTGAGGTAATTGTGTAGCAGGCACTCATGTTGTTTGTGGTGAGGAGAGTGGCGCTGCCTATTTTCACTGTTGGTTTTTGCTGTATTTATCTGATATTGTGCTTGCTGGTTTGAGGTGATATTGCTACACAAGAGTAGCTCTTGAATCTGCACATGCCATTGGGATAACATATATTGGGTTTTTGACTTGGTGGGGCTTGTTTTTGTGCAGCTCAGGTATCTTTTAGGATTTGTGTATACTCGATTTTGGGGGTCCTTGATTATTTAAGATGTCATGAATAGATATATATTTGCCGTTAACAAAAAAAAAAGAAAAATGCATAACTGTTGCTGTAATAATGCATTTTAAAGTACACCATAATATTTAGTTGCGGTGTGGAAATCAAGAATGTGCCAAAAATGCCAAGAAAGAGAAAAGAAATGTGCCACCTGTCAAGTAGAAACTTCAGCTTTAGTTATGGATATACATTACACAAACTAATTTATTAGTTAGAAAACATTTCGTCAAAAAACCGGTAGGCGACTGCTGTAAAAAAAATAAAACAAAAAACCGTTATAGGCGACAGTTTATGCTCTAGTAGTCGCAAAAATTAATATTATTTTGACTAGTTTCATTGCTTTAAGTGGGGATAAGTTTATAAGTTAGTAATTATTTGATTATTCAAATCTAAGTGGATAACTTAAAAAATGTCTAATAAGAGTCAATATTACTAAATAAAGTTTACTAATAGGGCAGAAACGTTAATTTTTTTGAATTTGCTATTAATTGCTGATGAGGATGGATATGTCATACACAGGGTCAACACATTCTGCCTACGCGCCAAATAAAAAATAAAAAAATTGGAAAAAAAGTGCACGCATGGCATATTTATCACCCAAAGTCAGCAACCAGTGCCAGTAAACGCTCGAAGGATCAAAACTGCCTTAGAATTTTGAACTGTTTTAGGCTCAGAAAATCACATATTATCATGCATGTAATTTGCAATACTACTGAATCGATGCAAGACAATATAGCAATTGCCTATTGACAACAGAATCTGCTTGAATGCTAATGTGTTCTAATTTCCCTTTTAACCAAACAAAAAGCAAGGGAATTACATTTCTCTTGTGCAAATATATTGAATAATTGAGTTTGATCTGGAAGCTTCGCATACGATGATACTAGGCATCATAAGGGAAGGCTTGTGTTTCTCGTGGGCTTCGACGCATCGTAATTTTCAGCAAAGCTTGCCGATGTGTTTTTCAGCTCAGTTCAAAAAATCCTGTGCTCATGGATGTAACTTTCTGTACTGTTGAATCAATGCAAGACATTATTACTGATGGATGACAATTTTCCAGGGGATTAAACGTTAATAATGTTGCATCTGCCAAACATTGGCTAATGTGCTTTGACTCAATTATAGTGGAGTTGTTTCTAGAGTTTGAAGGTCCCAAATTCTAGATAACATAGGAACTCTACCCTTTACTTTAAGAGGATAAAATAAAAAGGGCAATTCTTTTCTTACCGAATTCAATTATTAAATTATGTGTAGTATTATGAGTTTAAATACACTTTGATTTACGAAATAAATATGTCTAACATATACCTATATCTCATTACGTAAATATATACAAGTCTTAAAAACTACGCTAGATTGAAAAAGATTTTAAGCCCATGAAAATTACAGCTATCATACGTTGAAAGGATTAATTGTATGGTCAAGAAGTAGGAATATTTAGCCAACTTCAACCCCTTACAATTGTCATTGAATGAGAAAGGGGTTTTGCCAAAAGTGCAAAGTTGGGACTTCTCCAATAGCAAACCTCATACGCTATCCCAAGCCAAAAATTCTTATAATAAATTCCAGTGATGTTACTTATGCATAAGCTTCCGATTGGTTCCTCCTCAAATTTTCTTTGCAATGAGAATTTTTCTGCCCAGGATAGATGGTGCTTTTGTTGATTCAATTTCTGCTAGTGTTTTTCTGCATCCCACGATAGCACATCCATCCAAGGGCCTGAGCAATGATAAAAACGCTGACTAGAAGGAGCCCAGAACGTTCAATACAGGACCAGCAGCAAGACCTTGTAGCAAAAATCTGGGCTTGGCTCACAATATTCACTTGCAGGTATAAGGCTGCCATCGTCTCTCCTGGTCCATCATCTCTCCTGGTCTTTCATGCAACGACCTTACCCCAAATTTGTCTTGCATTTGATAAATTCATAAAATGTAAAAGCTGAAAAGAAAAATAGTAATCTAGTATAAACAAAAAATGATGATGTGAATGTGCTTACTGTAAAGAAGTTGGTCTACACCATAGCCCAGAAGAATATAATTGTCATCAGTGCCAAGTATCCTTCAAGCACAATGTCAATACCGAAGATTTCTCTTAGTTTCCAATTGTCTGGCTGTGGAGATGGCTTCATTGCATCGTTTGATATGGTCATAATAGTCCCTAGAGAGTGGCGATATACAAATTCAGCTTATGTTCATGCTGAGTGATAGCAAAGTTGTTCATAAAGAGAAACTGATAAATATTCACAAGATCTTACCATCATTTTGTATGGCAATGACTAAAACCATGAATGGTGAGAAGTCAAACATCCATTTGAAGGCAATAAAAATGAATCCAGATTGCCGAAAACAAGAGGATTGAGAACAATATCAATATCTAGAAAGGTTTATAATGACGTGACTGCACTTAGATACTTACAACAACACGGATGGTAATTGAAACAGCATACATCTGCAAAAACCAATTGACAGAACAGAGTAAGTTTGAACACACAATGAACTTGTATAACTGTTGAGAATGGGCAATGGCAGAAAGAGAAGGTAACTAACATTGTAATTCTTTATCCATTGCAATATAGCCCTGCTGGTCAACACTGCACCAATAATCACACTTAGGTCCAGGCTCAGTAAGGACAATATCAAAGGCACTTCGAGTAGAATCTAATAGCATCAGCAACAGCAACGCCAATATCTGCCTTTTCCAAAGCATTTCCTGTCATACCACCGACTCCTGTCCTGCAGCCTCTTGATGGTTTCATACTTGTGTTCAGTAATATTCGCATAGAAGTGGTAAAGCATTGAAGAATAATTGCACTTCTATTTTCCCTGAAATAAAGGCAAGGACATTGAACTTTCCAAGAAACATAATCAAATAACAATGATTGGGAAAAGAAGCAAAAAGGGAAATAAGAAAGATATTTCAAACCAGTATGGCTACAAGCAATTAATTCCTGAACACTTCTGTCTGAGTCAAATTGAAATGATCCAGAGCCTCATCCACTAATTTATTTGAAGCAAACACCATTTGCTATACGTGATTAAACTCGAGGAAACTGAAAATGGCTTCAGCATTTTCACAAAAAGTTGTCCAAGAAAATCAAAATGTCCGCACAACAGTTGAATTTCTTCTGTTGTGCATAACCTAGTCCAGAAACAAAACATCAAAATAATGGAGAAAAGCCAAGGCAATGATCATGATATGAACAATAAGCAACTATTGAGCAGCCATACACCTATGATCAGACTTCGAAGTTTAAGCAGAACCTACGATTCAACCAAAGAACAACATCTATAAGAATTTTTACTTTAAAACAAGTACGGCTACAAGCAATTAATTTTAACCCTTCATTATGCATGAAATTGAAATAAGCCAAACCTCCCTCGGCTAATTCTTTTGGAGCAAACCCCATGCATGAGATGTAATTGAACAGCCTAACTCTAAAAGGATTTTTAGTTTATAACATAGAAAAAGTCAAACTCAATTCTTTCTTCCCGTGGGTATGCCTAGAATGAGGAGATAGGTGCAAAGAAGAAGGACTGGAATGTTGATAATAGAAGAAAAATGCACAATAACAAACAAACAAAAGAGAAGAAATTTAATTATATTTTTTTGGTACATAGAAAGTTATTATAATAAAAACAAATATAGGAAACAACTAAAGTTCTCAAATCACAAAATAAATAAATAAATAAATAAAGTTCTCTTGTTTTCCTTACCTTGTTTGGCGGTCTCAGAACCAAGAAGAAGATATTGTGACATGAGGTATGTGAGAGATTTTGGACCAATCTTCTCCCATATCCTTGTTGTAGCATTCTTCCAGAAGATTGCTAAATGAGATCTTGAGCGTATGAAGCATTGTATTTTGCAGAATATAATCTGGCAGTGCCTTCAAATTCCCGCAGTCAGTAATTTCCAAAGAGCAAAGGGATGGCATTATTTTAATAGCAGGAGGTTTGGTAGTGCCATCATTATAATTATAACAATCATCCCACTCTTCCCAACTATGCATTGAACTGAATCTGAGTTTTGTCAATTTGGGGAAAGCAACAACTACTGGCAAAGAAAAAGAAGAAGATGATGAAGATGGTGCTGATATCTCGCTCATTCTATCACCAATTTGAGTTTCTATTCCTAAAAGCTCAACCCCAACTTTTTTTACACCCTTCATCCAATACAGTTTAAGAGCTTCAAGAGACGGTAGCTTACCCAATGAAGGCAAGTGTGAGCACCAATTACAATGAGATAACTTAATAGACCTAAGATTTGTTAATGAAATCATCCAACCAGGGAAGGTAGTACCTTTATAGTAGCCTATCTTAAGAATCTCCAAGTTTGGAGATGGCTCCAAGGCTTCTAGCAAATGCTCTTCTTCTTCTTCCCTTTCATCTTCTTCTCCTTCCCCTTCCCCTTCCCCTTCTTCTTCTTCTTCTTCTTCTCCTTCTCCTTTTCCTTCTTCTTTGGGCTGAAATCCAAGTACCAAAAAAGTGATGTGTTCCTTTTTCTTGAGCTCTGCTTCCTTAGCCTCGCCCACATGACGACTATGCGCTCCCAAATTTATTATGTTGAGCCTTCCCCGAAGTTGGTTCAAGTTCTTCAAATCACCAAGAGAAATTTTATCCCCATGATCACACCCAACATCAATGACTTCCAATGTCCTTAGACTAGTTAATCGTGCAATTCCTTTTGGCAACCTACTAGGGCCTTCAATGTTATGAAGATGCCTCAAGTTAATTAGTTTTCCAATCTCCAAAGGCAACTCCAATCCATCACTACACAGAGAAACATCTAAGGTCTGCAAATTATGTAGTTCACATAGTGTTTCAGGCAACTGCTTCAATTCATTATTGTCAGATAAATCAAGCCACCTCAAATGAACCAATTTACTGATGGAGGAAGGGATCTCTTCAAAGTCGCCGTCTCTGAGGCTCAACGATCTTACATGTGTTAATTCACCAAATAAACTTGATAACTCTTCTGTTGTGGCCCATGACTGCAATAAAAGGCTTCGCTTTTTTTGGAAACCGCCTGAGATATTAAGATATGTATTAAGATATGGCTCCCATGTTGGAAGATGTAAATGACGCACTTCTCTGATTAACTCTTCCGAGTCATTGACCTGCGCACTATGACATTCATTTCGTGCAATAATTTGAGCCAAATCATGCACTATATCATGCATCTTACAGCGGGTGATTATATGATCATCCCAAAAATCTTTCTTGAAATTTTGAAAGAAAGAACGCATTGCTAAATTTTGGAAGTAATATTCTCCAATAACCTCCAAGTCATGGCTTTGCCCTTGTTTGAGATAACCTTGAGCCATCCACAATTCTATCAATTTTTTCTTCTCGATCTCATAACCCTTTGGAAAGATTGCACAGTACGAGAAACATCGTTTTAATACTGGGGATAGATCATAATAGCTCAACCATAGAGGGGCAAAAACATCTCCCTCTAATTCCCACACATCACTCCCTAAAATACTTTGCCACTCCTCTTTGGTTTTTCTAAACTGCAAAATACCCCCTAGAGCCTTTGCGGCAAGGGGCAAACCTCTACACTTTTTTGATATTTCTTTACCGATCTTTTCTAAATTTTTGCATTTTGCCTCACTCTTCCCAAAAAATGCTATTTTACTTACAATCAACCAACATTCCTCGTCTGATAGAATTCCTACTTTCAAAATGTCATGTTTAGAACAACCCATGATTAATGCAACATTCTCTTTGCGCGTCGTCACCAAAACTTTACTTCCTGATGAACCATATTTAAGAGATTGCTTTAACTGATCCCACTTTCTAGGATTTTCTTCCCACACATCATCCAAGACAAGAAGAAATTTTTTTCCCACAATAGATTCCCCTATTTTTTCTAGCAAGCTTTGCAATTGCCTAACGTTTGGAGTATGACCTATAAGAGACTCATAAATTGCCTCAGCAACTCTTCTCTCATCGAAAGGATCTGAGACACATATCCAAATTTTCTTATCAAAATGCATCTTTATCTTATCATGATTAAAGGCAAATTGAGCAAGAGTTGTCTTGCCGATCCCTCCCATCCCTACCATAGAAAGAACACGGAGGTCTAACTTGTCACCATCACTCAGCAACGTATTTATTAATACACTTTTATCCTCCTCCCTGCCCTTCACCTCTATTATGTCAATCATAGAGGTGGTCATAGGTCTCTCAATTGGTTGATTTCCTGCTTTTGAAACAAAAATGTAGAGTTCTTTCTCTTGAGCTATAAGGTCTAACTTCCCATTCAGCTCTTTGATCTTGTCAGCGATGTCATGTCGCAGACGAACTTGTTTACAACAAAAGCAAGAGGACCGTAAGAAGGAGCATACCTTCCTCTTTTGTCCAGGTTTGCTTTGTGAGCTGAGAATTGCAGCTTCCCAATCGTCCAGCACGTCCTCAATGTCATAAGCAACGTCCCTGAGTTTCTCCAGCCAGTCTCTGACGGTGGCCTCCTTCACTTGCCTTGTCTCTGCATCAGCAAGCACAGCTTTGATGGCAGTGAATTTGCTTTCCAGCTTCTTAACTTCATCTTCAACACCCACGACAAGCCTCACCTCTTGTTCAAGCTCATGACCCAAGATGGAGCCCAGCTGCTCCACCAATAGTGAAACAAGTGCCTCGGCCATGAGTATAGAGTATCGCAAAACAGGAAATAGACAGAAGAAAGGAAGTGAAAGCTGAAATATGAAGGACTAATATTTTCTTATGCTTGGGTTGATGACTAATTTTTTCACATCTGTGTACACTTCTAAATCTTCCGATTAGAGATAAGCACAATGGACCTAATTATAAGTTAAAAATTGATAGACAAAAAAAAAAAAAAAGGACAATGGGAAAGTGTCGACTGGGTGATGAAGATTCAAGAAATTTCAGCTTCATTTTTATGCTGGTAGTGGATTATATTTATCTGCGTGTGGAACTGTCAAAGCTTAATTATTAGACTAATTCCTGTCCATTCATTTTATTGTGTCCGTGTTGTCCCATCTGTTCATTCTTTATGATTGAGGGGTCGGCAGGAAAACGCGTAATTGCCGGATCAATCTTCCAACTTATTTTTTGTCCAAAAAAATCTTCTAAAGTATTTGCAGGGAGGTTTCGTTGAAATAATTAAGTGGACCATCACTTAAGGTAGGGTTGTTTTTGTTTTTTTAAAGTGAAAGAAATTGTTGTATTAATTAATATAAATTTTGTATATAAATTAGACATAAAAATATTAGAATAATACATAAAATAAGATTAAATAATACGAAAGACCTATATATAAACTTGGCCCAAAGGTCATTTATTAATTGAGGTTAAAGTTTACTTTAGACAAAACTTTATAATGGATATTTATTAGATTACCGGGATAAAGCTGCAAAAGACAGCAAATACTACACAATGACAAACTTATAATGAAAAACAATAAAATATGTCCGATAACAATTTCCAATGACACCAACAAACTAACAGAACCAGACAAAGTACAGACATCATGGAACAACACCCAGATAAATGTCATAGACCAGCACAACACCTAGACAACATACAAGAATATGTAAACGCGGTAGAGTAGCACCCAGACCATAAAAAAGACAATACAATGGACCCACACAAAAAAAATCCAACACAAAAAAAATCCAACAGTAGCTATCCCATTCAGATCCAGCAGTGGCGGCGACCAGGGACGAGGGAGGTGGCGGTCGAGAAAATAGCGACGAGGATAAGGGCATCGACGGCGGCACAAGGCACAGCAGGGCAGGCATTGGCAACGCCATCGCCAATGGCTTTATTGCTGGAGTCTGCTCTGACGCTGCTGGAGTGGGCAGAGTCAGTGGCATTGAATGAGGTGGTGGCTTTATCAACAATGTTAGTCCCGACAATCTGTGAAGCAGCAACTCCACTAGTGGAGGTTGCGTCCTCTGTGTTGAAGGCTTGAAAGGGTCATCGATCATAATGGAACAGGGGGACTGTTACAAACCAGCTCAATTGTGGGATGCCCCACGTTCATTGGTGCCAATGTGAAGACTTTGTCTTCACAGTTAGTTATTGTTGTAGATTATTATCCCTAGTTTTTAGTTCCCATGATCCCATGTTTCCATATTTCCATGTTCCCCACTCCCTAGTAGTCATGCAGTAATTTTTAGCTTTCATGTTTCTATGTTCCCATGTTTCCCACTTCCCATTAGTTTTGCGCGTCGTGGACAGTGCACGTTGTTGATTGTTTTCAATTGTACAAGAGTCTATATAAGACTCGGATGAAGAACAACAAAGGCACCAATCAATTATTCGACAAAAATTTTCTAATTGCCTTCTAGCAATTCAAGCTTCCTTGTTCTTAAACCGTTCAACATAGCTTCCTCGCGATTTGCTCGCAATCAAGGTGGTCGTCAAGGCCATAGATCTGATCCTGACCATAACATTGTGGTATCAGAGCCGGCTATGATCGAGACTCAACAGGATTCTGACATCCACCAACTTCAGCGACAGATGGCTGGCTTGAGCGCCAGTCTAGAATAGGTCATGAAGCAGCTTTCGGAATTATCAAAGGCCAAAGAGGCAGAGTCTAGCAACCGCCAACATCCGATCGTGAGGAACATGGAGGAGGAGACATTTAGCAGAATTGTCCCCCCCAAATTGGTAAATTTTGATTTTCCACTTTACGATGGATCTGAGGAGCACACCTTTTGGATTTATCATGCAGAACAGTTGTTTGAGTTCCAACACACAGCTCCTGAGGATCAACTTCGAATTGCAGCATATCATATGGAGGGAGATGTGCAACTGTGGTATCAAAGACAAAAGAAAGTCAAACCCGAACTAACTTGGGAAGAGTTAAAGCGAAATTTGGTCAACAGGTTTGGAACTTCTGCTTTTGAGAATTCTTTTGCTGACCTTTGCAAATTGAAACAGATTGGGACCTCACAAAAATATGAAGTTCAGTTTGATCGACTTTTCTGAAAGGCAAGGACGCTCATGGACTCCCAAGAAGTTGGGGCGTTCATTAGCGGGCTTAAGGAAAATTTGAGAGTTGACCTTCAAGCCCAAAGACCTCAGAACTTGAACAAAGCAATTGGGCTTGCCAGAATCTATGACAGTCGAAGCCTAAAAGACGCACGGACATAGAGCCAACCACAGGGAGCTCGACGAAATTTCCAAAGCAACCAGCGTAATTCTTGGGAGCGCTCAGCCTCTTCCAACGATGGTACAGTTGCCAACGCTATACGACGATTTACCCAAGCCGAGCTTCAAGAACGAAGGCGCCACGACCTTTGCTATCACTGTGATGAGTGTTATACCCCAAGCCATCAATGTAAGAAATTATTTTTCATTTAACTTGACTTGAATTTGATGAATTATTAGAATTCCCAAGTGAGGAAGCTTTTAATGGCACTCCGGAGGCCCTAGAGATTTCGCTTCATGCTTTGGCAGGAGTACCCACACCACAGACGATGAGAATCCAGGCTAAGGTAAAAGGCCTAAATATCACGGTGTTGGTGGACTCAGACTCTACCCATAATTTCCTACATGACTGGGTCTCCAAAACTGTGGGTTTATCAGTTGAATCCAGTCCAGTGATGCGAGTAATGGTGGCTAATGGACTTGCAAGCATTGGGATATGCAAAAGAGTTCTAGTTTTATTGCAAAACTCCCTCTTCAACATAGACTTCTTCCCTTTACCGTTGGAAGGATGCGACGCTATTTTGGGGGCCCAATGGCTCCAAACTCTTGGTTCAATACTGTGGAATTTCAGGGAGATGGAGATGAAGCTCCGGACCAGCGATGGAATTATTACCCTACGTAGCATAGAGAACCCAAGAACCTCAAATGGTTAGCGAGAAAAGCGATGCAACGAGCTCTTCAAGACACCAACGGAAAGGGAACGTTGTTACAATTGTTATATGAGTCTACAAGTTCAAAAGCTATAGGTGGGAAAGAAAAATGGAAGCAGCTACAAAAAGAATTTCCAGAGGTCTTTAAAGCTCAAACGGGGGCTGCGCTGAACAGAGTCCATGACCATCGCATTCCATTGCAGCCTACAAGTGAACCTGTGAACGTTCGACCCTTTCGCTACCCACACTTTCCGAAGCAAGAAATTGAGCGTTTGGTGGCCGAGATGCTAGAACAAGGAATTATTCAACCAAGCCACAGCCATTTTTCCTCACCAGTGTTGCTTGTTAAAAAACATGATGGATCGTGGAGATTCTGCGTCGACTATAAAGCACTCAATCGTCTCACCATAAAAGACAAATTTCCAATCCCTATGATCGAAGAGCTCTTAAACGAACTACATGGAGCACGATGGTTCACAAAGCTTGATTTAAGGTCTGGCTATCACCAGATTCGGATGAACTCGGAGGATGTATCCAAGACATCTTTTCGAATGCATCATGGGCGTTATGAATTTCTAGTAATGCCGTTTGGTCTGTCCAATGCTTCATTTACTTTTCAGGCTCTTATGAATGATATTTTCAAAGAATACTTAAAAAAATTTATTTTAGTGTTCTTTGACAATATTCTGGTATATGGTCGGGATTGAGAAAAACATTTAAATCATGTTCAAATTGTTCTATCTATTTTAAAAGCTAACCAGTTGGTTGTAAAGGAAGAAAAATGTCAGTTTGCACAGCAGCAAGTCCAGTACTTGGGGCATATTATCTGTGAACAAGGGGTGAAGGCGGACCCAGAAAAAATTCAAGCGATGGTGGACTGGCCGAAACCAACAACAATGAAGGAGTTACGCAGGTTCCTTGGCTTAACCGGCTACTACCATCGGTTTATCACCAATTATGGCACAATCGCGAGACCCCTTACAGAATTACTCCTAAAAAATGCGTTCCAACGGGGAGAAGAGACAGATCAAGCATTTTCTCGCCTAAAGGAGGCTATGACGAAAGCTTCAATCTTGGCTCTTCTGAATTTTGATCTCCCTTTTGTCATTGAGTGCGATGCATCAGGGACTAGAATTGGAGCAGTGCTTATGCAAAATAGGCGTCCTATTGCCTATTTTAGCACCAATCTAAAAGGTAGAAACCTTTCCCTTTCTACTTACGAAAAGAAACTGATGGCCTTAGTCTTTGCTATGTAGAAGTGGCATCACTATTTGTTGGGTAGGCCATTTATTGTCAGAACTGACCAGCGAAGCTTAAAATATCTATGGGAGCAGAGAGTGGCAACTGAGGCTCAACAAAAATGGATTGTGAAGCTTTTGGGGTATGATTTTACCATTGAGTATCGGCAAGGTAAATCAAATATCACGGCAGATGCACTATCTTGGAGGGGTCAAGCATAAGTCTATGTCGTGTCTTCTCCAACTCCCCAATGGTTGGAGACCATCTGTGAAGAAAACAACAACCATAAGGAGCTTCAAAGACTCCACCGTCTTGTTCATAAAGGAGAGGCACTAGGTCCTTGACAAATTAAACATGGAATTCTATTTGTCAAGAAAAAAATCTACGTGCCTCAGAATTCTACGTTGATCCGAGTTATCCTTGAAGAAATACATAGGGGCAGCCATAAGGGATATTTGAAGACTCTCCAACGTCTTAAGGAAGTCTTCTTTTGGAAAGGCATGAAAGAGGGAGTTCGACAATTCATCCGAAGTTGTGACACTTGCCAGCGCCATAAAGTTGATTTGCAAAGGCCGACAAGGTTACTTCAACCTCTCCCTATTCCAATGCAAATTTGGTCAGATATATCAATGGATTTTATTGATGGGTTGCCACTCTCTAAAGGTAAGTCCACTCTCTTGGTTGTGGTTGATCAACTATCCAAATATGCCCACTTTATTCCTATCTCACATCCCTACACAGCGCTACAAGTAGCTCAAATATTTTATGAGCATGTATTCAAGCTCTATGGGTTGCCACAGACAATTGTTTGTGATAGGGACCTTGCTTTCACTAGTTCTTTTAGGAAGGAGCTTTTTCAACTCCAAGAAACACACTTTAATTTCAGTTCATCTTATCACCCCCAAATCGATGGCCAGACGGAGGTTGTCAACTGAACAATTGAGATGTACTTGCGGTGTTTTACTGGCGATAGGCCAAAGGAATGGACAAAATGGATAGCCTGGGCTGAGTATTGCTACAACACTAGCTGCCACTCAGCCACTTGAACCACCCCCTTTAAGGTTGTATACGGGAGAGCACCACCCACTTTATTGCAACGTGAAGCAAGTCTATGATGCAAGCAAACAGACAAACAATTTGAAGAAGGAGATTGGGTATATTGGAGGCTCCAACCATATCGCCGAGGGTCACTCGCTTCAAGAAAATTTCAAAAGCTGGCCGCTTATTATTATGGTCCATTTAAGGTCATTAAGCAAGTGGGTAAGGTGGCATATAAGTTGGAGCTACCAGCATGTAGTAAAATTCATCCAGTGTTCCATGTTTCTTTATTAAAAAAGAAGGTTGGTGATAATATTCAAGTTAATTCTAAGCTTCCAAGGAGCGAAGAAAGCATGTTTGAAGACTATCATCAACCAGAAGCCATCATTGACACTCGTGGATGTGGACAAAAGCAAGAAGCACTTGTTAAGTGGTAAGGAGTTGACCTGAATAATACTACCTGGGTTGATCTGTCAACCTTTCGCCAAGAGTTCCCAAACTTTGCAGTCCTTAAGGAAAATGACTCTCTCTAGGGGAAAGATTGTTACAAACCAGCTCAATTGTGGGATGCCCCACGTTCATTGGTGCCAATGTGAAGACTTGGTCTTCACAGTTAGTTATTATTGCAGATTATTATCCCTAGTTTTTAGTTCCCATGATCCCATGTTTCCATATTTCCATGTTCCCCACTCCCCAGTAGTCATGCACTAATTTTTGGCTTTCATGTTTCCATGTTCCCATGTTTCCCACTTCCCATTAGTTTTGCATGTTCTGGATAGTGCACGTTGTTGATTGTTTTGAATTGTACAATAGTCTATATAAGACTCGGATGAAGAAGAATAAAGGCACCAATCAATTATTCCACAAAAATTTTCTAATTGCTTTCTAGCAATTCAAGCTTCCTCCTTCTTAAACCGTTCAACATAGCTCGCTCGCAATCTACTCGCAATCAAAGTGGTCGTCAAGGCCATAGATCCGATCCTAACCATAACAGGGACCTTATTGCCGCTAGCCACGACTCTTTCCACATTAAATAGAATCTTCTTTTTTTAATTTGATTGGACTAATTTGCCCATCATTCGACCACAGATGACTTCTCATTTGAGCACCATTATAACACTAGAAAATTTGACGTTTGAGATTTTATCTAAATATAATTACACTCTCATTTTTTACAACCAAATTTTCATTTTTTGCAATAAAAAAATAACAAGATATATATATTTTATTATAAAAAGTAAATACATAGTTGTAAAAAGTAAAGACGTGGTTGTATTTGGACAAACCCTCGAATGCAAATCCTTTGGTGCTGTAATATTTTTATTCTCATTTTCACATATCAAACTTTTTATTTTTGTTTTGTTTTTCTTAGTATCTGGTGGAGCTGAATTTTGCACGTAGTTCAAAATTAAAAAAAAATTAGTAACTTTACTTCGATAACTGCAATATAATTAAAAAGTAATATAAGTCATTTAATTAGTTTTGAGACATTTGATTGGTCAAGTGCTAAATAAGGACATAATCCTAGCCGAAAGGACAAGGATAAAATAATCGGTTCACAACTGTGGACATTTTTAAATCTTTCGGATTAAAGATTAACACAATAGACCTAATTATAAGTTAAAATTGATAAGACAAAGAATAAGACAATGGGATGGTTGTTAAGGGGGTAATGAAGATTCAAGATATGTATGCCATGTGTTTATGGTGCAACTACCATAACTTTATTATATTTTTTGTACAGACCACAACTTTATTATCATGCTTCTTCACTGTCCACTGTATGGTGTGTTCAATTTATCAGATGCTTTAATTAATATCAAAAGTCCAGAAATGCCTATCGTGTGTCGGTTCTGTCAACCTGTGCCGAGAGTCTTTTTTCGGTTTGTGCTGCCGGTCTTTGCCTAGACTTTGGGCCTGGGTTTTCCTGTGGCTGTACTATGATCTGGTTTAGTTGTTTTTCCTTGTTGGGCCATTGGATTGCGTTGGACTGCTTGGGCTTTAAGTGTGTATTGTGTTTTCAGGCCCCTACTGTACCAATGCTTTATGTTTAATGAATTATTATCTTTTTCCCTCAAAAAAAAAATTATCTTTGGTGCTGTTAAAAAAAATTGCTTTAATTAATTAATTAATCTATAACTAAGAAAAAAAATTGGCAAGAAAAAGCCGATGCTTAATTTTGTTCATAATAAAACCAGTTAGGCTAGACTAAGTAAATTTATTTTTATCTTTTATAGTTGTTGAATAAAATGAGAAGTGGAACTAAATCTTTATTCAATAAAAATATCACCACATTCTATGTTTAATAAATACAAAACTTTATTTTCTCAAAATAAAAAGTCATCAATGGAGTGTCCCAAAAGAGAATCCACTCGTTGCTCAAGAGTCTAGACATCTATATTAAAAATTTTATGAATAGAGATGTGAAACTTATAAGAAATGAGAAAATTAATGTATGATTCACCGAGCAACTCGCCTACACCTTGAATAAACCAAAAAATCACCATAGAATTTTTTTTGCTTTAAAAAAGAAGTATAGCCAAAGAAAATTAGACAATGTTAATTTGTGACCAATTGTCACTTCATTGTCTCTTTTGGTGGGGGGGGGAATGAAAAATCAATTCGTAGTGTTCATACATACTTTATAGTAAAAAATGGCTGTTTTAATTTGTTTTTAAACAATTTTTTTTTTAAATCTCCCAAGGAGTTGCACTGTTAATTGGCCTACTATCTTTCCATTTTGGCGGCTGTATTGGAACAAATTGAAAATAAAGTTGTCACTCAAATTTAATAATATTTAAGTAAAAAATATTTTTTTATAAATTAAGTTAAATAAAATATACAAATATTTTCACTTTAATTTGAGATTGAATAATTAATATACATATAATAGATTCTTTTTATTAAAAAATAATAAAAGTAAGGAAAAATGTTGCTGGGTCAAAAAAAAGGATAGGCGCTGACTCAGAGAGTTCTCTTTTGCAAAACAAAAATAAAAATTTGAAATTTTTTTTTACAAATTAAGACTTAAGTATTATTAAATATATTTAATATAATACTAAATATCATTTAAAATTAAATTTTTAAAAAAACAAAACAAAACAAAAGGGCCACCAAGACTCTGAGAAGGCATGGGAGCTTTGCCGACATGGGATCCGCACGGAATCCACGTGCTGCCCAATCCTGTCTCCCTTCCTTAGTTCTCATCTCTGGTTATGTAACTTTTTGGTTGGAGTTAATGCATTCATTGACATTGTGTTGGAGAAGGAAAAAAAAAAAAAAAGAGAATTAAAATAAATTATTATATTTAAAAAATATTTTAAAAGTAAAAAGAAGGAAAGTTTTTAATTTTTTTAATTTTTCTATTTCACTAAAATTAATCTTTCTAAAAATAAGAAGAAAACTGTTAGTTTCTCTACTAAATTTATTAAATGACTCAATTACCTCTCATATAATTTAAAAATTATAATTTTACCTAAATAAAATATTTAAATAAAATTTATTATAAAAGATAAAATTATTATTTCAATATATTTTATATTTCTCTCCTCTACTTTCCATCCTTTCCCAAAAAAAGAATTTATAATTTTTCTTCCTCCCATTAACTCTTTCTAAACATAAAGAAAGATAGAAATATTTTTCTCCTCTAATTATCCTATTCTTTACTTTATTCTCTCTCATTTTCCTCTCTCTTAAGAATTTTATTCAAATACAGTATAACAGGCGACAACTACTTACGCTGATGTTCAAAAGAAAAAACAACCACTTACATTATAACTCTCAAAAATCAACTAATTCATTTGAATTTAACTAATTCGATTTATACTAATTTACATTCGATAAAATTGTAAAAATTTGGATTAATTGTAATTTTAAAATTTTAAAATCTATCGAAGATATAGATTAAGTATGGATTAACACTATGTTTGGATAAAATTTTTAAGGAAGAAGAAAGTGAGAGAGAGAAAAGTGGATGAGATGATTATTAAATGAAAGAAATATTTTATATTCTCTCTTATATTTGACAAGAGATCATGGGAGGGAGGAAAATTATAAAGTTTTTTTATTTGGAAGAGGGTGAAAAGTGAGAAAGAAGAATATAAAATATATTGAAATAATAATTTTATCATTTATAATAAATTTTATTTAAATATTTTGTTTAGGTAAAATTGTAACTTTTAAATTATGTGAGGGGTAATTAAGTCATTTAATAAATTTAATAGGGGAATCAACAATTTTCCTCTCATATTTTGGAGGATTGATTTTGGTGGGGTATAGAGATTTAGGAGAATTAGAAATTTTCTTTCCTCTCATTTTTCAAATATTTTTCAAATATAACAATTTACTTTAATCATCTTATTTTTCTCTCCCTCCCCTACTTTTCCCCTCTCTCAAACACAATGTAAGAGTTTTAATCTGTCCAATCTGCCTTTTTAATGTATATATATAAATAAAATTTTAGAGCTTCTGTATAAACTACTTTTTCTAATTTTTCATCGTTCTCTATGGTCAAAAATTCAAATTTTCTTCTAAAAAAGCGCTTCAAATCTTAAATCACCCCTATTAAGATTACATACTGATTTGAAATACTACAATAATTTAGGCAAATGCTTTTTTAAGTATACATGTATCATTGGTGTGTATACACCAACGAGAAATTTGAAACTCCTTTATACTTAAATATGCCTTCAAAATATGCAGTAATTTTGAAATTAGCAATCACACCACAACAAATTAACCCTTTTAGACTCTAGATGAATAATATGACAGTACAACTCTACAAAGTAATCATTCATTCCAATAATTCAATAATTGAAAAGAGTTCCATTATATATACAGAAATCGGTGGCAATATCATGGATCAGTTTACCTTAATCAAATTTTTTTACTGTTTATTTGATCTATGCTGGTTTCATTTCAGATTAGAGGAGGTTGATGCAATTTTTCTACTGTTCGTTTGGTTTATGACATATGACTCAATAACATGAACATATTATCTTATTAAAATAATTATAAATTTGAAGATTGATGTTGACTAAAAATTGAAAAAAATTATAATTTTTTTATTGCATGCAATCTGTTAAAATCGATCTGATCTACTCCACCATTGGTCAGATTAAATTGTATGACAAATTAAATGCGGATGGAAAATTATTCAATTCGTCATCGACAAATTGAATTTGAATATATCTCAAATCCGCCTAATCCAACTCGCAAGCATCTCTAACTCATGTTCGACAACTTGAAAATCTTTGGTTATTAATTTGCTATAAAAGTTTTGTTTAGTGTTTTTTTTTCTTACAATAGTTTTACTCAAATGTTTTTTTTTTCTCTGTCTTAAAAAAAGTTAATATTTAAAAAAATCATAACCATTTCTTAAATTAACAAATATAACATTATTTTTAAAAATTCACAATTTAAGAATCGTAAGAACTTTTCCTAATAAATTTTCCTAATAAATTTATCACGCCATTGAGTTTAATAGTTATTTTTTTGCATCTCACGTTGAATTTTAGTTGTCATATTTTTATATTACATATTAGTATTTGATTCACATTATAACGATAAGTTATTATCTTTAACAGATTTTGTCTATTAAACTAAACAAAATAATAGATTTATTAAGAAAAATTGTTATAGAACTTAAATTATAAATTTTTAAAAATGATGCTATATTTGTTAATTCGCCAAAAAAAAGGGCACAGTTTTTTAAATATTAACCAAAAAAAATTCCACTAGTTATTGCAAATTAAGACACTTGAGCATATTATATTTCAATAATCTTGTTTAGTTTTGTAACTACTGGAATTTCGTTTAAGACATTTGAGCATATTATATTTATGTTCCTCAAAAAGTATCTCAAATATTATATGCTAATATTATGTGAAGTGATATTCTAGTGATAATTCATTTGAACTTTCTTCACATTGTCTCTGATTCGAGCCCTCTTGCCGACGCTTGCCCTTAGAGTTTTTGGGGGATTTATGACATGGCACGGTAGAGGACTTAAGACTCGTTAACGCCGAAATAGAGCGTGAGAAAGGTTCATGTAAGTCTAACAGTACTCAAATGAAGGGTCCTTCCTATGAGGAGTTGAATGAGGACGTTAACAAATGATTCCTAATTTTAACCCGCACATGTGATAATCACAAACCGACGATGTATGTTTTTTGTTGTTCAAATAAAAATATTATATAACAAAAACCATTTGCTTGTTTACATGGTATGCCAGTTTGAAAATAAATGTCACGTCTTACTAATTGAAGAAAAAATGTTATGTACATTTAAAGGAAAATTATAGAATCTTGAAAAATTATTTTTAAATAACTCAAATTACAAAACAAGACCCAAAAGATTTAATTTTTTTAATTAAAGGAAAACACAAATAACGCAACAAATTTTCACACTTTTTTTTTCAAATACACAAATCATGAACCTAATGATGTGGAGTGCTTTTTGAAGTTAGTTTATTCACTATTGTATAGGCGTGGCCTCACCTCGATTTCGATTCGAATTGAAATTGAATGAAAATTAAGGGTGTGTTTGTTTGTAATAAAATATTTTATAGGAAAATTTTTTTCTCCTTTTTTGATATTTATTTCACGTAAAATATTTTATAACAAAAAATTTAGAAAAAATTTAAAAAAATTTTAAGATTTTTAGAAAAAATAACTTATCTTTTTTTTTAAACTGAAATTATTTTTTAAGAAAAATATAAGTGTGTTTTAAATAAGTGATAAAAAAAATTATTATTTTCACTGCATATATTTTCTCCTACAAATATTTTACAAAAATAAATTATTTTATAACAAATAAACAAACCTAAGTTGAAATTAGCTCTATTGTCTCGATCGAGACCTAAATTGTGTGGAGGGTCGGTCTATTATCCCTTCCAAAATCATGAAACTGTCAGTTCAATCGACAATTCAAAAAAATCATTTAAATTATTAATCGTAAGAGTAATGCTAAATATTTTAAAAATTGTGTTATGAAATATTTTAAAATATATAATTATGAAACAAAATTGTCAATTTTTCTAACACTGTCAAGTCAAAAAAAATAAATTAACGATTGTTTCTATAATTATATATTTTGATATGTTTTATGACGGAATATTTAACATTACTCCTAGTTGTAATGGTAATTCCATTTCAAAAATATAAAATAAAAATAAAGTTTTCTAAATTAAAAATTTTTTTTTTGCCATTAACCTAATTAATTGAGATTTTTTTTTTGTCTAAGACTGTCCTGTATCCAGTTTAATGAACTGACTAATCTGAACTGACTTAGATAAAATTTTGAAAGGCACTAAACATCTTCCAACAAGTAAATTAATTGAGTTTTAATAAATTTAGAATATTTCACCGTTAAATAGATCGGCATTAAAGTTATTAGTCAATTCCTTATTCGTTTCTATTTATTTTGCATTGTGAATTCAAGCGAGTATTTTGTCTCAATTCAAACATGTATGCTAATTAATAATTATAGATAATTAAAGAAAGAAATCCATACATTGATTGATTAATAATCAATTAAGTTTTTTTTATTTATTATTGACTCTAATTAATTGGGTTTGGTAAATGAAAAGATATTTGACTACTGAATAGATAAGCATTAATGATAAAGATAAAGTCATGTAAATGTCTTATTTGTTTCCATTTACTTATGATTGTGAATTCAAAGTTTCAAACAAGTATCATGTCCCTCTGAACAATTATACTTATTAGTAATTAAAGATAATTAAGGTAAGAAATCTATATATTGATTGATTAACCAATAAAATTTTTTTTGTTTCATTAAGTCTAATTAATTGAATTTTGTAAATAAAAAAATATTTGACCGCTAATTAGGTAAGCATTAATGAAACAGATAAAGCCATTATTAATAAATTCCTTATTTCTTTTTATTTATTTTTGATTTTGAATTCGAACAAGTACCATGTCCCAATTTGAACAAGTATACTAATTAGTAACTTTAGATAATTAAGGAAAGAAATCTCTACATTAATTGGTAAACAAATCAATTAAATTTCTTTATCTACGGTTAACTCTAATTAATTGAGTAAATCAAAGAATATCTCACCATTAAATAGGTAAGTATCAATGACATAGATAAAGTCATTCGAATACTAAACAGGTAAGCATTAATGATAAAGAAAAAGTCATTTTTAAAATCTTTATTTGTTTCTATTTACTTATAATTGTGAATTCAAACTAGTATCATGTCCCAATTTGAACAAGTATACTGATTAGTAGTTATAGATAATTAAGGAAAAAATTCTATACATTAATTAGTTAACCAATCAATTAATTTTTTCTATGTTTCATTAACTCTAATTAATCGAAGTTAAACTTGGAGAGTAGTGGTTGAACAAAAATGAAATTTAGCGGCGATGTTATTGAGAACTCTCTTATCATCAAAACAAAATACTCAAAAACCTAATTTTTAGAATGTTTGCCGCAAATTTATTTTAGCTCTATAGTTAAGGAGTAAGGTGAGTTTTCTCTCGCTTACAGCAATTCTTAAATGTATATGCATAGATTTTGTTTGATATGAGCTTTGCATTAAATGTATTAAATATATACTTGACCTTCTCAACTGGATAATAAAGAGAATATATAAAGGGAGATTTCATTTATCATAATAATAATTAGCTTTACCATAAAACTTAAGAACAAATAAAGAAACTTCATCAACGGAAAATTTTTTGCGACCTCATCGTTGCGTCCACCGTTCCTTTTCATTTCTTATAATCAAAATTATATAAGTTTGTATATACTAAAATGTTAAGATGGCAGTAAAATACTGAAGCACCAAATTGGGTATCATTCATAGTCTAATGTAAAAGTCAACTTTATTGACAACATGAAATATTTCCATTAAAGAAATACTAAGAAATTATTACTCATTTGACAATTGTAAAACATTAGAAAAAAAATTAAGGAGAATTTTCTTTATTATTTTTACCTCCCTGAACAACGAAAATTGCATGCCCTATAGGATATGTTTAGATACATATATACCCACAATAATTTTCATAAATGTCAAGACAACCCTTTTCCAAATGCCTCGTTATTAATATGAACACCTCCGTCCGTATAGCTATTTTCTTAATTATTGCTTGTCGATCAATTCAATCTACGCAAAGCTTGTGAAAATTAAAAAAATAAAAAAAAAGAAAAAGAAAAGGAAGGCAATAAATACAACGGAAAAGGTACCCAACCTAAGTCGGTACCTCCAACCAATGAAGTAAGAATTAGACCAGACCGACCGATTCAACTGAAAAAATCGGGAATCAATCCTAAGTTAGGTCCGGTCCAGTTCAAGGTTAAAAATGAAATTCGGACCGAACCGAAAAAAGTCGGTCAAAAATCAGAAAAACCGACAAAAAACCGGACAGGTTGAACCAGTTCAATTTAAATAAAAAAATTTTAAATTATAATTTGACCCAAAACTTTATCTAAATTATAATTAAAACTCTAATTTTAACTAAAAATTTTAATTTAGTCCTCAATTGATTAAAATTTTCAATTTAATCTTTAAAATTTAAAAATTAATATTTAATCACTATTTATAAATATTATTTTTTCAATTAATTTTTATAAATTATATTTTGTTAAATATACTAATTATAATATCTTTAATGTATGTAAATATTAATATAATTCTTAAAATACACTTTATTTTAAATATTTATTATCATTCTTATATAATATAACATTTTATATAATTATATAAGCTATATAAAAATTTAATTTTTATATATTTAATATTAAATACTAGTTTTACCGATTTAACTGCAATTTTACCGATCGAATTAATTGAATCTTAAATCTCTCAACTTTCTAATTTAATGGTCGATTCGGTTCTAACATCCTTGCCTTCAACAAATGGGGGGCAAGATAATTTCCATGGCCCCTTCTCTTTAAATGGTCCCGGCCCGAGCCACACTCGGGCTAGGTACCCTTGTCCTAAATACTAATTGCGGTAGTTTCAAGTGTCTTCTCGCTAATCTCCAGTAGGATAGTCATTGAAAGGGATTTTGGGAAATCCTTTATCATCGAACAACAAAATAAAAGAAAAACATGCACAACTGAGCTCGTGTTTGGTTAGTTGGGGAAAAAATCTGAAGAAATTGATTTATTTTTTTAGTTGGGGTAGCTGGTCAGTGAGTCATTAATAAATCCTTTGTTTGTTTATTTCTTTCTATGCTACCACTCACATGCTCCCTTCTTATTTTGAGGTTGGATTGAGGACTTGGCGACTCTTACTTAATTTATAGAAATGAATGACACTAAAGTTAATTTCAAATTAGTTTAATAAATGAGTCAAAAAAATAGGAGACACTCTGGTGAAAAGTTTAGTTATTTTTTTTAAAAAAATTTATTTATAGTCATTAAAAATAATTGGATCTTTTACCCACTCTATGTGTAGGTGTGCTTGTGTTATTATCTAAGTTAAAAATTATTTTAGAGAAAGAACTGCACATATAAACATTAGAAATTGACATGGATATGTCTAATATGAAAAACGGCTCTTCAATTGAATTGGTACAAATAAGACCAGATATATTGAATACTAAATGATAATACTCACATATATGGGTGAAATAATTGGTCCATCCAGTAAAAAAGACAAATTCAAAGACAGATACTACAAACTTTCACTGTCTCGTCCTAACACAAACTTTCACCATCTCAGTTTTACTAAAAGCTTTCAATAAATATGGGCTTCAATAGGTATGAACCTTAACCTTATAAAACTATTATTCTCTTGAACTTACAGCCATTTGAAGATCAAGTGCTTGTGAGCAATAAAAGAACAAGTTGATTTGCTAACTTAGCAATGCTCTTCTTATCTTCAGATTAAGGGCTTGACTATAGCAAAGAAGCTGATTGTTATGTTTCAGGACGAATGATATTCATTATTAGGTGACGTAGAGTCATACATTTGCTACTACTTAACGTAAACTTTATGAGCAAAGTTTTCAACCAAAATTAAAGTTTTCAACACTAAAATTCAGCTTTATTTTCTTTCCATAAGGAGCAAAACCATGCACTAAAACCCGCAAGTAAGGACGAGAGAAGAGACGATACAGAAGGAACTGAAATCTGGTGACTTTTTTAGTTGCATTGGATATATATATTTAAGTTAGATAATTCCTTGTGGTTCTCCAGTACTATAACTTAATTAACGTGAAGGCCTTTTCAACTATCTTCTCTCTCTTGATAATTGTTCAGATATATTAGAATTAAGTAAGGAAGAAAATAAATTTCTTATTTGAATAAGATGAGAAAATGGAGAGAGAAAAAATTATATCTAAAATGACCATTTTACACCTAAGAAGAGAGAAGCAAACACGTTTTTTGCTTTTTTACCGAAAAGAAACTTTGCATTAATCAATTTTTAATTCAGAAATAAATCTAACGTGAATGCGTTGAAGAGACTTGTATAAAGTAGGAGAGCAAGATAACTACAATAACCTATACTTATGATCAATATGATCATTAACTAACGAAAGACAAAACTTGTTTTGACGAGTCTCCCGAGCGGGAGAAGAAATCAAACCAAAGTATGATTTACCTAAAATTGAGGTCTCGAACAGATATATTTTATTTGGACAAAATTGTATATAACAACATGAACCACACATTATAGACTTACGATCAAAATCGACCGAATATATTTATCAACGATTTTTGACAATTTTAAACTACTAACAGACAACACAAAATACAACAACAACGAAGCACATCTTTCAAAATACATTTTCCAAACACGCTGTAACACCCATCCTAAAATAATTTCACAAAAACCTGTCTGACCATAACCAAAACTAGGAGTTGCGGCGACGGCTTGCAGAGGTAGCGGTGGTGGAGCAGTGATGACACCGTCACATGGGGTGTTGGAATGATCGTAGGCAACAGCATCACTCGCTGGAAGGGCAGCGGTGGCGGTGGCGACGAGGGCGGAGACGTCGTAGGCCGTGGCTATGGATGGCGCCAGCACAGGTGGCAGGAGCAACAGCGGCACCAATAGTGGAAGTTGCGTCGACAACATCATCGGCACCATTTTCAACCACTCCAGAGGGGCCCAGGACAGCGGAAGCAGTAGAGGCCGGTGCAGCAGCTTCAGAAACGAAGACCAAGACAATGAAAGTGATAGGGGTCGTGCGAGGAGTCTGAATCCGACACGAAGATAGTCATGGATGTCATTATTTAGGCTAGATCTTGATAACAAATAAACTAAAACATCATAAGAGAGAGACAGAAGGGAGAAGAGAAAGGGGGAGGGGAGGAGAGGGGATAACGGACATCAGGAAGAGTGGTGGAGGAGGAAAGAGAGTGAGAGGAGGTAGGTGGCCGCCTGGCGACGGTGGCTAGGTTGGTGATGCTTTTGGGGATTGTAGGAGAGGTTAGAGAGAAGAAAGGCTTAGAGACAGATTCTACAGAGACGTGATCCAAGAAGTAAGTACATTACCTAGCATCTAGCAAAGAAACTAGTGGCTTGGAATTGATAATAGTAAGGGCCATGTTACGTGTACGTAAAAAAGAAGACGTAGATTTATTTATATAATTAAATATTTAATTTTTATAATAAAAAATAAATAAATAATATTTTTAAACTTCGTTGTAATAATTCAATATTTTGTTATACAAATAAGTCAATTAGTTATAAAAAAATTTTTTTTATCTTTTATCCGTCCACCATATCCCGTTCACCAAAAATTTTTTCCGATAGTCATAACCGTCTAAACCAGAGCATTGTTAGTCTTCAGTCAGCGTCATTTTCTCATCATTTGAATGTTTTCTTATTGAGTTGGAATTGATTTCTTTCTCAACTAAACACCAAAAAACACCAAATGCAGAAATTAAAAGCATTCTCATCCAGTTTTTTCTTAACCGAATCTTTTCGCCGAAATTCTCACAAATCAAACACACTGTTTGTATTGAGGAGAATTTAAAAGTGCAATCGATAAATCGTTACCTTTATGGTTCTCCAACGATAGAAAACAATACAGAAACTCTGTAGCCTTAGCAGTTACAACATCCCCATAAAATGCAATAAATATGGATAATTAGAAAGTATAGGATGTTGATCTTATATTAAATTCTATAATTATTTGGAATAAAAAGAACGTTTAAAAAAATTTAGAATACAAAAATAAAAATGATAATAGCTTTTCGTTGCATAGCTTAGTGTCTAATGAATCTCTTAATAGGCAAAAAAATATCATATATTTGTAGTTATATATTAAAAATGTAATTTTTATTTTAATTAATTAGTTTTGTTATAAATAATTCAAGGTTGTAAGATGTCATTTACGAATATAAATGAGTTGAGTTGAGTTGAGTTTTGACCTATTTAACTTTGGTCTATTAAACTAAAGAGCTGAGCAAATTCGTATATGTCGTTTACCGAGTTCAATTTCGAACTTTTCATAAACAGGTAGTTTAATTTAATAGTATTAACAAAAATTATTTTTATAATTTAAATTAAATTATCAGTAATTTAAAAGAATAAAAGTTTGCTTTTAATGTATAATTATAAATATAAAAATGAGTATCGATAGAGAAGTTGTCCACATTTGGGGGATTTATGAAAGATTAAACAAATTAAATATACACAACTTTATTATTTTGTTAGCCAAAAAGTTATTTCATTACTTAAAAAATTTTTAATAAATTTAAGACGAGCTTTAAATAATTCTTAAATCATTTGTTTACAAATTTTCTTGAGTTAAGCATACTCTCACTCAAATTTTTTATTATTTTATATTTTATTAATATAATTATATTTTATTAATAAATAATTACACTCGTCGTTTGTTGTTTATGGTGCAGAAACCTCGCCCTACATGTAAACACAAAACAGATAAACCAGTGGTATGCTAATGAAGGAGACAACTGGCTACTTAGCTTAGCTAATTTATAGATAAATACATTTATTAAATGAGTTTTGATATCATTTTGAAACAAGTTTTTGGCCGAATTGAATAACCGAATGTTTATTTACAGGATTATTTCTTTTAGCCCCTAATGTTGTTGAGGAAATGAATCTAGCCCAATTTTGAGGTTATGGCGGTAGCGGAGCCTCCAACGCTCTCTTTCCTATAAATTCTCAGCCCTTCGCTCCTTCGCTCATTTAGGGCCCGCACACCTCCTTTGCTTCTCAAAGGGTAAGTCCCATTTCCCTTCAAGCGCCGGCCTTTCTCTGTGTTTCATCTTCTGCAAAGGTAGGTGCTTTTCTCTCAACCTCTTTTGGTTTTTTCTCACTCTAAAGATCTGATATGGGGGCACTTTTTGTGTAGTCAATGATTTATGTTGGGATTTTGAGCAAGTTTGTTTCTTTGCTTTTATCTTCTTCTTGTATCTACTGGGTCAAAGATTTTCAGCAACCTTTGATTTTGTCTCTTCAAGATTTAAGATTGTTTCTCTCTCTCTCTCTTTCACATAGGTTGTATGTTGTTGAGCGTTAACATCAGCCCACCTACTCAAATCTGCATAGAACAAACTGTTGCTGCCCACCAACAGCAACCTTTCAAAGTTGTTGTTCTGAAGATGGTCACTGAAATCAGTAACGAGAAGGATGAGGAGGATGAAGGGGAAGATAATTCCATAGACCAAACTTATGTGATTCTAACATCAGATCGGTGATTTATCAAACACCCCTGTATGTATACATCTATCTTTTTTTTTTTTTTGTTGAGCCTCTTAAATTTCTTCATCAACCATATCTGTCTTTTTTTTTTTTTTCCTTCTATTTGAATTGTACTTGCCTAGTTCTATATTTTACTTTTAAATTCGTAAAGCAACAACTGAATGGCATAGGCATCAGTTACACCTGCTGGCCATTATTTTTCTCATAAATACCTTATTTGTTTGCTTCAAGTCTAATTACCATGGAAAAACACATAGTTTTATGATGCTTAGAACTATGTGAGGTCTGAGGAGGGTTATGGTTTCAGTCTTTCTTTTTTTGTCTTAATTTTCTTCCTGTACAATTTTTTTTTTTTTTCAGCCTTTCTATTAGCACAATGAGTTTTATCTCAATTATAAGCATGTTGCAGCATTTTCCTTTCTTAATATGACCATCCCATGTATAGTTTTCTTTTCTACTTTCTAATATGATTATTAAAGTTCCTTTTTTAAGATTGTCTGCTCTTGTCTAGGGTTTATTAACACCTTAACAATTACCATCTTCCAGCCACGAGGGATTACAATAATGCAAGGAGGCTATCCTGACGTGCTGACAAGACCTGTCGTCCCCACAACCGATGTACTTTCTCGATTCTTGTCTTTCATAGTTCTTTTCATGTCCTTGAGCATTCACTTGCACAAGTGCATAGATAATATCATTGGCATATCATGGGTTTGTACACAAATTCTTCAAAAATGGCTAACAAGCATTTGTGTATCCTAATGCCTCGTTTTTCCTAGTTAGGCAATAAATTTTATGTTTTGAGCCTTTTTTGGGGCAGGGTTGGGAGGAAGAGCAAGAATTGCAATTGCAAAAAATAATTTTCCAGCAAAAAGATTTTCACTTTATCAGGAATAGAGATTAGCAAATTCTCTTTAAAATTATATCCTGCACTATCGGGCCAGAGGAGGGTCAAATTTATGTTAAATAAAGATTAGCAAATTCTTTAATTTACTTGAGTTTATTTAATCTCTGCAAAATAAATCCTAATGAGAAAGTGCTTGACCAAACTAAGAAAGCAAACAAATTGTTATAATGTCCTGTTCATTTATTGATCGGAATTGTCAGGTGCACCTTTATCCATTGGATGAAGCATGACTCCCACCTAATTCCTTTACGTTCTTTGATATGGAAGTCATTTTTGTTATAATTTACTGTCTCTTTATTGATTGGAATTGTTAGATAGGTCCATTCTCTTTCTTTCCATAATGAAATTCTTAATTTAAATTCCTTACCTTCTTAAAACTTATGGGAATTGGGGCGCCACTGGGCGTTAGAAAAGCAGCAACAGCACACGCAATTCTCTGCATGCCCTAACTTTCCTGTTCCCCAGTGGCCTGGCTCTATATTGCCTTTTCTTTGCCAGATTCTGGATCACTGTTTACCTTTATCCATTGATCCAGTGTCAATATATAGATAACTGGTTTCAACTTTGTTCAGTATTTGTTATGCCCAGCTATTGTTTTTAAGCTTGATTGCGAACAAAAATTTTAGGCGCCACAATTCAAGGGGTCAACTTGATTAAGTGGAACGGATGAATTTGGGCAGTCCAATCCGAATCAGTCCACAACATAGTAGCTCCATTCGACCTGTATCATCATCAATGTTATCGGGGTATCCAATCTATATATATCATTGTATATCATAGTAAATTAGATCAAATTCTTTAAATATATATAGTTTGTGAATGACTCTGAATGTATATTCTCAGGACTCAAATTCCTTTTCCTCAAGGACAAATTCATGAAGCTTCCATGACTGCGGCCTTGCTGAGCCACATCCAGAGAACTATGTACCACCAAGGTCGGACTCTTCTAACTCTCCATCCTTACTTTCTTTCTCTTTCCCTCTCTCCCTCCTGCCTTCTCTCCCTTTTCTTAAGATTGTTAGTTGTGCATTAATTACTAATCTTATGTCTTAATTTGCTATCCTCCCAGGCTAAACAATTGGTTTATGACAAATCCAAAGCCATTGAGGCTTTCTATGCAAAATAATGACCACTAAATATGCACTGTAGCGCCCGTATCTTGGAGGCCATCAAGGTTAGAACTCCATATTATTAAACCATGAATTTTCGATTTCTTTTGTGCATATGCTTTCTTCAAGGTTCATGGTGGGAGATAAATCCCAAAGCTTTACTATCAAACGTTTCATTCACTTGCTGGTAAATTCGATATCAACATATGGGTTTAATTAGCCTGTATATAGAAGTAATGGACTTTTGGCTGCTCCAGTAATGGAAGTACTGGTTCAAGTATGTGTGGGGCTACTTAGAAACTTTTAGGAACTTGAATTAAGCAATTATAAGTTTACAACACTAAACTAGATGAAATATATGATATTTTGCAGTTTCAAGTTGAGTTCCCCTTTGTCCCATATTTAGTTTCCAATGATGAATAGTTTCCCTTGTCGGATTACTTTCATTTAGAGTTTGTTGTTTACTTCGATCATTGTGTACCAAGAATTCTTTTTTCTCTTTTTACATTGCAAGATCGTATAAGCAATTCTTAATTATAATAGTTGAAACACATAAAATGGACTAGTGAAAGTTTAAATAAAGACATGGTTTTTTTTATTCCTCAAATGATCAGTACTTTCATTCTCCTTTTATCATTGCTTTAGAAAAGCAAAATTAATGTTGGGGAAAGAAGCACATTCTGTATCTTGGAGAAGGCAGAGAAAGTTTGGTGGAAGAAGCTATTGCATGATGATGGCAAGTCGCCTCATTGTGTCAAGGTAGACTGGGACAAATGGGTGGATGAAGATGATGATAAAGGTAAATATAAATTACTGTAAATGATGGTAATATGAATACAGCTCGTGTTTTTTAAATAATACTTTTGGTTTGGTGTTATCTGATGTCTGCTTATTCATTGGCTAGGTGCTGGAGAATTCGATTTGGGAGGAATGGATCTTTCAGTAAGGACTATCAGATCAACAATTATGTAAACATTCCTTTGAAGAACTATTGTTATTCTAATGCTGGCTTTGCTCTACAGAATTTTGGCAGCATGGGATGAATGGGAGGGAGGATTGGGTGATGATCACGGTGAATTTGATGACAGTGATAATTAAGGTAAAAAAGTGTCAAGCTGTTGTTGTTGTTGCTGCTAATATTTATGACATGGGGATAACATTTTCATATTGAAAATTATAGGAGATATGATTCTAAATTTATTTTCCAATATTGAATGTTTGATGTAGATTTTCTATTTGTAAATTATTTGAGATTATTGATTGCTTCCACTTGTCTCAGAACCTTAATTATGTAGCTCAGTTTATTACAAACTTTATAGTAGTTCCCATTAACTCCTCGAGACTTCAAAATGCTTCAGTGAAGTTAAAAGCCATTAAGCAATAGAATCCCACCTTCTCGTAGACGAAGTGAGATGCCTTTGTGTAACACACTTCCACGTGTTTCAACGTACGTTATAGCCAAACTTAGATTTTCAAAGAGTTTTTGGCAGGGACATAAGAGATTTGCCGTAGTTAGCTTGCAAATAAAAACAAGAGGTCAACAATAATAGTCTAAACCAAGTAGACCTTAGTTTCAGCCTAAAAAAAGTAAGACAAAAAATTTAATTCCCTTCTCCTTTTTTCCTCACCTGTTTAGGTTCCCTTTATCTCTTTTTGTATCTCCTCTGAATATTGAATCAAATGATTGCATTGCTTTTATTGTTTAGGTTCCCATTTCTTGTTTTTTCTAATGTGGGTTTGTGGTAAAATTTGCAGATTCTGGATTGAGGGAGAAGCTGAACAAAATTATGGCTTCTGATTACTTCACCACCACATGAAAGATGAAAGCTCATGTTGAAATGGCTGCGGCTACTGCTGTTGCAGCCACTGCGGCCGATTGTGTGCCTTTTGAGGTGCCAGTTCATGGGTCCAGTCCATGGGGTGCCAGTCCAGGTGGAAGGTTCAATTACCAGACATCAGCACGAGGTATAGCTTGCTTCATCATTTTACTTGAAGTCCAAGATGTTTTTTTTTTTTTGCCAGTTACATTGATGATGCTATATATGTTTGCTTGTTATGCAGTTAATTGCATTTTGTTTATGCGGTTGGATTTAGAAATGCAGCAAGCAATGCATATACATCGGTTTATCATGTTTAAATCTGTATTGTTTCTGGGGTTTTTGTTTACTTTTCTTCTGCCAAATCAATAGTAAAAGTTACAGAGACCGTGAAAGCCATTTGTCTTATTGGGCAGGCTTTAGCTGAATATGCTTTGCTGTGGGAAAAATTGAAAGGAAAGACCTTCGGATGTGTTGTATGTGCTTATGAATTTATTGTCATTTAACTGAAAAACCACTGCTTGCAATTTATTTACAATGGTAATAGCTTGCTTTTTTTTGATGGAAGGTTCAACTTAGTATTGACTCTGTACGTGGGAGGCAATAGAGTAAAAACAAAAAAAACAAAAGGAATGACAACAGTATTCCTTTCAAGAAACTTACAATTTTTTGCTAAAAACAGTTTATCCCAAATTTGGATATATATCTTACATATCTCATTTTTGTTTTTCTAGCATGATCCTCCTTTGCAACAATTCAACCTTGAGCGGCTACTGAAGAGTCACAATTTTAAGGATGTTTAGGGGCATACGCCAACATCCTTGCAGAATCTGCAAGATAATGGCTTGCCTGGAAATTAGGAGAAATTGGACATCCCCAAGGAGGTAGTGAATATTGGCAATGTATGCAGGAAATATGTGCCTTCACAACAGCAAAAACAAGGTCTCAAAGCATCGTCTACTATGCATGCAGCAACAAGGGTCAAATTCCTCGAGTGCCTTCCTTAGTTATCAATTGAGCCCTCTAAAGCCAAGAACCAACTATGATCGAAGACAAGGATATTCAACACTGGGGGCTTCTGTATGACCGTATATTCTTTGTCTGGAGTTTCCTTGCTGCCGCTAAACCTGACCTATCCATTGTTTCAAGTACGCAATCTGTACCACAAGGAAGACACACAATTTATCTAATGGTTTGTCTTTTTTTAAAAACAATTCAATACGCTTTTTACGATATAAAGATTCATATCTTTATATGTCAATTTTGTATTTATTATCGTGTATTTACGTAACTCTTTCCCTGTCTAAATTGTACCTAGACTATCTCCATTTTTCATCCATTGATAACAGAAATCCAATAAAATTATGTTGTCTCTCGGTAACGATGCCTCATTTAGAATTTATTCATACATACTAATGTCAGTGCAAGGACCAGTAAGTTGCAACGTCTTACCGAGATTTTTAGGACTTACAATACAAGGAAGCAAAGTAGGGTGCGAAGCGGGTGGCGACGTAGCTACATATATAGCTCAGTTGCATAAAGTCTTTGGTAGCATGCACACCATAAGTTAAAAAAGAAACTTATAGAACGTGCGACTAAAAGAATGTGCAATAGATCTAATAATTTTATGCACACGGATACTTGCGTTGCTCTTACGTCGCACCTCACCATATCTACGTGATTTTACCTTTTTTTAGGTTTTTGTTTTTTTAATAAGCGGGAGTTGGGCCAATTTTGGTTTTGGTTGAAGTGTTCTCTCAAGTGCATAGAATACTGGATAGGATGAATTATTATTGGCAAAGAGATGATAGCTTGGAAGTTAGGGGCTCTGACATCTTGATACCTATTTCGGTATAGTTTCTGCTACACGTGCTGCCTGATGGGGTTGGTGTTTTGTTGCTCAGGGTTTGTCAAGGTTTTATATATATATATATGTATATGTATATGTATATGTATATGTATATGTTGTGGAGCTTAGAAGAAGTTAGCAGCAAGGTTTTTGTAATTTCATATAAAGGTTTATCTGACCTAAAAAAAGCCTCACATTTGCAGAACAGAAGGGGATCAACCACCCAAGCCACCAAAATCTTATCCTATTTGACTAGTGATTTCAAACTTTGTATTTAACAATAACTTGTCAATCATCCCATAACTTTTCATTCAATATAGTTTGCTGTCAGCACAACCTTGACAACATAAAAACCCAGAAGTCCGGCATCCTCAAATTACTAAATTTGGTCTGTTCCAAAAAGTAATAAATTCTTGTAAGTTTTCTATGAAAAATGAACTAAAAAAGTGCTGGTTGTCTCAACAGATTTATGCCTGGTTTGCCTTGACGGACTTTGTAGTGAGTCCAAAACCAAATGGGAAAAGTGGGTCATAATGAGAATCTCCAACATTCATGGGGAGCTGATCAACAGTCTTGAACCAAGTACGAGGAAGCTTGCCGGTAAATCCGTAGTCCCCAAACAGGACGTCTGCAACTCCTTGTCCCTCACTTCCTGGCAGCCAAGCAGCAACAAGAGCATCTATTTGTGACAGATAAGGCTCAATCACAACCGGGCGCCCAGAGACTACGAGAACAACACACTTGACACTCCCACAAACATTGGTAATTGTACTTGGACCTGGTGCAGAAATGGTCAGGTTCAAACTGTCTCCTTTCGTCTCGGCGTAGGGTGGCTCTCCAACAACAACAATAGCATAGGAGAAATTGTTGGACTTGACAAAATTAGCATCAGGATTCTGACTGTAGATGACATCAGTACTAGGATCGACCGCAGTGGAGATGGCATTCAAAATAGTGGTTCCTGCTCATCACAAGGAAACAGCTTCAGCCACAGGATTAACTTTTTTTTGCATACATGAATTGAGGTTACATAAGGAAAAGTGCACACCAGCAGTGATGTTGTTCCCACGAAGCCCCTGCCAAGCGATGGTCCAACCACCACATTGATACCCCAGATTGTTTGCATGGGTCCCAGCCACTAGAATCCTAGATGTATTCTTGGAGAGAGGTAGCAATGGACTATCTGCATTGTTACCATTCTTCAGCAGAACAAGGGATTTCCTTACAGCCTCCCTTGCCAAATCCCTGTGAGCCTGTTTTTTTTTTATTTCGAAACAAATTTTAATTTGTCAGTGAATCTTTATATGTATATCAGAACAAATCTGCTGAGGAAAAAAGGAAAAGTTGATATTCAGATGGAAAAAGGACAGTAAAAAGAGTTAATGAACCTGGCTTCCAAGCTGGTCCACAAAGGTCTGGTCAGCCCAGGGGCTCTTAAAAAGACCCATAGCGAATTTCACCCTCAAGATCCTTTTAACGGCATCGTCAACACGACTCATGGGGATGAACTTGTTGTTGACAAGGTTGGTCAGAGTATTGATGAATTCTGGATATTTGTAGGGAACCATGACCTGAAACACAAATACACGCAATCATTTTACAAGCTTCAGTACATGTTAAGGCATTTTTATTTCCAAGCACAAACTTTTCGTTAATTCCTGCGATCAAGTTAGAAAGGAATTGCTTTGCCACTAACCATGTCGACCCCGGCTGAAATTGCTTTAAGAACTGACTCTGTATAGTTTGCGTAGGGTGGGGAAGTAATTTTGTCAATACCCTCCCAATCTGAGATAACGAAACCCTGCAATTCTTACAAGCAACCAGAAGAAATGATTGCCTCCAGATACAGTGACTCAAGTATTGAATATCATTGCACTGTAATGTTTACAAATATTTATTACCTTGAATCTAAGAGTTCCCTTGAGTATCTTGGTGACAAGATAATGGTTAGCATGCATCTTTTGTCCATTCCAGCTCGAGTAGGAAACCATGATTGTCGAAACGCCCTTGAAAATAGAGTGGAAATAACCTGGCATGTGAATGCTCGCGAGTCCGCGATAATCAATGACAGTGTTGTTCTCGTTAATGCCCTTTGTAGTGCCGCCATCACCCACATAGTGCTTTGCACAAGCAGCAACCTTGTCCCTATTACAAGGCTCAACAAACTAGAGTTCAAATTGGTGAAAGAAAGCTGAGCTAAGGTTGAGAATTCAGCTAATACGAAGGGCAGTACAGAACCTTGCAGAAACTATTGAAGCACTAAAGCTTTTAACTAAGCAAAGTGCATTTGAACTTGTGAAACTCACCTTCCACCAACGTAAGGGACACCCTTTCGCGAATGTGGAGGCAAGTCACCTTGCAATCCAGAAACCATCTCTGTCATTTTTACAACAATGCTGGGGTCCTCACTGTAGCTCTCGTAGCAACGACCCCATCTGGGATCTCTGCAAACCTGTCGGGAAATAAAAGAGATCAATTAACAAGGAAATAAGTGTGTGCTATTTCAAATTAAGATCATACTTGCAAAATTACATCTAAACTAGTGCATACCGCGATACATGGAGCAAAGGCATAGTTAAGGCCTGTTGCTCTAACTTCAAGAGCAGTTGCAGAACCTATCCTCTTTACAAGCTCGGGATCCCTGCAATATGCGATTGAACAATATTACTATTCAAGTTAAAGCATATTCTTTGCAGCCACCAGCCATGTGGTGCAGTGGTAGACCAAATTGACTATTACTTCTCCAGTAACTAGGCTCAAATCCTGGCACCGAGGGATCGGGGGAAGAACAAAAAATTCTTGGCAACTGACTCGAAAGAGTTACAGAATCATTGCAAGATGATCAAAATAAGAACTAGCTTTTTTGATATCTTTAAAAAGTGCATTACCTTGTAGCTCCAAGACCAACATTATGTGGAAATATGGTGGCCTTATAGACATTGTTGTGGCCATGAACTGCATCAATGCCATAGATCAAAGGAATGCCAAGGCGGCTGGAGAGAGACCCATTTTGGAAAGCATTAAACATGTCAATCCAATCCTGAGGAGTGGCCTGAGGAACTGGCTCACTTCCTCCACCACTAAGCACACTGCCGATGGAGTAGTCCCTCAGTACCTCAAAAGTTGCATTAGCCCTTTCTATTTGTGTCATTTGACCGATCTTTTCTGCTAGTGTCATCCGGCTCAGGAGGTCCGTTATGCGAGCTTTCATAGGTTGCTTTGGATCTTTGTATATCATGTATTCTCCTTTTGCCTTGGTTGCTGATGCCATGGCAGCAAAACAGCAAAATAATAGCAGATACCCCAGTAGGGGGATGGAAATTCTCATCATCTTGTTGGCACAGAACAAAGTCTTGCTTAAGTCTTTGGAGTTGGCCCTGCTGAAAAAATAAGTAAGAACAAGGTGATAACTTAATATTGGACATGGAAAATATGAACCAATTAATTGTATGCAAAAAAGAAAAGAAAACAAAAATTGTTGGAAACAGAGGGAGTTTAGTTTATGAAAATAGATTGTTAACAAAATCTGATGAAGATATACAAGAATTCTGATAGCCATTTTTTTTTTTTTTGAAAAAAATGACAAAATGAAATTTTCAAATTTACTTGGTTGAAATTTTTTGGCTTGGAAGCAAACTGATATCTATTGGATCTTTTGACACCAATTCTTATACAACTTTAATACCAATGAGTTAAAATTCATTGATTTGATTCAGAGGCTCTCTAAGACGTAAATTCACCCAAGTCTATGTAACGAAGTCATTTCGTGTTAAATAATAACAACTACACTTTGTGAATGAAAAATTCGATCTTTATATGTTCTCTTCCACCAACTGATCGTAATATGGGCGAAACTTGAAGTTTATAAGAGAGAGGCAACCAAAAGTACTTTTTTTTTCGTTGCCTCTTATAAGTTTTGAAATTTTTTGATTATTGTGGAAGCTCTATGTTTTTTCGTTACAGCACAATCGTCCACATCATGGGAGTGAGAGGCATTGCTGCTTTTCAAGCTCCAGTAATTCCTTGTCATAAAATTCTCCTGCAACCTTTGATCTTGAAAAGGGTCAGTTTTTATCCTCTGCGTTAATATTTTTTACCACCTCCCATGCTAATTCTTCTTCATTGCAGTTTACGGCTTTTCTCTTGAACCCATCGATTGATGCAGAGGTAGTAAACAATAAAATACAATGGAACATGAGTTCATGAACCTATTAGATTATATATACAAAGAAAAGAGAAAATTCTAACCTGAAGAAGAACAACCCCCAAGTCCAAAACTCAAAATGTCAAGATAAGTGGGACCAAAAAAAAAAAAATTCTGGAATCAAACTGATGACTCTGATGAATGAAAGCTATATATGTATTTATATGCATATATAGTGGGTGTAAATATAGTTTTGGAATTATAGCTAAAAAAGGCTGTAGTTTTGGAGAATCCCAAAAATAGCGATGGGTCAGCGTTTGTTGGGATTATTATGAATCGTGTAACATTAATTTGTACATATCTATTACATGGTGTTCGTAGAGAGAAGAAATGATTGGCATCTCCCCGGACAGGGATGGGAACAGCCTTCGGGCCTTCCTGTCACCAGCACACATCTATTACTTGACTATTACGTGGAGAGTATTTTTAGGGATAAGTTAGAAATTAATAACCGTTTGAACTTATTTTTATCAGATAAAAATTAAGACATTATCCTAATATAACTGATAATTTTATTTGTTGTCAGGTTGGTTTTTCCTTGTGTATTTATCTCATATAACAACTTAAATTCCCCTATTAAGATAAACTACTATTGGATCCAATTGCTCTGATCACTATTTGGTACTGAATGAAAACTTTATACCAATGAGCAATGGACAATGAGCTCTAGCTTACTGCTTCTGAACGTCTCACATTTGAATTAGTTGGAGTAAAAAATCAATTGAAGTTTTAGGTCGTTAAAGCTAGCTAATTGGTTTGACGTTAATTTTTGATTTAATGGAAGACATGAAGAGTATGATCCAGTTGAAATTCATATGGATACGTTTTATTTGTTTGGAAAAAAAGAAAGAGGTTTATCATGCAAATTAATCTTAAATTGTAATAAAGTAATTATATAATTCATCTAATCGTATTTAATAATTTATTTATTTATTTATTTTTTAAAATTTTAATTATCTAACAACTCATATTATTTTATTATCAATTTAAATATTATTACTTAGTATTTTTTTTCGTATAAATATTCTAACGCTGCTTCTGCCTAGAAAAAAAAAAAAAGAAAAACCCCGTGAAAAATGTCAACAAACGGAATGCTTAAATGCTTTTCTATTTACACGAATACACGGATTATATTATGAGTTACATATTTTAAGTCAATCTTTCGCTTTATGATTACAGTAATAATAGCATTGGATCACAATTAACAATAACGAGGTTAATGATCAATTTTATTTAAAAGATTTTTATATTTTTAAAATTTTTTAGAATATTTTTTATAATTGATTCACTACGATATTTTTATCTAATTAAATTGACTTAATCGTCAAATTTATTGTTAAATCTGCTAACATAATCATTAAGTCCACTGATGTGGGACGATCAACTGTTATTTCACACAAAACTTGTTACATCGACATGGTACGTCATAAATTAATGACCTAGACATTTTGAAAATAAATATAAAATATTTTTTATAGTATAAAACACAATATGGCAAAATTTTTCTAATATTCAATACAAAAAAGGTAGGTAGCAAAAAAATAAGATGTTGGTATCAACACGTTACAATTGCCTTCTTTGTTTTTTTTCTTTGAATTAGCCTTTTTTTTTTTCTATTTTTTTTCTCACTCTTTTTTTTTTGTTAAAAAAATATCTTAAAAAAAAAAAAAAAGTTCGGATTTCAGTTTTCCAGTGATTAGAATTGGACTCATCCAAATAAAGCCACGAAGATTTCGTATCCATAAATACGTCCAACTTGAGAACCCTTAATAGGAAAGATTTAGCCAGAAATCAAAAAAGGAAAGAGGTTCGGATGGGGTTTGTTTGCATTCTTTATTACTCTATATAAAAGGGTGGGCGAGCGAGGGAGTCTGCGACTCTGACCGACTCAGAGAACCACCGGCGGCGTTTGCGTCATTTTGGGACCCACGTCGCCACCGTTTTCGGTTGTTGTAAATTTGGAGGGTTGGACGGAAAGTAGCCGTTCATCAGATCAGATGGTCATCACTGAGAGGAAGGATGAAGAAGAAGAAGAAGAAAAAGAAGGACTGATGATTGATAGATATGTATTCTATCCAACATCAGAATCGCATCAGATTAGTGGTTTATCAAATTTCATTTGCTTATATTTCTGTATGTATGCTTCTTCTTCTTCTAACTTCTTCTCTTTTGAGTTTATGTATTTGTTTTTTTTTTAACAACCCCAAAATCCCATCTTTGGCATGTCATTTTGAGATGAATAGTTGATGGATGAAGTAAAATTATATTGATGTTGATGTTGATATTGACTTTGATGTGTGTGACAGTCTTGTTCGCTTGCAACTTCCTCAACCGTTGTTATCGATTGCAAATCGTACTTACGGGAAGAGCACACGGATGGCCGTTGATTCGTGTTTCGCCCGAACAGGTAATCAATCTGAGTTACGTAGATGATTTGATGGTTAGTTAGCTCTTTATCTCCATAATAATAAGTTAATTGCCAGAACTGGATAAATCCTTCTTGTTGATTGTATGTGCGGAGTTCTAAATCTGGATTTTAATTCGTAAACTCACATTTAAAAGGCATTGGCATCGATGAAATTTTTCGGCCTTTTGTTTTTTCTCGTAGAAATGCCATATTGGTGTGCCTCACTTGCCGAGTAATCATATTCGCGTTTTAAATGAAAAGGATTGTGTTTCATTTGTATTGGCACGGTTCGATTTTGAATGTGAAGACTCTAGCTTAAGCTATATATAGATAACATGTGAAGGGTTTGTCAAATAATTGTAACCAAAATTTGTTTCTTGCATGGAAGGGCCATTTATTACTCTGCCGAAGTAATACGAATATGAGTAATGAAAAATTTGATTGCCATCTCATTTATATGCTTTTGGCAAAAGTTAGTGTACATTTATAAAAATTGCATTCGGAATTATTTATGTTCTGGTAGGAAATTGAATAGTTCACCAGAAGAGCATGTTCTCAATCATTTGATGTCGAAGTTTTTCCATTAATGCTGTTCATTGAATGGTATAAACGATTCCTAGTCAAGATTCCTCTCTCATGAAATGGGTTGCTTAATGTCCCCTCTCCCGAAAGATGGGAGATGGACTTTTCAAATAGTGATGCTATATTACAATGTTCTCTTGTGATGATACGCATTTGATTTCATGCACGTATGCTCATGCATGTGTATGCACGTAGCTTTGTTTGCTGCTTGCTACCGCAGAATTTGTGAAAACGTGTTGTCTGAGTTGTCGTTCTGATATGTGACCGGTGTTTTATACATCCTGGACTTGGAAAGTGCCTATTGTTCTTCTTTGTATTCTATGATGAGCTTTTGTTCCACGGTCTGGGGAATTTTTACTTCTTTTTATCTTGTATTAATCTTCATTGAAATTTCTTCTAACACTCTAACTATATGTGGAGCTTGCAAATGTTGTTGCCATGGAACAAAATCCCTCTAAACAGTTCGGACATGGCTTCTTTCTTTTGAAACAGGAAATACTTTCTACTGGAAGAGGTCGAAGAGCTATATTGGCATTTGACTCCTTTGAAAGATTTCTTATCGAGGTAAGTGTATCCTTTGAAATATTTGACTAATTCTTATGATTGTTTCTTTCTTTTTCCACATAGCCAATGCAGGTAAATGTTTTGCTAGGACATGGGATAATATTGGTTCTTGCAAGGTTTTCTTTGGTTGTGGCATTCATATGCTGCGACTTCATTGTTTTGCTTTAAGCTTTATTTACTTTATGGTGTTATGCAAATTTATTATTGAGGATTAATTCAAGCTTGGAGGGCGAGCTTCAAGTTATTGAATAAATTGGAAACAAGGAATAAGTTTGTGGGTTGGAATGCCTCCTAGCAGCTAGAAACTAAAAAGGAGTATATAATTGAAGATAAAGCAATATAAATTGAAAAAAGTAGTGTCACTTGAAGAATACAACTCATATTGGCAGTCACTTACAAGTTGTTGCTTGTAAATACTGTTTACGCTCAATCTGACATTTTATTGCCAGCTACTTGAATATTGCAATTCAACACCTATATGAATTAAAGTTGACAGTTGCATGGTTATGGTTGTTGGTTTTGATATTAAATGTGCCGCCACTTGACATGGAAGTCAATGTTTGAGTAAATAATATAAAGATTCCCCTTTATAGATCCACTCCAAGGGTGTAAACGTCGAACTGGTGGAGAAGCTTTTGCTGCATCAGGAGAGGAGGTTTACAGGTAAGACTGTTGTAGAGATTTTGAAGTCATGTTTTTCATGAGAAGATTTTTACATGTTAATCTAGCTACAATCATGCAAAAAATCAGAAGATTTTTTAGGTATCATTACTTTTTACAACTTCAACCAATTATACTATTATTGCTTTGTATATTTTCAATTTTGGCACTCATTTTTCTAATTTTTAGCACCCACTAAAATTTAATATCAATTAGTAATATGCTACGTCAGGAGCAAGCTGAAGCAGACTGAGATGGAATGTGAGTACTTGAAGAGATGGTTTGGTTCACTAATGGGGCAAAACAGGAGGCTGCAAAGGGAAGTAGACAAGCTTAGGGCCGTGAACAACCATGGTCTCTGCACACAGGCTGAGCAACTCTGGTGCTTCTGCATTCTCTTTTTCTGGAATTTCCTCATCGCAGCAAAACTTGGCATATCCATTGCGTCATGGTTCCAATTATGTCAGGTCAAGGAAATTCAGTAATCCTATCTGCAACTTCTAGTATCTTTGGGGCCGCTGTTGCCTTTATACCATAAACTTTCCTTAACAGGTCAATATTAACCCCTTTTCATCCCCAAGTGGAGCAAATGCTTCTTGTTCGTATGACCTGGCATCTAAATTTCAAGGGGTTTACTTTGTTGTCTCGAAGAGCAGCAGAGCAGCAGCTAGTGCAAACACAATGGCCCAAACAATGGTTTCAAAGAGTACTACTTTGTTGCTGCTCGAAAAAAAGCAGCAGTGGATACTGCCTCAGCAACACCAGTGGCAGCTGTAAAACCATCAAGCTAAGCAGCAACTGGCTACAAGGATGCAAAACACAACAAATGTGTTTAGTTATATCTGATAGATGTGCAAACGGACTGAAGATCATTTAGAAATTGGATGTTAGAATGTCTGTCAGTGGTTCAGTGGACTGTTTACCCTGGCCACTCGTTTCGTATTTTGTATCATAAATAGCACATTGTACTTACAACAAGAATCATTGGCTCGCTTACTTGGTATGCCAGTGTGCAAATAGATGTCACGTAGTGAAAATTGTGTTTTTAATGAAAAATGCAGCTTCTACTCAAAAAAAAAAAACCAAAGAAAAAGAAAAATACAATTTAGTTAGAATAATGGAAGGTATGTGCTTTTCAATGAGAAAACTTGGGATTTGAATGGTTATCTGCCTCACTTGCCTTTCACTCAATGATGGATTATCATTTTCAGTGTCGTAAACAGAAAAAAAGGGAAAAAGGTACTGACAAAAGAAAAAAAAGGAAAAATTATAGAATGTTGAAAATTAATTTTTAAATTACACAAATAGCAAAACAAGACTCAAAAAATTAATCTGTAAGTTTTTCAGGAAAAAACACCAATAAGGCAACATTTTTTCACCACTTTTTCTCCAAATGCACAAATCATGGACCCTAACGATGTGGTGCTCCTTTTTAAAGTTAGTTTCTTCACAACTGTTTAGGCGTGGCCTTGCCTCGATTTCGATTCAAATTGAAATTGAACAAACAAACAATTTTTTTTTTTTGGCAACACAACTGTAGATATATAGTAAGTACATAGTGATTTAAATCATAAGATTGATAAGGATGTATTGAATTTAAAAAAAAAATAGATAAATTATTGAATGTTATTGAAAAAACTTTAACCCTCCAGAATGCATCAATGAACGTAGTTACGTAATCTTACACACGATCAGAAATCAAATTGGGATTAGCTTTATTTTGATCAAAAAAAAAAAATTGGGATTAGCTCTATTGTTTCGATTCAAGCCACAACTATAGGGAGGGTAAGTATATTATTATTTATCCCTTCTAAAATCGTGAACCGTTAGTTTAATCGACAGCTTGAAATAGTAATTTAAACTGCTAGTTGTACTAGTAATTGCAACGTTTTCAAAAGCATAAAATAGGAAAAGAATCTTTTCTTAATTGAAAAATTATTATTATTATTATTTTGACATTAACCTAATTTCTTGAGTTTTAATAAATTTAGAATATTTCACTGTTAAATAGATCGGCGTTAATGAAACAAGTTATTAGTAAATTCTTTGGTATCTTCTATTTGTTTTTCCAGGTGAATTCAAGCAACCATCATGAACCAATGCAAACGATGGAAAATATAAGGGGACACAGAAATTGAGTGATAGGGGAGTGGCATGTTGCAATAAATTTCATTTTTTTGTAATTAGCCACGTTAAATTTTTCTACAAGAAATAAACGTCTAATTACAAAAACAATTTAATCGATTGTAACGCATAATTTCTCATCTCTCTTTTTTTTGTATTTATGTCGTGAGACTCTTCAAACAAATATAGAATATAGACAATTAAGGAAAGAAATCGGTTTTTTTAATGTATTATTGACCCTTTTTAGTTGATTTGGTTAAATGAAAAGATATTTGACAACTGAATAGGTAAGCATTAACGATAAAGATAAAGACATTTGTAATGCTTAATCTTTGTTTGATGGAAACCCAACAATAACTAAAATAATTAAAGCAATGACTTTAACAAAGAGATTTAAAATTTTTTAAAAAAATTATTTTAATTATTTTTTTAGTAAGTGTAATTTATTTATAATCTTATATAGTATAATAAGTAAAATTTACTTAAATAAAAAATTAAAAATAATATTTAAAAAATATTAAATTATAAATTAATTTTATTTATTAAAAAATAAAATAAAATAAATAAGTGTCAAAATTAAAATATCATATTCTCTCGTCGTCCCCAAATTGCTACGCTGCCAACTTTAAAGGTCAAGAAAAAAAAAGATAACAGAAAAACATGTTAACAAAAAGGGGAGTCAATGAACTAGAATAAATACAAAGATAAGTACTAAAATATAATATAGAAAGCAAATCTGCATGATGTCATTGACCAAATGAACCTGGCTCAATTTTGTGCTTCTGGCAGAGCATCTCTAATGTTCTCTTTCCTTATAAATTCACGCCCCCTTCTCCGTTCAGAACTCACACACCTTCTTTGCTTGACAAACAGTAAAGTCCCATTTCCCTTCAAGCGCCAACTTTCTTTCTGTGTGCTTCGTCTTCAGTAAGGGTTGGTGCTTTTCTCTCATACCCTCTCTTGGTTTGTTATCACTCTCTATATCAGATTTTGGGGCACCTTTTTTTTTATTGGATATGTGTTTTTAATATGGTAAAAGACTTTGTGTAGTGTAGTTAATGATTTAAAGTTGGTTATTTGAGCAAGCTTGTTTCTTTGCTTTTTGTCTTCTTTTTTATCTATATGGCCTGACCTCTGTAAATGATTTTGAGCAACCCTTTGATTTTTGGTGTCAAGTTTTAAGGTTGTTTCTCACACACCACAGCCACAGCTAATCAGATTAATAACTATCCTTCAAAGACCAGACTTGACCTTTCTGTCTCACAGGTAGCGTGTTGTTTGACTGTTGCTGCCGACCAAACAGCAACTTTTCGAACGTTGCTTTTCTGAAAATGGTCACAGAAGTCAGTGACGAGAAGGATGAAGAGGAAGATATTTCTGTAGACCAAACTCATGACATTCTGACATCGGATCAGTAATTTACCGTATTACATCTTCTTACCCCAGTATGTGTAAACATCTAACCTCTTTTTTTTTTTGCTGTCTCTTCAATTTCTTCATCAAGCATATCTGTTTCTTTCTTTCTATTTTTTCTTTTTTTTTCTATTTAAGTTATGTTAGATTAATGTGATGTTGTTGATTGTATATGCCTAGTCCTATATTTTGCTTTTAATTCGGAAAGTCACAATCAAAAGGCATAAGCATCAACTAAATCTATTGGCCTTATTTGTTAGCTTTCAAAGAAAATTACTGCGGAAAAGCGCATAGTTTTATGATGGTTAGAACTGTATGAGGTCTGAGGAGGGTTAAGCCTCCGGTCTTTCTTTTTGTGTCTTCATTTCTTTTTGTACCACTTTTTTTTTTATATAATTTTTCTAGCCTTTCTATGTGCACAATGAGTTTTACCTCAACGATAAGCGTTGTTGTTGCAGCATCTTCCTTTCTATGTATGGATGGACGACGAGGAAGAGCGCGGGGGCCGCAAAATCTGCAGGGTGTCCCGGAACATCCCATTGCAAGGGCTGCAATGTGTCTGCTTTGGGTGCTTAATGTGCCGGTTTGTTGGCTGCAATAGCCGCACCTGCATGGAACAGGCTCGGGTACAGATTGAGCAGGAAAGAATGAATCCTCTTCCAACTGAGGTGAAATTGCAAAAGATGGAAAAAGGCTTCAACTTGAATGGGGAGATAGAAGTTTCTCATGCTTCTATGATCTGTCTACCTTCGTCGCACAATGAATGAATTATATTCATTCGTTAAGGCATTGGAGGGAGAAATTGATGCTGTAATATTATTGGCATCCAATGCGCACGGATTGGCTTCTATTAGAGAAACTGATATTCACCCATCTAATCTGGATGTGAAGGATGATGTATTTCGAGCTGATTGTTCTAAGCAGAAGGAAGTTCAGCAACATTCCATAGGAACAGAAGGAAAGCTGCAGCTAGCTATTAGGATGCAGAACACAACAACACAACAAATGTGTTAGCTATATCTGATAGATGTGCAAATGGACTGATATTTAGAAAGGGAAAGCTATGTAGCATATATAAATGTAATTGTAAAGTTAGCGCATTAAATCTGAACTGTAGGATCGTGAAAAATGTATTAATTTTAAAAAAATAAAAAATAGACAAACCATTAAATTAACAGCGTGTCTTCTTATTGTTGCACAATGTGTGCTTACGTAATCTTGTCTTATTTACAAGTTTGGTTTGGTATGCCTATGTATTTTTAACGTGTGACATTAAATAATTATTGGACAATGATGCAAGGGTATAGTGAATGACCAATTTTGATTAGTGACAAATTGTGTTTATCGTCCAACAGCTCTCTGTAAATCTTCTTTATCTTGCTTAAAAAACGAAAAAAAGGAGAAAAAAAAAAAAAGAAAGAAAAAATCACAACACATGCTCAAATGCTCCAATGCCTCGGAGAATTATGGACTTATGGCTCGGTTCTCTGGCTTACGCTTCTCTCCTCGAGTCATAGTCAAGTGGCATTGTGCGATACACATAAAACTAGTTCTAACAAATGAACTTTTCTACTGAAGCGCTAGATCACGAGTCATTTTTGCTAGTTAACACAAATTTCGTGTTCTGTGTTATAAATAGCGCATTGTAATTATAACAAGATTACAAGAACCATTTCCTCCTTTATATGGCATGCATGGGAAAATAGATGTCACATGTCTTGGCAATCGGAGAAAAAATTAATGTGTATTTAAGAAATATTATGAAATCTTGAAAAATAAATTTGAAATAACAAAAAGTACAAACAAGAATTAAAATGTTAATTTGTAATTTTTTTTAGAAAAAACACAAACAATGCCACAATTTTTCTTTACTTTTTCTTCAAATACGCAATTGTGAAGACTATGGTGTGCTTTTTAGACTTAGATTCTTCGCTGCATTATAGGCATGGCCTCGTATTCAAGTTTGAACTGAAATCAAACTAAATTTGAACTAAAATGGAGTTGGAACTAGTTCTACTGTTCCAATTCTAACCAAGACGAAGAGTCGGTTTGCTATGGTTTGTCACCTACCAAAAATATGAAATTGTTGGTTCAATCGAAAGTTTGTAACAGTCGTTTAAACAACTAGTAGCACCTATAATTGGAAGATCTCAAAAAATAGATAGAAGGATTTAGGGGTAGAGAGGAATGAAAATTTCAACAGAGAACATTTTAGGCGATTAGAGAGTTGAGAGAATATTTGGGACTTTGGGAGTAGAGATAATTCCGCGGAATACACCAAAAACCTTTCCTACAAACAAGAGAAAGACGGCTACATCAATCTCTCTCTTTTTTTTTTTTTTCTTTTTTTTTGTGTATTTTTAAATGTCATAAATATTTTAATGTCTTTATAATATTTTTTTAATTAAAAAAATTACGTGGTAAATACCTTGGTAAGAGTTTTTATAACTTTACTCTTTTTTTTTTTCAAAAAATTCTTTTTTATATTCTACATTTTAAATAACAAAATTAATATCAATTCTTACTCTTTTCCCAATATATAACTTTTTTTTTTGACACAAAAACATCATTTCGTCAAATTTTTAAATTGATGTTAACTTTTAAATTATTAATATCTCCATCCCTACGTAAAAGACTTATCATTAAAATATTATTAAATTTAAATTAATTTTTTTAAGCTTAAATACAGTATTAATAAGTAAAATTATAAATTACACTCCATTTTGCAATTTATAAATTTCCATCCTAAATTTGTCCTGATCCATATTTTACCGTCCCCTAACTTTTTCCAAAGTAAGTTGTTTAACCTAAAAACAAGCCAAAATCAAGGCATTTTGTTTGGTTTTTTAAGTACTCCAGTCTGTGAGTCTGCGACTCTGATCGACGAAGGACTGGAGAACTCGGCGGCGTTTGCATTTCAATTTGGGAAGCACGACGCCACCGTTTGGCTTGTTGTAAATTGGAGAGTTGGACGGGAAAGTTGGCGTTCATCAGATCAGATGGTTGTCACTGAGAAGAAGAAAGATGAAGAAGAAGAAGAAGGCGGAGAAACTTCCAGATACCCAACTCAACTGGTGATTGATTGATATGTATGCTGTCTAACATCGGAATCACATCAGATTGGTGATGTATCAGATTTCTTTTTCTTATATTTCTGTATGTAATTTTTTTCTTTTAACTTTATTTTTATTTTTATTTTTTTGAGTTCATGTTAAATTCATGTCTTTTTTAACAATCCCAAAACCCCATCTTTTGCATGGTATGTTGAAATGAATTAGTGACTGATGAAGTAAAATTATATTGATATTGATGTGTGAAGCAGTTTTGTTCGCTTGCAACTTGCTCAACCCATGTTGTCTACTGCAAATAATACTTATGGGAAGAGCTCCCGGATGGCTGTTGCTTCGTGTTTCGCCCGAACAGGTAATCACTGGGAGTTATGTAGATAAATCCTTGTTGTTGATTGTATATGCCTAGTTCTAAATGTGGATTTTAATTCTTAAAAAGTCGCATTCAAAAGGCATCGGCAGCAATGAGATTTTTCGGATTTGAGTTTTTCTCATAGAAATGCCATATTGTTGTGCCTCAGTTGCGGAGTAATCATGTTCTCCTTTCAAATGAAAAGGATTGTGTTTTATTTGTATTGGTACTTTTCAATTTTGAATGTGAAGAATCTAGCTTAAGCTGTAGATAACATGTAAAATGATTGCCAAATAATTGCAACCTAAATTTGTTTCTTGCATGGACAAGCTATTTATTACTCTGCTGAAGTAATAAGAATATGAGTAATGGAAAAATTGATTGCCATTCTGTTTGTGTGCGGTTGGCACAAGTTAGTGTGCATCTATAAAAATTGCATTGGGAATTATTTCTGCTTTAGTAGGAGAATAAATAGTTCACCAAAAGAGAATGTTCTCAATCATTTGATGTTGCAATTTTTCCATTAATTCTGTTTATTGAATGATATAAATGATTCCTAGTTGAGATTCCACTCTCATGAAGTGGATTGCATCGTGTCCCCTATCCCGAAAGATGGGGGATTGACTTTCCGAATAGGGATGGTATATTACTTTCTCCTCTTGTGATGATACGCGTGTGATTTCATGCACGTATGCTCATGCATGTGTATGCATGTAGCTTTGTTTGCTGCTGGCTACTACAGAATTTGTGAAAACGTGTTGTCTGAGTTGTCTTTTATTGATTGGTGACTGGTCTTTCTCTACATCTTGGACTTGGAAAGTGCCTATTGTTCTCTGTGTTCTATGACGGGCTTCTATTCCACGGTCTGGAGAATTTTAACTTCTTTTTATATTGTATTATTCCTCATCGAAATTTCTTCTGACACTCTAGCTATATGTGGAGCTTTCAAATGTTCTTACCATGCAACGAAATCCCTCTCAACAGTTTGGACGTGGCTTTCTTCCTCTGAAACAGAAATACTTTTGACTGACAGAGTTCAAAGAACTATATTGGCATTTGATTCCTATGAAAGATCTCTTATTGAGGTAAGCATATATCCTCTGAAATATTTGATTGATTATTATAATTGTTTCTTTCTTTTCCCACAATGCAAACGCGGAAAAATATTTTGCTAGGAAATGGGATGATATTGGTGCATACAAGGACTCTTTGGTTGCATCCTATATGCTGTGACTTCATTGTTTTGCTTTAAGCTTTATTTACTTTTCGGTGTTATGCAAATATGTTATTAAAGTATCAATTCAAGCTTGGAGGGCGAATATCGGGTTATGGAATAAAATGGAAATGAGGAATAAGTTTGTGGGTTGGAATGCCTCCCAGCGACTAGAAACTAAAAAGAAGTATATAATTGAAGATAAAGTGATATAAATTGAGAAAAAAAAAATAGTGTCACTTGATGGATACAGCTCACATTGGCAGTCACTTACGAGTCGTCGCTTGTAAATACAGTTTGCATTCAATCTGATGTTATATCGCCAGATATTTGAATATTGCAATTAAGAACTAAAGTTGACAGTCCAAGGGTGTAAACATTGAACTGGTGAGAAGCTTTTGCTGCATCAGGAGAGGAGGTTTATAGGTAAAACTGTTGTAGAGTTTTTGACAAAGATTCCTGTTTATAGATCCATTCCAAGGATTTAAACATTGAACTGGTGGAGAAGCTCTTGCTGCATCAGGAGAGGAGGTTTATGGGTAAGACTGTTGTAGAGATTTTGAAATTTCTGTTTCTCATCAGAAGATTTTTTCGTGTTAATCTAGCTGCAATCATGCAAAAATTGGAAGATTTTTTAGTTGTCATTACTTTTTACAACTCCAACCAATTACACTATTATTGCTTTATATTTTTCAATGTTGGTACTCATTTTTCTAATTTTTGGCAATCCACTAAAATGCAATATCAATTAATAATGCTACATCAGGTGCACGCTGAAGCAGACTGAGATGGAATGTGAGTACTTGAAAAGATGGTTTGGTTCACTAACTGAGCAAAGCAGGAGGCTGCGAAGGCAAGTAGACAAGCTTAGGGCCATGAACAACCATGATCTCTCCTCACAAGCTGAGCAACTCTGGGGCGGCTTCTATATCTTCTTTTTCTGGAGTTGCCTCATTGCGGCAAAACTTGACAGATACATTGCGTCACCTTTACAATTATGTCAAGGTCAAGGAAAGTCAATAAGCTCACCGCAACATCTAGTTTCTATGGGGCCGTTGTTCCCGTATGCCATGAACTTTTCCCAACAGGTCAATATTAACAAGTGGAGCAAATGTTTCTTGTTCATATATGACCTTGCATCTAAATTCCAAGGGATTTCCAACTTTGTTGTCCGAAAGAGCAGCAGCTAGTGCAAACACAATGGGCCAAACAATGGTTTCAAAGAGTACAACAGTGGATATTGCCTCAGCAACATCTGTGACAGCTATTAAACCGTCAAGCAAAACAGCAGCTAGCTATAAGGATGCAGAACACAACAAATGTGTTTAGCAATAGTCAATTTAGAATATTTCACTGTTAAATAGATCGGCGTTAATGAAACAAGTAAAGTTATTAGTAAGTTCTTTGATAGTTTCTTTTAATTTTTCCCTGTAAATTCAAGCAAGCATCATGTCCCAATTCAAACGATGGAAAGTATGGGTGGACTCGGAAAATGGGAGACAAGGAAACAACGCGTTGCAATTATTATTATTATTTTTTGCAGCCTACACTTAAAGTTTGTAACTAAAAAAAAGATAAGAACATTTTCCTTTTCTTTTGCAAAAAATAAGCGTCTAGTTGTAAAAAAAATAATGAAACTCTTCAAACAAACATACTAATTAGAAATTATGGATAATTAAGGAAAAAAATATTGATTATTGACTCTTATTAATGGACTTTGGTTAATGAAAAGATATTTGACAACTAAATAAGTAAGCATTAATAATTAAGAAAAAGTCATATGGAATGCCTTATTTAAAGAAAGACTCACCAACAATTAAAATCGTTAAAGTCATATGGAATGCCTTATTCGAATATGAAGTTCTCCTATTATCTTCCATTTTCAAATTTTTACGCTGCCAACTTCAACGCTTTGTTTGGTTTGTGAGAAAATCACAAAAAAGGAAAATAAGTTGGTTAGTAGCAAATTGTGTTTATTGTCCAATACCTCTCTAATCTCTCTTATCTTGTTTAAAAAATCGATAAAAAAGGGGAAAAAAAAGACAGAAAAAAAATCACGAGATGCTTAGGAAGCATGGACACTCTTAAAATGATTAGTGTCTGTGTTAAATATATGTGTCGGACACGACACTCGTTCGACACTTCTCGGACACGTGTCAGATACTCCAAAACGTGTCCAATAAAAAAATAAAAAAAAACAAAATTTAGACACTCTTGTCGGACACTTCTAATTCACGTGTCGGATACCTCTAATAAACGTGTCAGACACTTTTATATGTATTTGATATTTTAATTAATATATACACATATATATTATTTGTTTAAATATTTTATTATACACACACACATATATAATATTTTAAAAAAATTATGAACAAAATATAAGTTACATCATAATATATATAATAACAATTATTATGAATTATATATAAAAAATATTTTAAATTTATTAAAAATATTTAAATTATATATATATATATAATATTATATAACCGTGTCTAAGCTGTATCTGTATGTTAATTTTTTTAAAATTTTCATATCTTCATATTTGTATCTCATGTTCGTGTCCGTGCATCTTAACGAGATGCTCATATGCTTCAATGCTTCAGAGAGTTATGGCTTGGCTCTCTAGCTTATATTTCTCTCCTTAGGTCATAGTCAGGTGTTATTTTTGAGATACACGTAAAACTAGTTCTAACTAATGAATTTTTCTGTTGAAACGCTAGATCATGAGCCATTTTTACTAGTTAATACGAATTTTGCGTTATGTATCATTAATAGCGCATTGTAATTATACCACGAACCACTGGCTCCTTTATATGGCATGCATGGGAAAATAGATGTCACATGTCTTGCCAATTGGAGAAAAAATTAAAAAATTAATGTGTATTTAAAGAAAAAATTTAAAATCTTGAAAAATAAAATTGAAATAACCCAAAATACAAACAAGAGCGGAGAGCCAAAAAGTCAATTTGTAACTTTTTAAGTAAAAACACAAACAATGCCACAATTTTCATCACTTTTTCTTCAAATACACAATCATGAAGACTACGGTGTGCTTTTTAGACTTGTGATTCTTCGTTGCATTATAGGCATGGCCTCGATTCAAGTTTGAACTGTAATCAAACCAAATTTGAACTAAAATGGAGTTAGAAGTAACTCTACTGTTCCAATTCTAACCAAGAGAAGGGTCGGTTTGCTATGTTTTGTCTCCCACCAAAAACATGAAATTGTTAGTTCAATCGATTAAGTTCGTAACAGTCGTTCAAACAACTAGTCTTACCTATAATTGGAAGATTTCAAAAAATAGATGGAAGGATTTACGGGTGGAGAGGAATGAAAATTTCAATAGAGAACATTCTACGGGGATTAGGGGTTGAAGAGAATATTTGGGATTTGGATATTACTAGGAACAAACACTTTTATTTTTTTTGTTTATAGTTGCTGTTTACGTGGTAAATATTAATTTATTGTCAAAAAGTTGAATGTCAAAAATATTATATAAATATTATTAAAAAGTGTTGATGTTTTAATTTTTAATTGATATATATGAAAAAGAAGATAAAAAATGACTGTATATAATAAAACTCTTGAAATTTTGGGGGTCATGAGTACTCAAAAACCTTCCCCACAAATGAGAGAGAATGATAACTATGCAAGCATAAAAACACTCTCCTGACCCTCTCCAACAACAAATCCTAACTTTGTTGGCCAACGACAGTGTCCAATCTCCTCCTCCATCTCTTTCTAGTTCCCTTCGGTTTCTTCTAGTCTTAGCCTCCATTTTCTTGCCCTTCCCGTTAGCTTCTTCACATCAAACCCCCAAGACTACCTCATGGGGATTCTTTGCTCGATTCGTATGAAATCGGGCTCCAATAACGTCACGTACGATCTTCCAAGCTCCGGATTTGCATTCCCTCCTTGTTTTCACCATTTTCAATGTCTCCAATGGTAGCACTGTTGTTTTTGCTATAGCTTCTACCACCAGCGTCACTGTATCAGCCGTTGGCGAGTGTGTTTCCGACTGAGCTTTCATTTTTAGCACTGTTGTAATGGCTACTAGGGAGACAGTCGGACCCTCCATCTCTGTAGACCGAGCTAATAACATCAAAGCCGCCATCAGTTCTGTCGATGCCGGCACTACTGCCACCGCTGTCAAAGACTTCTCCGCCACCGACCACCTTCCTGCCACCACTGCCGATTGCTCCCCCGCCGTTGCCGCCAGTCACGATAGGATCTATTTAGAAGTGCTACTGTTTACTTTTACGTTAGGTGACTACTGTTTGTATTTACTTTTTTGTTTGTTATTTTGTTGTCTCAAAAATTGTTTTTAGACGTACTAAGACGATTTTTGACATATGTCTTTTGATATGTAGCATCTGTTGTTGTATGTAATTTTTTTGAACTGAATTATGTTTAATTAACACTTTAGGATTAAAAAAATTTAGTTACAGTTCGATTGTTTCTATTTTTATATTTAATTTATTAATAATTAGTCTGATTATATAGTATGTATGTTATTGATGTCCATTTCCTCTTCTTCTTCAATTAAGTTTTTCAGACTATTTTTTTCAGTCCTATGTACATTTTCACTTAATACATTTTCACTTAATAGTAATGTAATGATTTCAATTTAATGATAAAAGGTTAGAGAAAGACGGTTACATCTAATCAATATCTCTTTATTTTATTTTATATTTTTTTAATGTCATAAATATTTTATTATTTTTATTAAATTAAAAAAATATATTATAAATATAATAATTATCACACTTATTATTATTTTTATTATTATTTTTTTATTTTTATTTTTAAAAAAATTATATCTTCTATATCTTAAATAACAAAATTAATATTACTCTTTACTCTTTCGCAATTTATGACGTTCCATCCTAAATCTGTACTGATCCATATTGTAATGTCCCCCAACTTTTTTCCCAAATAAGCTGTTAACCTAAAACAATCCAAAATCAAGCCATTTTGTTTGGTTTTTTTTCATTATCACTCTATATAAAAGGGTGGCGAGTGAGGGAGTCTGCGACTCTGATCGACGAAGGACAGGAGAACTCGGAGGCGTCGTGCGTTTCAATTCGGGAAGCACGAGGCCACCGTTTTTGGTTGTTGTAAATTGGAGGGCCGTTCATCAGATCAGATGGTCGTCACTGAGAAGAAGGATGAAGAAGAAGAAGAAACTTCCAGACACCCAACTCAACTGATGACTGATAGATATATATTCTATCTAACATCAGAATCACATCAGATTAGTGGTTTATCAAATTCCATTTGCTTATATTTCTGTATGTATGCTTCGTCATTTAACTTTTTCTCTTTTGAGTTTATGTTAATTTTATGTATTTTGCTTAATAACCCCAAAATTCCATCTTTTGCATGTCATTTTGAAATGAATAGTGATTGATGAAGTAGAATTATATTGATGTTGATGTTGATATTGATATTGATGTGTGTGACAGTCTTGTTCGCTTGCAACTTCCTCAACTGTTGTTGTCTATTGCAAATCATACTTATGGGAAGAGCACCCGGATGGCCGTTGCTCTGTGTTTCGCCCGCACAGGTAATCACTTTGAGTTATGTAGATAAATCCTTGTTGTTGATCGTATATGCCTAGTTCTAAATCCGGATTTCAATTTCTAAAAGTCACATTCAAAAGGCATCTGCATGAATGAAATTGTTCGGCTTTTTGTTTTTCTCATATAAATGCCATATTGTTGTGCCTCACTTGCCGAGTGATCATGTTATCATTGTAAATGAAAAGGATTGCGATTCCTTGGTATTGGTACTGTTCAATTTTGAATGTGTTGAATCTAACTTAAGCTATGGATAACATGTAAAGGGTATGCCAAATAATTGCAACCTAGATTTGTTTCTTGCATGGACTAGCCATTTATTACTCTTCCGAAGTAATAAGAATAAGAGTAATGAAAAAATTGATTGCCATCTCATTTATATGCATTTGGCAAAAGTTAGCGTGCATTTGTAAAAATTGCATTGGGAACTGGTTCTGTTTTAGTAGGACAATGAATAATTCATCAAAAGAGAATGTTCTCAATCATTTGATGTCAAAGGTTGTCCATTAATGCTGTTATTGAATGGTATAAATGATTCTTAGTCGGGCTTCGTCTCTCGTGAAGTGGATTGCCTCGTGTCCCCTATCCTGAAAGACGGGGGATCGACTTTCCAAATAGGGATGACATATTACTTTGTTCTCTTGTGATGATACACATGTGCTTTCATGCACGTATGCTCATGCACGTGTATGCACGTAGCTTTGTTCGCTGCTTGCTACTGCAAAATACATAAACAGTATGGACATGGCTTCTTCCTTTGAAACAGGAAATACTTTCTACTGACAGAGGTCAAAGAGCTATATTGGCATTTGATTCCCATGAAAGATATCTTATTGAGGTAAGTGTATGCTCTAAAATATTTGACTGATTATTATAATTGTTTATTTCTTTTCCCACATTGGGAATGTGCGTAAATATTTTGCTAGGACATGGGTTAATCTTGGTTCATACAAGGACTCTTTGGTTGTGGCATTCATATGCTGTGACTTCATTTTTTTGCTTTAAGCTTTATTTACTTTATGGTGTTATGCAAATATCTTATTATGGATTAATTCAAGCTTGGAGAGCGAGTTTCAGGTTATGGAATAAAATGGAAACTGGCAATAAGTTTGTGGGTTGGAATGCCTCCCAACGGCTAGAAACTAAAAAGGAGTATATAATTGAAGTGAAAGCAATATAAATTGAAAAAAGTAGTGTCACTTGAAGATTACAACTCATACTGGCAGTCACTTGCGAGTTGTTGCTTGTAAATACAGTTTATGCTCAATCTGACATTTTATTGCCAGCTATTTGAATATTGCAATTCAACAATTACATGACTTAAAGTTGACAAATGCATGGTTACGGATTTTGGTTTTGATATTAAGTGTGCTGCCACCTGACATAGAAGTCAATGTTTGAGTAAATAATACAAAGATTCCTGTTTATAGATCCACTCCAAAGGTGTAAACGTTGAGCTGGTGGAGAAGCTTTTGCTGCATCAGGAGAGGAGGTTTATAGTTAAGACTGTTGTAGAGATTTTGCAAGTTCTGTTTTTCATTAGAAGGTTTTTTTTGTGTTAATCTAGCCACAATTGTGCAAAAAATAAAAAAAATTTAGTTATCATTACTGTTTCCAACTCCAACCAATTACACTATTATTGCTTTATATATTTTTAATTTTGGCACTCATTTTTCTAATTTTTAGCAATCCACTACAATGTAATATCAATTAATAATGCTATATCAGGAGCAAGCTGAAGCAGTCTGAGATGGAAAGTGAGTATTTGAAGAGATGGTTTGGTTCACTAACTGAGCAAAACAGGAGGCTGCAAAGGGAAGTAGGCAAGCTTAGGGCCATGAACAACCAATGATCTCTCCTCACAAGCTGAGCAACTCTGGGGCTTCTGTATCTTCTTTTTCTGGAGTTTCCTCATTGCGACAAAACCTGACATATCCTTTGCGTTAGGTTCCAATTATGATCCAGGGCAAGGAAATTCAATAAGCTCACCGCAACTTCTAGTATCTATGGGGACGCTGTACCCGTACACCACGAACTTTGCTCAACAGGTCAATATTAACCCCTTTTCATCCCCAAGTGGAGCAAATGTTTCCTGTTCATATGACCTTGCATCTAAATTCCAAGGGATTTCCAGCTTTGTTGTCTCAAAGAGCAGCGGGAGCAGCAGCTAGTGCAAACACAATGGCCCAAACAATGGTTTCAAAGAGTACTACCTTGTTGCTGCTTGAAAAAAAGCAGCAGTGGATACTGCCTCAGCAACACCAGTGGCAGCTATTAAACCATCAAGCTAAGCAGCAACTAGCTACAAGGATGCACAACACAACAAATGTGTTTAGCTATATCCGATAGATGTGCAAATGGACTGAACATCATTTAGAAATTGGGTGTTAGAATGTCTGTCAGTGCTTCAGTGGACTGTTTACCCTGGCCACTCGTTTCGTATTTTGTATCATAAATAGCACATTGTACTTGCAACAAAAATCTTTTGCTCAGTTACACGGTATGCCAGTGTGAAAATGGATGTCGCGTCTTGCTAGTTGGAGTGAAAATTTTGTGTTTTTAGTGAAAAATACAGCCTCTGCTCAAAAAAAAAAAAAAAAAAAGAAAAAGAAATAGAAAAGTACAGCTCAATTGGAATAATGAAAGATATGTGCTTTTCATTGAAAAAATTAGGAATTCGAAGAGTCATTTATCTCACTCGCCTTTTATTCACTGACGGGTTATCATTTTTAGTCCGGACAGGAGAAAGAAAAAAAGAAAAAATTATAGATTGTTGAAAAACAATTTTAAATTACACAAATAACAAAAGAAGACTTAAAAAATTAATTTGCAAGTTTCTGAGGAAAAAAAATAACGCAACATTTTTTCACCACTTTTTCTTCAAATACGCAAATCATGAACCCGAATGATGTGGAGCTATTTTTAAAGTTGGTTTCTTCACAACTGTTTAGTCGTAGCCTTACATAGATTTCCATTCGAACTGAAATTGAACAAACAGAAAAATTTTTTGACAACACTACCGTGATTATGCAGTAAGTATACAGTAATCGAGATCGTAAAAAATATATTGAATTTGAAAGAAAAATAGATAAATTGTTAGATATTGTTAAAAAAATTGTAATCTTTCAGTATGTATCACTAAATATATCTACATAGTGTTGCACACAATCAAAAAACAAGTTGGAAGTAGCTCCATTGTTTCGATTCAAACTAGAATTATAGGGAGGGTAGATCTATTATTGTTTATCCGTTCCCAAAAAGTGAACCGTTAGTTTAATCGACAACTGGAAATAGTCATTTAAATTGTTAGTTGTACTAGTAATTGCAACGTTTTCAAAAATATAAATAGGAAAAGAATCTTTTCTAAATTGAAAAATTATCATCATTATTATTTTGACATTGACCAAATTTGTTTAGTTTTAATAAATTTAGAATATTTCACTGTTAAATAGATCGTCGTTAATGAAACAGGTTATTAGTAAATTCTCTGATAGTTTCTATTTACTTTTCCAGGTGAATTCAAGCAAGCATCATGTCTCAATTCAAACGATGGAAAATATAAGAGGACACAGAAAATGAGAAACAAGAGAACAACGTGTTGCAATTAATTGCATTTTTTTTGTAATCAAACACTTAAAGTTTATATAAAAAAATAAGTGAAGAATACTTTTATGCTTTTAAGAAATAAACATCTAGTTACAAAAAAAAAATTCAATGAGTTATAATGCATAACTTCTTATTTTTCTATTTTCGTATTTATGTAACGGGACTCTTAAAAAAAATTATTAATTAAAAATATAGATAATTAAGCAAATAAATCGGTTTTTTAATGTATTATTGACCATTAGTCCCTTATTAATTGACTTTGGTAAATGAAAACGCATCTGACAACTGAATTGGTAAGCATTAATAATAAAGATAAAAGACATTTGTAATGCTTTCTTTACAAAGAAAAAACTACATGGCCGGGCGCTGCCGGACGCGGGACAGATGGCAGCCATGTAGCCGCCTTCATTTGCGTTTTTTTATTTTTATTTTTTTTTATTTTTTTATAAATAAATTTTAAAATAATAATAAGTATAATTAAAATAATAATAAATATATTTTAAGATTTAGAGTTTAAATGTTTTTGAATTTTATTTAAAAAAATAATTTTAGATCAACACTAAATACGTTCATGATAACATTAAATATGTATGAGTCTTGATCGTCGTTTGCACAAAATATATCCTTAATTATAATATGAATGCTGTTTAGTCATAAATTAATCTGATCATGTGACAGGATTTTTTTAATAAAATTAAAAAAAAAAAAGAATTCTCTTACATAATCAGACTAATTTGTGATCGAACAATATCTATATTATAAGTAATAGTATATTTTGTGTAATAACAATAAAAAAATATGAACTAAAATAATAATAATATTTTTTTATTATATATTTTATTATTATTATTACATAAAATATAATAATCATTCTAATATAAATACTGTTTAATTTAATTTTCATTTGGCTATCTTAAAAAAAAAACAAAAGCAACATTGTCGCGCATTCGCGTCGGGCAGCCCGCGGCCATGTAACTTCGCCCCCAATGCTTTATCCGCTCAATAATAATTAAAATAGTTAAAATTAGTAACTTTAACTGAAAATTTTAAAATTTAAAAATCAGATTTTCTTATCATTTCCAAATTATTGCGCTGCCAACTTTAAAGGTCAATAAAAAAAAATAAAAGTAAACAAAAAGAGGTTCAATGAACTAGAATAATACGAGATAAGTACTAAAATATAATATAGAAAGCAAATCTGCATGATGTCATTGACCAAATGAACCTGGCTCAATTTTGTGCTTCTGGCAGAGCCTCTCTAATGCTCTCTTTCCTTATAAATTCACGCCCTCTTCTCCCTTCAGAACTCGCACACCTTCTTTGCTTGACAAACAGTAAAGTCCCATTTCCCTTCAAGCGCCAACTTTCTTTCTGTGTGCTTCGTCTTCAGCAAGGGTTGGTACTTTTCTCTCATACCTTCTCTTGGTTTGTTCTCACTCTTAAGATCAGATATGGGGGCACCTTTTTGTTTTATTGGATTTGGGTTTTCAATATGGTGAAAGACTTTGTGTAATGTAGTCAATGATTTAAAGTTGGTTATTTGAGCAAGCTTGTTTCTTTGCTTTTTGTCTTCTTCTATCTATATGACCTGACCTCACTCAATGATTTTGAGCAACCCTTTGATTTTTGTTTCAAGTTTTAAGGTTATTTCTTACACACCACACCTACATTTAATCAGATTAACTGTCCTTAAAAGATTTGACTTACCTGAGCTGACCTGACCTCTCTCTCTCTCTCTCTCTCTCACAGGTTGTGTGTTATTGACTGTTGCTGCCGACCAAACAGCAACCTTTCAAAAGTTGTTGTTCTAAAAATGGTCACTGAAATCAGTGACGAGAAGGATGAAGAGGAAGATGTTTCCGTAAAAGACCAAACTCGTGATATTCTGACATCGGATCAGTAATTTACCGTATTACATCTTATTACCCATGTATGTATACACATCTAGCCTCTTTTTTTTTTGAGTCTCTTCAATTTCTTCATCAAGCATATTTGTTTCTTTCTTTGTTTTTCTTTTTTCTTTTTTTCTATTTGAGTTAATGTTAGATTAATGTAACGTTGTTGATTGTATATGCCTAGTCCTATATTTTGCTTTTAATTCGAAAAGTCACAATCAAAAGGCATAGGCATCAATTAAATCTATTGGCCTTATTTGTTAGCTTTCAAAGATAATTACTGCAGAAAAACAAATTTTCTATCCTTTCTATGTGCACAATGAGTTTTACCTCAACTATAAGCGTTGTTGCAGCTATATGGATGGATGGCGAGGAAGAGGGCGACAAGGAGGAACAAGTAGTTGGAACATTCCATTGCGAGGGTTGTGCTTCTTGTGTCTGCTTTGGGTGCCTCATGTGCTGGTTCGTCGGCTAGCTGCCATTGCCGCACCTGCGTTGACTTCATGCAGAATGCACCACCTTAATTAGGGCTCCCCCATTGTTCCTCCTTCCCTATTTGTGATTTGAAAAGCAGACAAAATAAACATAAGTATCATAAGCCAATGAAAAAAAAAAAAAAATGGGGCTTTTGTCTGTAGATGCTGGATTGAGGGGGAAGCTAAACAAAATTATGGCTTCGGATTACTTCACCACCACACCAGAGATAAAAGCTCATGTTGAAATGGCTGTGAATGCTGCTGTCCCCGCCTCTGCTGCTGCCAATTATGTGCCTTTCCAGGTACCAGTTCATGTGGGCTGCCGCTCCATGGGGTGCTGCTCCAGGTGGAAGGCTCCATTGCTGAACCCCAGCACAAGGTATAGCTTGTTCCATTGCTTGATGGTTCCAATTATGATCCAAGGCAAGGAAATTCAATAAGCACACTGCCACAACTTGTAGTTGTGGGGATGGGAAGTGATGCCAGCTGATCACACCTCACTGAATGGCAGCATATCTTTTTCTTGGTCTTATGGGTTCTCGGTTAATTGTTAACTCCCTGGCTACCAGCCCTCGTACCCCTGACCTAAGAGGGGCATGATCAGATGGATCGCCCTCGTACCCCTGACAGTTTAGTGGCTCCCAAATGTAGTTAGCATCAATCATTTGATCAGCCATATTATTTAATGGAAAAGATTATGTAAAATACATTTAAGTATCCGTAAAGTTGCATGTTATATCTGAACTATTTGATTGTGAAAAATGTATTGAATTTTAAAAAAAAATAAATACATTATTAAATTAACTGTATACTACACTAAATGTGTTTATATAGTTCTGTTCTTCTTTGATTTCAAATTCTGATCAATGTCATATTGTGTTATTGTTCAACTTCTCTCTAATCTCGCTTATCTTGTTAAAAAAGAGAAAAAAAACAGAAAAGAAAAGAAAAATCACCATATTCTCATATGCCTCAATGCTTATGGCTTGGCTTCCTTGGTTACATTTCTCTCCTTATATTACAGTCGAGCAGTATTTTGGGGCAAAACTATCGGTGCAAAAACTTACAAAAAAAAAAAACCCTATACTCGTACCTACTAACTTATAGTCATTAGACATCAGTTTTATGTTGCAAATCGTTGGATTTATAATCTTTAAGAAACTATTAGGTTGCTAAACAGGTAAAAAGAATACAAATTAAAAAGGGCTTCCTTTTTCGCTTATAGAAATTCAATTTAAGAAAAAACACTAATTTCTTTTTGAGAAACATAAAAATAGTGCTAACAAACAGATGACTTTTCCCGCTGCCAAACGCTAATCTGTCCTTAGATTAGCTACTTCAATCCAACAACTTCACATGCATCCATTTAACTCAAAATTTAGAAAAAAAATTGTAAAATATTTCGTTATAACGGAACAAAATAAAGCATTAGCTAACAAAAGAAGAGAGCATCCGCTTAGTAATTATGTCGACCTACTCAATTAAATTCAGCAATGCTTTCGAGAAATAAGTGTCATAAACATAGTTTATGAAATCTTGAAACTGTTAGTTCGATCGCCAATTCAAAACATTCGTTTAAAAATTTATTACCATAAAAGATACTTAAATATTGCAATTTGGGAGTATTTGCACGGAGTTGCGTGGGAATGGGAGCGAGATCATAAAAAATATTGCAAAATTACAATTTTTCATTATCATAATTTGTACTCTTACAAAACTAGGACTATATACTTTTGTTCAAATATTATTAAAATAAAAATAAAATTTTATTTAACGATATTTAACCGTTTATCTATTTTTTTATATTTTTAAATTCAATTATCTAACATTTTATATTGCATATCACTTTCAAAATTTTTCAAATTTCCACACGAAGCTTCTAAATTCTTTATGGGAAAAATTATCTGGCATATATCAAAGTTACTACGAATTGACATGTGAGATCTGAATTATTAAATTGTAAAAAATATATCAAATCTAAAGAAAAATTAAAAATATATAAACTGTTAGATTGATTTTATATTTTCTATGTACCACACAATACATGTCATGTTTACATGCTTTTATCTTTTTTTTTTTTTTTTTTTTGTCCTTTTGAATCGTTAATATGTAATCTAAAACTATTGCAATGATATAACATTCATTGTGAGCTAACAAACCTCTCCTCATAAATCCATTTTCGATATCGAAAAACATTTATAGACACGTGAGACTGAGATGTGGAAATACACATACTACAATAAACCCTTTTATTTCTACATTAAAATATTTAATTATTATAACAAATTAAAAATATTTTTTACTTATTTTTTTACTATACAAACTAAGTGTTTTGTTATAAAAATAAAATAATTAATTACAATGATACCGCCTCTCAGGTTACGGTGGGACTCGTTGGATGTATACATTATAAGTACAGACCATTTCTTTGTTTTAACACTACTGCCACTGCCTGGTTTCAAAACCAAACTCTCTCTCCCCTCTTTTCTTTCAACCCCATCCACTGCCAACTATCGCCCCTCCTTTTGGCATCGCCATTGGTAAGTTGTGCCTATTTCCCTCTCTTCTTTCAGCTTGTGTGGGTTCCAATTCCATGTGCTTTGTTCATGGGGTGTTGAATTGTTTGGATTGATTTAAATCTCTAAACTTTATTTTGTATGTTTATTGATGGATAAGTCTCTGATTTGTTTTCAAGAGTTGGTTTTCTTTTTCCAAGCCAACAAACAGGGTTTTGGAATTAATGATTATGGGTCATAGATGGTAGAAATAGGAATTCAATTTCATTTTTCGATTAAAAAAGACTCCAGTCAGGTTTTTCTTTCGGATTTGTTCCAACCACCGTTTTAATTTCCACATATTTCCTTAAATTGAAGCAAAAATGGCATCTTTTGCAGTAGAATTGCCATGGATATTAATATACTTTCGTTTCTTGTTTCTTGTTAATTACGCAATGCGAACGTAAGGCTGCATACATCTTACCCATCCCCATACCCCAAGTGGGAGCCTTTTGTAGTGGGAACACTCCTTTAAACAATTACAATCTTTGCAAGCTGATCTTGGAGGGTATGAAAAATGGGAACTCAATATGCTAGAAGGTTTTGAGTTGTCTATGATTTGGGCCGCCCTTTTTTTGGTTGATAGCACGTTAGGCTGATGATGTATGTGGAAATATGTTAGGGTTTTCCTTTTAAATGCCTTAAGTTCACTTACATATACTTTTGGATCTTGCAGTCTACTAGGAGATTTTATATAGACCCCACACGTTTTCCTCTTTGTTGATTCTTTGTTAATCATTCTCCAATCATTAGTTTAATAATTGCAAATTTATACATGTCTTATTCCGTAAAATGTGTAAGAGATGGTAGTCTGTGTCTCTATTATTCTTCTTGATCATCTTTGAGGTCAGCATTTTTGGTTCAGTTTTTTAGGTAGATCGGAAAAGATTTGGTTTCATTTTACAATTTATTGATGGGAGAATCTTTGAGTTCTTTGCAAGAGTTCATTTTCCTTTTTCACGGAGCCAACAAAGAGGGGCTTATAATTAAAGGTTTTGGGTCAAAGATGGTAAAAAAATGAATTCAGATGTATTTTTCTATTTAGCAAAGGGTTTAGTCAGGTTTTTCTTTAGTTTCTGTTTCAACAATCATCATTATTTTCATATAATTCCTTAAAGTTGAAGCAAAAAATGTCATTTTTTGCACTGGAATTGATTTGGGATACTGAAATCTGCAATGAAATGGATGACAAGGAAGATACAGAGATGAAACTGATGATATTCTAACACCATATCGGCGATTTACTAGAGCATCTCCTTACTTGTGTATGCATAAATCAAACATTTTTTTTAATCACTTCAATTTCTTCATTAAACGTATCTATTTTTAGTGAATTTTAACAATTATTCTGCTTTGTGTAGTGGCCACTCGCAAGGAGATAAGAGACAACATGCAAGTGGAGGGGTTGACGTTCAACCAAGTGAAAAGTCACTTACAGGTTAATTCTATATAAAAATGTGTTTAATAAGCATGTATGTAGAATTTATGGACTTTTGGTTGCTCTGGTAATGGAATAGGGATAGTTGCTTCATCATTAACTTAAGAAGAGAGACAAGGGAGAAAGAAATATACGTAAATGGAATTGACGTAGTTCAGCAGATCCTATAATTGTTTCCAATGTTGAATACTTTCCCTCGTGGGATTGCTTTCATTTAAGAGTAGTGTACTTAGATCTTTGTGTGCTAAGAATTTCTTTTTTCTCTTTTCACAGTGCAAGGTGGTATAAGCATTTTTTAATTATAAATTTATAATAGTTGTACTAATAATATGGACTTGTGTTGTGCATGTTCAGACAAAGACATGGTTTTTTTCGGTTATATAGTTAAGATATGTTGTGCTGTATACTAAATTCATTATTCTATACATATGCTTTGAAATGTTAACTTTTTATTTCTGTGTTTACCTTTTATTTTTATTGCTGAATACATGCAAAGATACAAGTTTGTTTGACGTAATTAAGTATTATTATCGATTCTTCAAGACTTTGAAATGTATTAGTGAAGTTAAAAGCCATTAAGCCTGAGAATCTCACCCTCTCATAGATGAAAGTGAGATGCCTTTGTATAGCACATTATCACATGCTTCATGGTACTTTACAGCCAAAAATGGCTTTTTGAAGAGTTTTAACAGCGGACATCAAAGATCTGCCATAGTTAGCTTGCAAAACAAAAACAAGAGGTCAACAAGAATAATCTAAACCAACAAGAATTAGTCTTGGCCAAAAGAAGCAGGACAAACAAATGAAATGCCTTTTCCTTTCTTCCTTACCAATTTAGGTTTCTCACTACCTCTTTTGTTATCTCCTCTAAATGTTAAAAAAAATGCATTGCTTTTATTGTGGCACCAAGAAAATTGCAGTAGGATATATATGTTTTATCATCTATACTTTTTTCCTTACAGAATCTACAGGGCAAGGAAATTCAAATAAGTTCACTGCGATAAGTAATTTTGGGGCTGCAGTACCTGTATGCCATGAGCTTTCAAGAGCACTTGTTGCTGCTGGAACAAAATCAGAAGCAGTGGATAATGTCACAGCAACGCCAGCGGCAGCTGTTTAACCATCAAGCAAAGCAGCAGGTAGCTAAAAGGATGCACACACAGCAAACGTATAAGCTATATCTGATAGATATGAAAATTACTGAAGATTGTTCAGAAATCGGGTGTTAGAACGACTCCTAATGGTTCATTGGAGTGTTTACCCTACCAACAATTGTAATTGGTTTCATACAAAAGGAATGCCCATTTGCCTAACTTAAGTATAGCTGGGAAGCTGTGGGATCACTCCAAATTGTTTTGACGTGATAGGCATTTCTCTTGTGATGGCCAAATATTCAACATCTTTGATATGGACTCGGACATCAGAAGACTCGAGTCACTAAGCAATGGATGAGCTGCTTATCGTATTTGGTTGGAGAATGACGGATCAGCTATGTACCATATTTCTTGTGAATAGTTTGTCTAGATACTGATTACACATTACAAGAATCACTTTGTAGTTAGATCAGCTATTTCCGTACACAATCTATGAATAAATGTTTCATGAGAACTTATTTTGTCGATAATATCCTGCATATCACTCTCTTCGAAAAGTGCAGGAGCAGAAATGTGTTTAAAGTGTATAGCATCGTCGCATTCTAAATAGAAACAAATTGTTCTTGTTTCACCGTTTCTGTTTTTTATTTTCGTCACCATGGAATTCAGGCAGATATGCATGAAAGATCGTTCCTTCCTGTGATTTGGCCACAATAATGCAGAGAGAACTGACTGACTCACATTTTTGGAAACTGTCAATTTCGAACTTTCCTGCACTTAAAGCCTATCATATGTGCAAAACTTTGTTACCATAAGGCCCCAAAAACACCAAAAAATCACCGCAGCTTTTTTTTTATTTTATTTTTTAAAATTCTTTCTTGATTAACCAAACTTCCTAGCTTTACCTCCATTTTTTTGTTCATTTTCTTTGGCTCTTGGATTAATGCTCTAAGTCTTTCTAATAAGAAGGAAAAGTAGACAATAAAAGAGAGCTCAGAGAAACTCCAAAGTGGCACAATAGTAGTGAATATGGTGCTAAAGCTTGAATTATGGATTTTTAGTTAGTTAAGCTAGTCCATTGGATATATCTGTCCACAATGCAAATTTTCTTGCTTCAATTGCAGCTCTTGGTGTTGATATAATCTCTAGTAGTATCGACTAAGGGGCCACTGAACCAGTTAAGCCGTGCTAATTGCATCGGTGTCTCCAGTCAGTTAACAACACATTCAGTGGCTCGAGACCATTTCAAAGCAAAACTGAGTTGTTTCATTTTTCTTTTTTTTTTTTGGGGGGGGGTGTGGGGGGTGGGGGAAGAAGTGAGGGGGCGGGGGTGTGGGGCGGGCGCCGCGGGCGTGGTGTAAACCAAATCAAATTGAGACCAATTTAGTATGTGTAATCAGTCCCTGTGAGTTAGTACTCTATGACATATCAATTCAAGCACTTCATACAACTAGAAGAGCAGAAGTGCTGCAAAGTCCAGCACTCAATGTTGCTATCCGACCCTGACATTGCTGAAAGACCAAGAAGAGCAGGCCAATAATGCAAAATTCCCACAGGCAGTTGAGAGAGGCTATATAGGTGCCAATGCCGTCCATATAAAGCTTGAATGATTCAAAAGTCATCCTTGACTCAGTGCCAACAGCCAAGAACACAAACAATTAGACTGTAAACGAAGCCTGCCACGTAACTTTGATACCCAGCCAAACCGTTTGAGCAACCAAATAACATCAAGCATACCACAGAACATGATAGTAGAATAACTAGCATAACATTCGGCATCCCATTACTTCTAGTTGCCAAGTAATTGGCAACAACTAAAGCATGGCAAGTTCAGGTATACAGTAAAACACTCTCCACAGGCCAGATTGATCTGTGTCTAATGTTACAAGAAATCGTAAACAATTGGGGAGAGCAAGAACAGGACAGCGAACAAGATAAAGGGGGCTTACTTGAACAATGCAAGTAAACATCAAACAGTGAAAATAGCTAAACAAGGATACATCAGGCAGCAGAATCTTAAATTATTCGTGTCAAAAACTCTGGCAATGCCAGGCACAATGACTCATCACTTGCTATTGGCTTTAACAGCAGTCTGCACCCAGACGTTCTAATCAGAATCATCATAAACATCTCCATCAGACAAGTCATCAAAAGCTCTCAAGTCAAGCTGGTAGCGAAGAATACCTCCAATTCCACCAAACCCTCGGCAAAATTGTGATCCTTCTTGGGATTTATTTGTGACAAATTCAAGAGTACATCCAAAGCTCTTGTACTCGTTGGCAAACCATTCAAGCAAGGGCATCTTCTCCTGAACCTCCAACTCTGCAGAGGTGGCCTGATCCCGAAAATTGTTCTGATCAGCCTCTTGCTCTTTGTTTAAGTGCTTTATGATAATTTCACCTGTTGCACTGTTTTTTAGCACATACCGATTAATATCTAGATTTTCCCACACAATAAGGGTTTCCACAGCACCGTTTCGCAAGGCCTCCAAAGTATCGTCAACACCAAAGACATATTTACCAGTATCCTGGCTGATCTCCTCAAAGTACTTTCCAATCAAGCGTTTTTCCTGTATAAACTTAACATTTGATAGGATTTCTGCTGACAGCTCAATAGCTTGGTTAAAACCATTTTCTCCACCATAGGACACATCAACCACATTCAATATCTTGGCTTGCAAGCGAGGATCAAACATGTCTGACTGGCTCAGCTCAGTTTTGAAGTCAGCTGAACCAGCTAATATGAGCCCTGCAACATTGGGCTGACTAGTAGCAGGATTGATGAAGAACTGGGTGGCAAGCTCTGCAGTCTTCCTTACATAGTTGTGGCGTTTTTCCATCCTAAGGCGAGCAAAACGGAGGGCAGACTGGCCTCCCCTTCCGTGTTTCTTAGGTAAATCAACAGTAAACTTATGAAGCACTTCTCGTGTGTTTCCACTTAAAGTGCCGAATAGAGTACCATTTCCATCCATGACAATGAAACCAAACTTGTCATCAGATTCTAAGAGCTCATTCAGTGCCTCGGTATGAAATTTGTTGTCACAGAGGTACAAAGATGCATTGATGGGTTTAAAAGGCTCAAAATCAATAGTCACCTTCTTTTCCTTGCCATCTTCAGTAACCACTGTTCCAGTATAAAGCACCAGCCCATTAGGAGGAACCTTGTTATAAAGCTTAAGCCTCTGTTGAGCAGATGTGATGGCAGCTAAGACAGATTGACGATTGACTCTACTCTTAATATTGGAAGCAGTTCCAAATTCATCCCCGAGCATCTTTGTGACTCTAGATATCTGATCACGAGGAGGCATTATAAGAGAGATCATGCTTGTACCATTACCCCTTGCAGACTCCAATGCCTTGATCAACTTTTTGATTTTCCACATTTCAATATTCTTATCAGTTTCATGACTGTCAGCCATATTGAACAACTACTCTAGAGGCCTGAGAGATCACCCTACAAAAGCACAAAACAGTAACAGATAAATCTTATGGCAGCAACTTTCTCCAACTGTACAAGCCAATAAATGTGCACTTCTGAGCAAAATTATGAAAGAAGAAATTCAGAAGAAGAGTTTTGGACATCATTATTAAAAAAGATGCCTGTTGATTAGGTGAGTGATTATTTCCTGAGCTCTATAAGCAACTGAAAATACATTAAGCAATCAGGAAGGCACATTAACGACTTCCTGGTAAAACTAGACATATTAATTTTTCAACCCAATCACATGCAAAGACCAGATAGTAAAAAGCAGGAAAAGATATACAAAGAGCATTAATTCATAATTATTCTACCTCCATGCTTATGATACAAAACTGAGGCTACATCAAGGGGAACTAAAAGAGAACAATATTCTTACTATATATACTGTCAATTTACATGTTCCCTGAATGTTAAAACTTTTGCGGTGAGCTCAAATAAGAGCATATTCTCACAACCTGCCAATAAAACTGAGCCGAAATCCCATCACTGGCATACATTGAAATTTTCTTTACACAAAAAACCAGATAAAAAAAAAGAATAATAGTGGAATAGCATTTAGTTTGTTAAATGCTGGTTTTACACACACATGTCACAGCCACTTTTTCTATGTTTCTCTCAATCTGTGTGTGTACCAAAACAGCGTAGCACCCACAAAATGACAGTCAAGTACAGAGGAATCAGAAAGAATACAAGTACACAAGAGGTACAAATTACAGTACACCTAAAATAGAGCTAAAATTTTAATAAATCCAAACAACAGAGACAAAATTGGCATCAAAATTAACAAATCTAACGTCAATTTTATCATTTATAAAATGTAAAATTCAAAGAAACATCATGGGGTGCAGCGCAGAGCCACAAAAGTGACTTGAAAGCCAGCAAATCTGCAAACACTTGGGTGAAAAATACAAACCCCAATTGAAATCTGAACTAAAATCAATAAACCCTTCAACAAAAGATTAAATTAAATCAAAGAAGCAGAGGATGGGAAAAAAAAAAAAAGGATAAAAGAAGCATAAATCTATCTAAATAATGTAAAAATACAAACTTTGGCAAAAAGGGCTTACCTTTAAGAGTCTGAAGAGGGACAAAATGGACCTCTTCTCAAATCTCAAATCTCAGCCTACCCTTGAAGAAAAAAGAGAGAGAGAAAACTGACTAGGGTTTTTGTTGAATATTATATGTGGGAATGATAAAACTGTAGCCCACCTCACTTCGTCTTTCTTTTTTTTTTTTTTAAAATATTTTCTGGTTAAAAATAAAAAGCAAGTCATATGTCATGGGAAATGGGAAAAACAATTTAAGATAATATTTAAAAGAACTAAAATTACAAAAAACACTTTTATTGCGTCATATGCGCGGTGTGAAGCCCTTGCGCACCTTCTTTTTTAGCACGGATTTGTAGTAAAAAAAATTTTTCCGGTTATAAATTTATAATTTTAAATAATAATATTTATATTTTGTATAAAAAATATAAAGTGATAAAATTTTTATTACATAAATTATAAATATTATTACTTAAAATAAAAAATTTATCATATTATGAACATTTTTTATCAAATTTTCTATGAATATTATTTTTTTAATTTTTGTCTTACAAATAGTGGCTAAAATAGAGAACATGTTATGAATATTTGGAATTAAGACTAGAGAAGAGCGAAAGAAACAGAAGATTTAGGGAGAGAAGAAGAAGAATTAGAGAAGAGTAAGAAAGAAGAAGAAGAAAAAGAAGCAGAAAGTTAGAGAGAGAAAATTGTTGTTGATATTTTTTATCAAAAAAAAATCTATTATAAGTATATCTGTTATTAAATTTTTAAACTGACGTCAGAGTAACTCCCGTATGTATGTTTCATTCGATTCAACTCACAAGAATAAGTCATCCACCTGAGTACTGATGAGTTCGAACGGACCTCTACAAGTCAAGTCTGAAACCAGCCGTACTAGCATAATGCAACATAGCATACTTAAGGAGGATATTGTCTACACGCACAATTACTTAAACTCTAACTCAACTTATAAATTGAAAGACACGTTAAATAATTATCAAATTATCACATTAAATAATTAATATTTCTTATTCTCTTTACAAAACTGAGTAAAAGAAGTATTTATCTACCAAAGTAATAAACTAATCAGTGTTAACTAATTAAGGCCCAATAGACTAAGTCCATCTACGCATTAGTCCATATCCAGTATCCTAACATGAATTTTTTCTCTAACTACTAATCTTTCTTTTTATTTTTGTCTGAAAAATGATAGCAAAACTTTCAATCACTCTAAATATGGATGCAAGAGGCTCTCCTTCCAACAAAAATTTTTATTGGGTTTCGAACACTTATAAAGTGAGTTCGCTTAATGAAGGTAGATTATGATTGTAAATGAATAAAAAGTTTGAACTAGATCGCGAACTAACGGGTTGGTCCCGCTGCAACCTTTAATGGACAAAAGCACGTTAATGCTAGTGGCGCGAAAAAACGTTTGTTGCGTCATGGCCACTGCGGACTGATCGAGTAGACTATTTAATGGTCGGTCAAAAACAAAAAAAAAGTAGACTATTTAATGGACCAAAAAAAAGGGAATTTACCACAACCTTCGCAAAGGCCTCAATGATTCAACTTCATAAGAACTTGCGCTTGAACGGCCAGTTTCGAGTTGTCATCTCTTTCTTTTTTTTATTTTTAATTTTTTATTGAAATATTAAGTAATAATAAATATAAATAAAATAATATTAATTATTAAATAATTAAAATTAAAAAAAAAGATTAACTGTTAAATATATTATAGAATAAATAATATAACTATTTTATTGTTACTTAAAATTAAATTGTATAATAAAATTTATTTTTTATTAAATATACAAAAAATATTTGCAATTTCACAATTGGAGACATAAAATTCCTCAACTTTCAGGGCATACCACATAAGCGAGCAACTCTGTCGTCTCTCCTTTAGCACAAAGTCAATTCAATATTACATCACACCAGCCTAGATTATGCCTCTTAATTAAGGTAATGTGTGTTAGCCAATGTTCTGGGCAATCAATTGGCCCCTAAGCTTGTTGATAGCACTCAGAATACAATGCAAACTGGTATTGGTTCTCTGGTGTTATTAAGCTGTTACTTGGGTTCTTCTTTTGGTGTAACTTTTTCTATTCATTGAAAAAAAAAAAAAAAGGAAAAGTAGTATTTGGTAAATTTTATTAACTGTTTTTTGGTAACAACTCTCCTAAACAGCAATTGATCCAAAATGTTAGAAGTATTTTTTTTTTTTTGGGATAAAACAGATGCTGTAAATAATTTTTAAACTAAAATATCCTCATAACATTACTCTAATAAAATAAAACAAAATGTTTTAAATAGTCATTTTATTATAATTTAAACAACAATAAAAAATTTTAGTTAACCAAACACTGCAATACATTTTAATTATTAATAACAGTAATCAACAATTAAGATTAACCATTAGCAACAATAATGATAATAAACAACATATCAAATAAAAAAATAAGTATGATAAAGATAATTATTGCTCTTACAAATTTAAATCAGAAATCGCTTGCTATTATCCTGATTCATCCTCTTGAGAGGACTACCATACTAGAAATTATGGCTTCGAGTAAGACTTTTTTATATCCAATCACAACGATTACTAAAGTTAAAACTCAACGGCACACTTTAACTCAACACTCTATTTTATTTTTGAGAGAGTGCAACAAAAGATTCGAATGAATGTGTGTACATAGAAACACGTTAGAATTAGTATCAATCTCTCACATCTGGTGATGGTCGGGGTTGATGCTAAGTCAATGAATAATATCCCTATGCTACATCGCACCGCTTCGGGAATCCGGTATTCTCATTCTCATCCCAGTCAATTAAGTCCTTCTTTCTTCCTCAGGATCAAGGCAAGCAGAGCAAATCCCGTTGCCATCCCTATTTCGAAGTTAAACAGATCGTGTTCAACCAACAACTAGCAAACAAACGAAAAAAAAGAAGGAATCTTGTTTAACTTGACCTCTTCGCAGATGGGTTGAGCACTTGGAGGTTCATGAACAAGTCTTGTCCCTTTTATTTAACATTGAACTCCATTTGAACAAAAAAAAAGAGAGAATTCAAGATTTCTAAAACATCTATGAGGCCTTGTATATAAATTCTAAGAGGAAGAATGTGAGAGTCATGAAAAACAGGAAAACTACTTTATGTTATATAGTTCATATTTCAATTTCAATGTGTCTCCTAATTATATTAAGAAAAAAAGAATTTAAGTTTAATATGAAACTTCTTACCGAACATTGGTTTTTTTCTCTTCCAAGTTTAATTTTATTGCTCTTCTAAATAACAAATTATTCATGAGATAGACTAACCTTACGTCATACGTAATAAATTAAATTAATAGAACCTTGACACATGATAATAAATATTAAATAAAGAAGAATCAGTGTAGTATACCAGGCAACGTCTATATATATATATATATTTGGCCTACTATTGTTACTAATTATTTATTACTGTTTACTGATGAATAGAATAAAAATAAAAAAAATAATATTTGTTTAGATTGATATTATTTATTGCTTTAACCATATAAAATGACTAATTAAAATTGTTATTTGTTAGGACAAAGAGAAAGAAGATGTTTGAGTACTTAAAATATTATTATTAAGAGTATATAGGTGAAATATTGTTTACTTACATTTAAAAAGTATCTCTAGCCTACTTTTTTATCATCTACATTTCAAGAGGTCTGTAGCAAACAACAACATTTAAAATTTTACCAAAAATTTAACACCTTATTTCTCAAACTAAACAACAATAGTACCCTCTGAAGTCTAAACAGGCAGTGCAAAAAAAAAAAAAAAAGTACCCTCTAAACAGCAAAAGCAAACAATATTTTGAGCTACCAGCAATCCAATTCTATAAACAATTTAAAAAAAAAAAAAAAAGCTACTAATAATACAGAGGTTCGTCCGTCCCATACGATGTTATGAGTTCAACTCCCTCCAAAACGTTTGTTAAGGGTAAATGTATGTGCTAATGTCTACATATCAATCTACTATGTGATGTAAAGATACAATCCCCTGCGTCGGACTTGTAATACCACCGTACTTCCCTTTTTTGTTAGGCATAGATAACATAAAATTCTCAAAATACTACTAATTGATTAGAATCACTCAAATGTTTGGGAAACCTCACTTATGGTCATGGTAGCCGACATTTATTTTTACACACTGGGAATGGCAACTTTCTGTGCTGATCTGAAAGATTTAACTCAGTAGACTCGAAATGGACGAATAACAATATCCATCAAAAATTGAATTTGGGTTTTTAGTCAAAGTCCTAGTTTTCACCTTAATTTATTCTAATTTTCTTAATCTCTGTAGTTTTAGTAAAACCGTAAATTATCAATCGCATTAAAAGTGTTAATTACTAATATTAATATCTTCAAAGCGATGGAGTTTTTGTGCAAATTATTTTTATCTCACGCCATAAATGGCAAATGCAAAATCATAATCAAAGTCTTTGAAGTAAAAAAAAAGCCCTTTTTTTGGCAATGCTTGCTATTTCTACCCTTTTTTTTTTATTAGTATAACTTACCTTTAATTATACACTACACAAATCTTTTTTTTTCAAATAAATACTATTTATTGTGTATTGTGTAATACCATGGGTAAGATATAATCGCTAAAAAATAAGTCAAATTAAAAGTTTTTTTTTTCTCTTTTGTTATCAGTCAAATGTTGAATCTATATATGGTAAAAGGCTAACCAAGAAGCAAAGTTATTTTTATTCTGGAAACGCTATACGGCAACAATTAGATGAGCAGGCACATATGCCGGAACAAAATTTAGAACAAAAATTTTATGAAAAATAAATTAAATTAGAATGTGTAAAAAAAAATTACTTTTTCTTGTGTTTTGTGCTCTGGTATCTCTTTTTACGTGTTTTCTTACAACAGTATCCTGTAATTCCAAACAGTTCTCAATTACCAAGATTTAATTACAAGTTGTCTTGTAATTTTTGTAAAATTAGTTAAAACACTTTGTTAAATTTTTTTGATTTTTAGTGATTCTATTGTAAAATCTGTTCTAATTTCTTGAACTTTAGACCTTCCATATAACCCAAAAAAAATAATATTAATTGCACATTCGATTCAACATCCAACTAGTCTATACAAAATTGCTCTAATATACTATAGTAATTAATTTTTGAAAATAATTCCTAAAAATATCCCAACAAATACATTAAAAAAAAGTCTAGGAATTACAAAATCACCGGCTTTCGTCTGACCAACTGATCCTTAAAAACACTGGATCAGCAAATCATCTACAAAAAATTCATAGATCTTCAGCTTTAGTCGTGGCGGAGAGCCGGCTCGGCTTCCTTTGGAAACCTTCGCGGCGGCGGCGAAGAAGCTCGTCCAGGTTCGACGACCGGCGAACCAGCTTGGATAGCGATCTTTTCACCAATTCTGCTTCAACTCCGAGCCTCAAAAGCGAATTCGCCATTGCCGATCTCCTACAGTTCAATCTAGTGCTTTTCGACCGAGTCGGCGCCGTTGGGGGAATGCTTTTCCTCCGGTGCAAGGGGCACCGGTAAGCCAGAGGGTGATGCTGCGTGCTGCAGTCGCAACTCGTTGTCCTCTTCTGCGTGTCGTTGTTGTTGCCGCTGCTGCTGCTTCGAAGGATGATGCCCCTGTAAGCGCTCAAGCGAGTGGGAGACCAGGCGCGTGGAAAGAATGTGAAGGAGGTGGCGGACGGATGAGATTGGAAAGCGGTGATGGTAGTTTTCTTTATAGCAAAACTGTCGGGGAGGAGAACGGGGGCTGAGGAACTACAGGAGAAACCAGAAGACGGCGGCGGAGTCGTTGATCGCCGCGGTGCCATGTCGCAACCGGAGAAGAACTGTCCATCGGATATCTTTCTTGAATAAGCCATCGCTGTGCACACAGAGAGAGTCTTCACAGTTTAGTTTTAGGAAAATATTCCATAAAGCCAAACAAGGAGGGTATTTATAGAGATAAGGAGTAGAAGTAGAGTAAGTTCTCAATGAGTTGAGTCGAGTTGAATCGAGTTTTATTATGCTCGCAGAGTAAAAGGGAATTTTTTTTGGGGATTTTATAAGAAACGATTCTTGAGAGCCAAGCAAGAATAAGAAGTGTATTTATTGATTTAGAGACATAAGAGGCAGAGGCACGGTGGTGCACTACTACGCTGTTGCAAATGAGAGTTGAAAAGGAGGGTATTCTTGGTATTTCGATACTAGACAGCCAACCCGAACATGGTTATGGTAATACTTCCTTTCGAGTCCAAAAGCCAAGCGGAAAACCTACGAGGCTTTGATCTTTGCCTTGTCTCGGATTCCGCTCTCGATTAGGAGATTCCGAGACTACTAGTGTTTTTCTTTCTTCTTGCTTCTTGTTTACGGGTGTGTTTGAGTCACTTAATTCTTTTTTTTTCAACGGAAAAGATAGGTGACCGTACCAAGGTGCGGCCAAACAATTACCAAACAAATATTTTGTATAACTAAAAATATATTTATGTAATTATAATAATAAAAAATGATATAAAAAAATATTATTATTTTTTATAATTTATATTTTTTAATTATATTTATATAAAATATAAGTCTTACTACACAAATTAAATACTGTTTGGATATTATTTGACCATCTGCATTTAACCACCTAATGATGCCCTTTTTTGAATATGCTTTTGGATAGCCGGTAGTCAATTGATTGGAGAATGAAACATTAGAAGGAGTGAAGTTGGAATTTTAAAATTTTCTATTAGAGGGAAACTATCTTATTTATTTTTGAATCTTCTATTTTTCTGCTCCATGAGAAATATATCGACCAAAAGAAACTACTTGAGCTTAGATTTTAGGCAATATAATAAAATATACTTGTTATTTTTATTCATTGTGAGTATAACTCATTTATTATTTTAAACTATATTAATTTATTTGATCATTTTTATTTCAAGTAAGCTTCATATATTATGTAGTAAATATAATAAAATAATGAGTAAGTTATACTTATAAAAGAATATAAGTTAAATTAGAAATTAAAAAAAAGGGGGCAATAATAACTCTACGAAATGATCGGAAAAGCTTTTATATGGGTTGTTAACATAACTTTTTACCAAAAAAAAATTCCTTGGGGATTCTCAAAAAAATAATCGTGACAATTTCCACGGCAATAAAATTCGTATATGTTTGTGTTTTAAATGCTTACAGACTTACAAAAGCGTACTAAAATGTTATAAAGTTAATTGGAGGACTATTTTAGGAAAGAAATTGACTATTTTCATTTCTCCTCAGATGGGGAGTAAGAGACTCCCAATCTCTCTTTAAAAAACAAGGAAACAGAGCCGGAAGCAACCAAGGTCATTTGACCTTTTGTTTAATGTCTATTATAAATTAAAAGTTAGGTGCGTTGTTGATTAATTTTAATTATGATATATATAATATCTGTTATATATTATTTTTAATTTATATATACATGAGTGTAATGAGTTTTTATACTTAAATAACTTATATACACATATATTTAATAAATTTCTACACTTAAATTCGTTATATATCAATTATATTTATTATACATCAATAGTATTAATAAATCTTTGTGTTCATTAATTTTTATACACATAATATTAATTTTTAAAATAAAAAGTTAGTGGAATCTAGGATGTGACTCATGATGGGTGCAACCTTTCCGTCCCTCTCTCCGCTTCTTTCTGTCTTACTCTCTCTCATCTTATCCCCCGTCTCTCCTCGGTCCGACTATCAATTTTTCAAAAAAAAAAAAGAATATATATATATATATATATATAAAGGGAAAAAGTTTAACGACCGGAAAGAAAATTTTTAAAAAATTGTTCAGTATTATAATTAACTGTATTCATTGTACAATAAAAAAATAAGTAATTTTTTTTTTTTATTTAATTGCACTTATATCAAAAACAGTTACGCAATAAATCTAATTAATTACATTCCGATAATTTTTTCAATCACTTTCTCTGAGCATGCAACCGGACCCAAAAGAGACAGGAAAGAGACAGGAGAGGTCTCTCGTAGCTCAATTGCGGAGCCTTTTTAATGTTGTTGAAGCTAATAATTTCTAATGTATGAATTAATTATTTTTATTTTTTAATATAATTTACTAATAATTTTAATTATATTACATAAATTTATATTTGTATTTATATTTTTTATTTTAAATAAATTACCTAAATTATATAATATAAAATTATAAATAAATTATATTAAAAAATAAGTTAAATTAAAAATTTTTAATCATAATGTAATCATAGTGTTTAACTAACTTTTTGTTAGAGATTACTCTTACGATGCAAAGTCTGCACTAATCATGTCTCCACCCGAGTCCAACTGCAGACGAGCCTGCATTTCGTTGTGTAATGGTGAGGAGGGGCGCAAGTGGATCGGTTCGACATTTATATTAAATAAAGTTTGAAAAATTTTAAAATTGCAACTACATTAAAAAAAAAATTATAATAAAAAAAAGGATGATACTTATTTAAATTTTAAATTTTTTTAATTTTTATAATTGAATATTAAATTTTTTAATTTTTTAAATTAAATTTTATATTTTTAAGATCATTTATAATTGAATTTTTTAATCGATTTGACTATTAAAAATACATTTGATCATTATGTCAAATACTTTTCAGATTTGAAAAGTATATGACTCAGTTAAAAAATTTAAAAATTTAAAAATTTAATTATAAAAATTCATAAAAATTTAAATTTTAAATGGGTGTTACCCATGAAAACATTTAAAATTTTAATTGGCAATTGCGCCTTGGAATAATTAGTTTGGTTGTTTAACTTGTACATATTGTGGAAGAAGGTAACTCTAATGTTTGCTCATACAAACAAAGGAATTCGAATCTTTTTATTTTCTGAATCGTGAACTTTAAACGAATAATGAAAATTCATGTGATTTATGTAAACAAAGGAATTCGAATTTTTTGTTTGCTCATGTGATTTATGTGATTTCTGAATCGTGAAACTTTGAAATAATTGGTTTGGTTGTAATTTCTCTTCATTTCAGTGCTGAGAAAGAGAGATGTACTAAACATGAGAAAGCTGAAAATTTAAGAACAGTTTTGGGAGGCTTGTAATGAATTTCAGAGTTTATAAGAAAGCTTCCCACTTTGAGTAGAAGTGCCAAGTGTTTTATCAAAAGCATCGGTACACAATGCTAGAAATAATAATAGGAAAATAGATTGAATATAGATGTAATAAAAATAAAATAAAAAATTTATAAAATTTGAATCGTAATTGTATCTCATAAATAAGTTGTCATCATGTAATAAATATGATAACGATTATCCTTCCAAAATATAATAAATTTTTCTACTTATAAGATCTGGGATATTAGTATTTTAAAATAAAAATAAAAGTTAGTGTCCCAGTAATTAGTGTGCCGAATTTTGTCTCGGTTGAAATTAGAACTGTTATTTTTAAAACGAAAATTGATATTTTTGAAATACTTGTTATTTTTACATTTCAAAAATATCAGTATTCGTTTCAAAAATAACAAATACGGTTTATCTCGAGACAAAAACCGAAACATTTTACCCTAAACATATAACTGTGCTCTTTAAAATAACACTCATAATTCCGACACACAAAAATAATGTGGGTCAAGCAACAGAAAATTATTATCATCAAGGCAAAAGGATGACTTGCAAAGCTACAAGTCAAATTAAAATTGCACAAAAACTACTGATTTCAGGCGTAGAAGCAACAATTTGCAGAGCAAACTTGCAAAGTTGGATTGGTGGATGTCTAAAAGGGAAACAAAGGAAAAAAAAAAAGTGAATGAACAATTCCCTGTTAATGAGAAATACAAAGTACAAACTGCAATTTTATGCGCCAGGAATAATTGCTGAATCTGCGAAAGCATGATCCTGCCAAAGAGATGGTTATGAGATATCAATACATGCAAGCTTTGAAACATGGAAGAAAGGTCCTTTGAGAAGCATCGTCTTCCCATTGTAGCTGGTTCCACCACTCATCCCAACCTTGGATGATAATTCTCTGATCCTTTGCACTATCAGCATTCAGTGGAAGCTTTTTCAGCTTCGGGCATTCGTCAACAATGATTTCTTTCAAGCATGGGAAAGGCAGGGCTCCTGGATAGATGCTCTTTAGTTTTGGCAGATAACTTCAAGTTTTGCTAGGACATCAGGATTTCCTTCTCCGTAGTATTCTTCGCAGATTATCTCCAAGTTGGAGCATCTTGATACCGTTATAAACTGAAGGTTTGGAGCAACTGTAAGCCATTTCAGGTCCATCAATTTCGAGCAATTGACGATGGACACCCTGCAAAGGCTGTTGAAACATTTTCCTGTTATGACCAACGAGCCATTAACACTCACCTGTTCCAGACTTTTGCAGTCGATGAATTCGAGGTCATCGAGGCAATCCATACTTCCAAGAAGTGATATGTCTAGTGAGCTTGAGTGCTTCAAATGATGAAGGCAAAGAGCTGTTGTGCAGGTTAGAAACTTGCTGTAGCTTGCAAATATCCGGAGAGAGTACTCACTTCGTATGGTGATGGTTAACACATTCAAGAATTTCAAACTCTGCATGTCTCTTGCCATGGATTCGTGACCGCCAGCCTGAATGCCATCGCTCACAACTCGGTCAGAAGAAGCACAGTGAACCATTCTCAATACAATCAGCTTTGAAAAGTTGGACATGACTTGAAATGGTATTGTTTGGAGTTTGTAAGTATGCTCCAAATTCAAGCACATCAGGTTCACCAGGTTCTTCAGCTCAATTGGCAGCTGTGCTATGTCTGTCCTTGAAAGATTCAGATATTGCAGTGAATCTAATCTCAGAATCCCCGATGGAAAATTAGTTAATTCTCTATTTTCTGAGAGGTCCAAAACTTTTAGAGAAGGCATCCACTTAAAGAAAGAATCGACGATCGTCTTCAGATGATTACTTCTTAAAAGCAAAGTTAAGAGATTATTGCATCTAGGAGATTTCATTAAAGTCTGAATATGATTTGCCATTAATGACATCCTTCTTACAACTTCCCATCTCCCAACCTCTGGTTCTTCAACTAACTGAGCACCCGCTGCAACCAAATACTTATCCTTTGTCTTCCCGTACTTGCAGGATATCCACAAAGCCATCTCACGAATTAAGTCGTGCATTTTCACATCTTTTCCTGCTTCTTCCAATAAGCAAGCATCGAGAAGAGTTCTGATAATTTTGAGACCTTCAGTTTGAACTCCATATTTATCATTAGACCCAACCAAAAATCCCTCCCCAACCCAGTAATCTATCAGATCAGACTTTTTTATGATAAAGTCTTCTGAAAATAGTGCACAGTACAAGAAGCAAGATTTTACTGTATTGTTGGGCAAACTATCATAGCCAAACTTCAGTAGGGAAAAGTCCTGAACTTCCGTACCTAAAAATTCCTCAGTAGACTTAATTAAGACCTCAATTGACTTTTGCCATTCTTCAGGAGCCTTCTTGTGAGCCATGGCTCGACCGATGATTTTAATCACGAGTGGTAAACCGTCACACATTTCAACAATTTTCTCGGCATGCTTGAGAATATCTGGGTGATAATTTAGAGTGTCATCACCAACATTCTCTTGAAACAAATTCCAAGCTTTCTCCCGCCTCAAACATCCAACTCTGATCTTCTCTTGAGCATTCATTTGGGTGCAAACCTCCTCAGAATGAGTTGTGAATACTAGTTTGGAGCCATTTTCTCAACTTGGAAGGGGAATTCCCATTTTTGCAAGATCAATTCGCTCCCATAAATCATCCAACAACAACACATACCTTTTCTGGCTCAAGACCCTGAACAAATCGATGGCTTTTTCGTTCTCGCTTTTGTCCTTCCATTTGTCCTCAAGGAATCCTATTTCCTTCCCGATGTCACCTTGAATCTTTTCAAGTTCAGGATCTCGGGACATCACCACCCATATGACGAAATCGAAATGGCGCCGTGAGTTAACCAAGCTGCTGCATATTTGAGCCAACTGAGTAGTTTTGCCTACGCCACCATCTCCATACAAGCCAATGATTCCCTTCTCTTCTTCCCCAAGGTACCTCAAGACCCTGTCATGTGCTTCTTCCAAGGGTGTAGCCACTGTTTTGAACTTCCCTTTCTCCTTTTGGTCTCTCACATCTCTTAGCTTCTCTTCAACTTTCTTTCCCATCTTGTATCTTGACCAGCAATTCTTGGGACAGCAGCTTCCAAGGCAATTGCTTTCGATTTCCTCAGAGGCAGAGATTACTAATTCATCAACTTGAACACGCATAATTTCAACCCTCGAGATCCACCCTTCCACTTGGTGTAGCCGTACCATGTTTTTTCTCTCTTCCATGTCCACTCTTCTCTGCAAATCGTTCTTTTGCCACTCCAACTCTTCCATCTCTATTTTCAATCTGTTAAGATTGTCTTCAAAACAAATATAACCTCCATGTTCTGTGGTGCACTTCCAGATGCAGGTGATCAAGTCCGCTATGGGCAAGTTTTGCATGATCAAGGCTCTCGAATACTGGAATCTGAAAGAGAAAAGAAACTGATAATTATGTGACTGTTAAGATAGTTGCTGCTTGGAGAATTACCGTCTATGGCAAGATCGTTCTTTTATGTGATTAAAGGATCAACCTTTGGCTTTGCTTTAACGTTGTCTTTGATTGGAAAAGGGAAAAATAAGGCTAACAAGTAGGGCCTGAAAGACTTCTTTACAGGCTCGCACCAAATATGGAATGACCCTCTTTATGAGGTTTGGCATCCATATCACCTTTGCCAAAGCTAATTCTAGCAAAAGCAATAGAAGTTATGCAGCATGCCAAGTACAAGCAAATGAACAAAGTATCATTGGAATCAAAATTATCATTCTCCAGAATTTATGATCAAATCATGTTAGTCTCGGAACCTGGGTTTCCTACACGCGAACTTATGCACTGAATCATCGTTTTTGAAAGAGAAAGAAAAAGCTAGAGCGTTTCCCTTGGATCAATCGAATTTTGATCAAAGAATAACACAAACAGACTCTCTCTCTCTCTCTCTCTCTCTCTCTCCCCCCTCCCCCCTCTTTCTTCCTTGCCCTCTCATCTTTTTGTTTGTTCAATTTGAATGTCTTGTGAGTTGTGCCTATCATGCCATTCTTTAGTTCCTTCTTTTTCACTTTTATCATGTGCACTTCTCAATCTCATGCCAAAAGATTTCAACAATAAGGATTCCTTGTTTAGGAAGTGAATCAAGTGATGATGACCATAAATGTGGTTTGGTAATAAGAAAATTTGATGGATGGAATGAAATCGTTTGGTATGGTCGTCAGTACTGATATGCAAATCAATGCTACCAAACAGAATTATGGAATAAATTGCAATTACTGGAAATTGAAGGAATCAACAGTAAAGCAGATCATTTCATTTGATGGTTATTGGAATAAGCAATGTTGACAGTTTCACTAGGCCCTGGCATACACAAGTCATTAGAAACCTGGAATCTGCTGAAAAAGTGTTCATGTCTACACGAGGCGCCCTTCTATGAAAGAGAATTGATTTTCATTTCTACAGAAAAAGGCAGCTGGAGAGAACTGAAAATCGCATGGTTTAGCGAAGGTTACATTGGTGCACAAAAATTTTTCCAAGTCTCAAATGTTTAATCAGATCCCCAATTTCCCAACATAAACAACATTATTGGGAAATTACACATATTTCAGCGCCTGTTAAACCTAAAACATTAAGTCACAATTTGAATCCACAGAAGCAGTCAGGCAAAGCATACCCATCTTCCCACTGCAAAATCATCTTTCTGGGCTCTCCACAAGGCTTCTATCAGCTCCTTTCCTTTCAAACCTTGAAAACTGAGCTCTGCAAAAGATTTTCGGTCTAACAACGTTTTGAGCAACTTCTCGCAAGGTTGCATGCCAACAACCATCTTGTCCTCATTTCCAAAATAAGTAGCCACAAATGAATCACCATTGATTAATACATAATAATCCACTTAAGTTTTTGCATTCCCATGCACGTCTGTGTAATCCTCACCACCTACAAGTACAGATTTGGTAACCAAATTGCTATAGACAATTTTTAAGCCCTCTATTTCAATTTAGGCATCCCCAGCTGCAAGATACATATTTGTGGTGGTAGGGATGGTGACAGATTGAAATATGGAGGGTGTCTTGTTCCATGTAATAAGACACTAACCTCGTTTCCGCCAAATATCACCCAACTCACTAGTGTCCATTTACTTTCCATCTCCTCTTGCAGTTTCAATGGCGTCCACGGATGCAAAATGAAGGCATGAGCATTCGCATTGGCTGTGTGCCACCATATCAGATTCAAATCAAAGGTGAAGTGCAAGAAAGGGATTCGGTATAGCTTCTAAAAGTTCTGAAGCTCTCTTTTCCAGGGACATTGTAAGAACATAGTGCACTATAACAAGCTTGACAAAATGCATCTTTCACATATTCAAGATACCTTCCAAAATGACGGAAATGAATTTTAAGCGTGTAAATAAATTCACAAGCTCCAATCTTAACACGTGTAAAAGCCTCAAGTTGATGCAACAAAGTAGGTAATTATGCTATTTTTTCATTTCTACAATAGATTATAAACTTTCAAACCATTACATGCAATTAGTACAGCTAAAACAGAAGTTAATCCACAATGATAAAATTCACATTATGCCAATGCAGCACCTAATGAAATACCTGTACCTTCTTTGGCTTATCGATGGTGTAATTAAAATATGTTGCTTCTCCAATAGGGAAGGAATCACACTTCTAAAGTAATCAAATTGGCCTTTGCATTTGCTATTGTCAACTCTTCAACAAAGTCATTCATATGTTGAACGAAGTAATCAACATAAAATGCATCTGTAAAACCACCAGAACAAAACTTACATATGGAAATTTGTCCCTGAGAATCAATAATGTCAGGCAAATAGATCTCCAAGCTATCAGGCCTGCTCAGCACGTAAGACCAAGAGGGGTGCCTGATTTGATACTTTACTATGTTAAAAAAGCTTATATGCACAAAGATTTACATCTTACTTTCAAGAAAGAGAGAGCCACCTATTTTGGAAAAATTGAATCATATTTTGAAAGAGATTAAAATCATCCGAAAAGTCTAAATAGCATTTCTTTAAGATAGCAATCTCGCTTCAGTACCTTTGTTGTACATAAATTCATGGTTAATTAGTAGGAAAACGTGAGCAAATTTGAGAAGTCTTGTGACAACATATATAAACATGACTATGAATACGGAAAATGAATCAGACAAAGCTACGCCCTATACAAAATGGTCAACTTCGAAATCCTTTCCCAAAAAAAAGTTCATTGTTAGCTATCCAAATCACATAAATTTTGCACATTCAATCTCAGTGGAAAGAGAATTCACTACAAGTCTACACATCAATATATAACTCTGCACTGATGGGATTTGATAAACACAACAATAATCATCTAATTGCAAGGTTGGCTTGATTTATTCCAATATGTAGCTTTTTCAACTTTTGGCAATACCAGAGTTGCATTCAACAAACAAGCAATACCAACAACATTGCAGAGCTGCACCCATAATGAAAGAAGATACACAATTTTACAACATAGTGGGAAAACCAAGCATTACTTGTAGTGATAAAAAAACATGGAAAAACCAACCTCTCTTCACATTCAATTGAGGCAACCATAGCAATCAACTATATGTATCCATTATTATCTGCTGACTGGGCTGCTGCAAATTTATGAGCTTAACAAAAATTTATGTACAAATTACCTGCCAAATTCACCAACTTGTCCACTGTGGATGAATCTGCAAAGAACCTTTTTCTTACCACTTCATTTACAAGTTGTATTGCACTGGAGGAGTTCGTTATTTTGAACAAACCCTTGGGTCATCACATTATAAGTGCAACTATTAGGTAACCTACCAGAATCTTCCATTTTTCTAAACAAAGCATATGCAAGTTTCAGCAACCCTTGGACCATTTCATGACTATTTTAAATGATATATAGCTCTGCAAGGAAAATAATTCCAACTAAATATTATTAAAGTTCATATTTACATTTATTAGACATACACAAAATCTATACGACCTGGCCATCTACATAAATAGCACATGTATGCTCTTCTATTGAAAATCATGTTGATTTCATATCTTTAAACTCTTTGCATTCACATAAAATTTTACAGGCCAAAATACAAAAAAGGGAAAAGAATATGCGAATCTGCAATGATTTTGCAGCAGTAAGTCAGAAAGTTAGAGCTCCAATTGAGCTCAAAAGCTCCAAAAATTTGTCAATAATCCATTGACACGAGAAAATCAATATGTATCAAATGCCAAATGGATTGATTTAAACAGAAATGCACCTCCAAAGGTAAAGACAGACAGAGGGAGAGACAAAGATAGAAAAAGGATTGCTTGTATCTTTGCTTGTGGTGCATACAAGTGGCTTCCCATATTCAATATTGTCATGGTTTAACTTCTAATGAAACTAATGGTGTCACCACCGCAAAGGTAATTCTGGACTGCCGCACATTTCACAGTGCATGCACTATGGTTGATCAAGAATTGCTTATACTTTAGTATATATGTTTGAATAAAACTATTACAACCACAATAGAAGCATGAGAAAATTGAAATTATTGCCACATATAGTAAAATTATGACGAAAATTTAATTTTCCAAGAAAAGGTTCATGCACATTGCAAAACATGGGCTTAATCACATAACATGACAACCCTAAATTTTGCCTTCACCATTAGGTCCGGCCGCATCCACCATATGTCGAACAAGAGCCACCCATCAAAATCGAAAAATGATTTAGGATGCATGCAATTCACATAGAAAGACTAAAAAGAAAACAGATAATAACAGATAATATTCGCCACTTGAAGATTCAAAAGGACAAAGTAAGACAAACTGCAAGTAAAGAAGGAAAAGCTTGATGAGACAACAGTGACCAATACTCAAGCACCTGTACAACTTCTTGGCTCAGTGAATGTCTGTACATTTCCAAATGAACAAAGCAACAAAACTTCTATGGATCTCAAGCCAACATTCTTAAAGTCATACTCATTAGGAAAAAAAAAAAAAATTGAGAGCAATTTCCTCTATTGCTACAAAGTGAAGTCAGATTCTTGCATACAATGCCAAAAACATGTGACTGATGTGAGCAATCCATTTTGCAATTGGAGAATCCGATATAGAAGAAAATCAATTGACCCAAGTTCTGGACCACAAAATCCAGACCCACAGCATCAGTTTTGGGATTGGGCATTTCTTAAGCATTACTCTAGTGAACCTTAACCAGAAGAACAGCAAGCAAAGAGAGAAAATCAGTCCTCCGCACTTGAGATTCCTGCATTCACTATATCCTAATGCAAATAACAAGTATTTCTTCACCTCCGATTCGATTTTATTTTGCAATTGCCTACCGTAATTTCTCAAATAAGATAATTCCAAATGGTGAATATGTTTCCTCAAACAAAAGCCATGCCTTCAGCCCAAATTTAATACGTTTCCTAAGAATAACTTAACAAATTCAGAAAAATGAATCGATTTAACAGTCACAGTATATTAAGAAGACAAACAAATTCAGATAGAAGTAAAAACCCAAAAACTTACAAATGACCATGCACCTTAAATGAAAATTTGTAAAATTCATGCAAGATTAAAATGGAAATTACTGGATCATCTGTAGAAGTCTTAATCAGAACTGGAACAATCTAATCTCTCGCAATTCAGCAAAGCAGTGAAAATTCGAAGGTCTTACTCTTATGGGATACTTGAGCAGCTTGATATGTTATCCAAAAATAAACACAAGTATAAGGTGGAATCTAGCTATGTATCTACTCTATAGAACAGCCAAGGTTCAAGCAGAAAACAAAGTGTAAAACTGAGTGGACTTGCTACAGTTTGTCCACAAATCTGAGAAACAGAAACAATTTATTTTTATTCATATAACTGCATAACCTGAACCCAATTTGCTGCCTTTCTCTCATTGAATAACAAAGTGAAGAATCGGGACTTCCGCTCCTTTTATCATAAGTTGCTCAAGGTTTGAAAGAAAGCAATTTCATTTGAAAAAATAGTAAACAAAGTTGTCAAGAGTCAGATACTTTGGTCTTGGAAACAGCAAATAATAGCGTAAAGTGCAATCCAAAATCCCAGTAATTACAGCTTTCATTCAATATGTCAACGGACAAAGCGCAAGTACGGAAAACGGTGGTTGTAAAAGAAAAGGAGGGAAAAGGTGACGTGCAGATCAATAAAAACATACAAATTTAATCAAAAACCAAATTATCAAGCAGCCATGCCAGCTCCTTCAACTCCTCTAACTTCCTCACCTTCCAAAGATTCAAGATTTTAGGACAGGTAGTATAATAAACAACGAAATCACAATTGCACTACAAAAACCTTGACCTTTCATAATTGATTCGCTAATATTAAAGCTCAAAATCTTGTTAGGTAGTTACATTATATGGAATCCAATTTCAGTGGCTCACAAGAGGTATAACAATCTTACAATTAAGAAAAACAGCATAAACTCTCATTTACACAATTTGGAATTATGGAAGTAGGATTGACAACATATCACTTCCCAATTCCACTTTATGGACTCAACAAAAATCTACGTACAATATCATCATTAGATGCCATATTCACCAACACGCCTGATGTGGATAAATCTGCAGAGAACTCTTTTCTGACCATTTCATTCACAAGTTGTATTGTGCTAGTTGAATCATTATTTTGAAGAAACCCTCCAATCATTACATTATAAGAGCAAATATCATGAATACACCTGTAATCTTCCATTTGTCTGAATAAAACATATGCATGTTTTGGAACCCTTCTTCACACTGACCCTTGATCATGAGGTTATTCGTATAGACATCAGACAAAACCTCTTTACTAAAACAACCATAAAAAGATTTCTTGCCATTTGAAGAATCCCAAAATTGCACAAACCATTCATAGGGCTATTATAAACACCAATATGAGGATCTAGCCCTCTCTCTTGGAATGCTTTAAATAGTTTTATTGCCTCATAAGGATAACCACATTTTTCTAAGGCATCAACAAAGTACAAAAAGTTATCGAATGTGGAACATGGCCCCTAGGGGCACCTCCTTGAACAGATCTTCTGGAGCCCAAAGCCTCCCTCATCGGCACAAACCACTCATAAGACTGTTGTAAGAAACAACATTAGTAATCAATCCTTTATGACACATTTTAGCAACATTCTTTGTGTCATCCATTCTTCCCCACTTGAAATAGCAATTAATTATGCTATGATTAATAGCACCAAGCCTGCATCTACTAGCAACCACGTTACTTAACACACTTCTAACCTCATCGATTTGGTTTATCAGACAATATCCATCAATCAATATAACACACTTCTAGCCTCATTGATTTGTTTTGTCAAACAATATCCATCCATCGACTTGATTTGTCAAACAATATCCATCCATCAAGACATTATAAGTATACACATTGGGCTCTACCATGTACAAAATCATCTTTTGGCCCAAATTGCAAACACTGGAAATTATACATACTTCTAGCCTCATCGATTTGGTTTGTCAAACAATATCCATCCATCAATTTGACTTCTAGCCTCATCAATTTGGTTTGTCAAACAATATCCATCCATCAATTTGACTTCTAGCCTCATCCATTTGGTTTGTCAAACAATATCTATCTGTCAATTTGATTTGTCAAACAATACCCATCCATCAAGACATTATAAGTATACACATTGGGCTCTACCACATAAAAAATCATCTTTTGGCCCAAATTGCAAACACTGGAAATTATGGAGTTGTAAGAAGCAGAGTTACTGAAATGCTTTTATCCAACGGTTTGGATAACATATTAAAGGCTATGTGTACTAGCCTATCCATGCGAGAGTTCTCAATGATAGTACCATATGTCACCATGTCTAGCTCATTACATTTGGACCTCTAAGGGCCAATTCAAGCCTTGAATCATTTGACTTAGATAAAATCATTTTATTGATGGATTCGAATTTGGGGCAACCAATTAAATATAGTAAGAGCATCATCAAGATTTCTGCAAATATTCTCTCATCCGTTAACTGATATGATCGGAAGTCAAATAATTTTGACAAATCAAAAAGCAAATCCTTCCCCGGAATTGATAACCAACAGCATACCTCGATGCCAAAATACATCTCCAGATCATTTGTCAATGAACCAAATGGAGCCTTAAGATGAGCGGTGGCGGCGGCAGCGGCGGCGAGCGGTTTGTGAGAAGAAACGGAGAAAGAGTGACTGCGCCCTAAGGATACGATAGTCTTTTTATTGTTTTTTCTTTAATTTGGTGGGTTTGACTCCAGACTTTCCCCTGCTGTATCTTTATATACAGATAAAGATGATTCTGTAATTCTTATCACATCACAACCAACCGTTTTTCCTCTCTTGGTTTTGGCTAAATCTTTCCCTTTAAAAGGGTTTCCAAGTTGGAATTTCACTATTATGAATACAAAATCTCACAATTTACTTTTGACATAACAAAATTTTAATATAACGACGTTTTATAGAATAAAAAAAATTTAATTAATATTTGTTTTTTCACTATAAACTTTTTAAATTGTACTAAATATTGTCTTTATTTTTTTAACGAAAAAAATTATATTATAAATATATTAATTATTATATTTATGAGACGAGATCATAAATTATTCCTTGACGTCCTCTACATAATTATATCCATTTTTTTTTTAAAAAAATTATTTATGTTTGTGTTGTCAATAATTTCAGTTCCTTTCTATTAATTTGCTGTTAAATGCGCCATGGGATGAGCCTTATTAGTTTCTTTGGTTTGTCTTAGTCGTCAATTCATCATTTTCTTAATAATGTGATATTTAAAAAAAATTCAAAACGTAAAAAAGAATCCACAAAATTCGTAAAAATTTTGAAAGAGTCAAAGAATCGTGCTACTAAAAAACCTGCATAATACATAAGTTTATCATTTTTGTTGAGAAATGTATTTTTGCATTTTTTTATTTAAAAGAAAAAAATAGCATCATTTTTTATAAAAACTTTTTATCTTAATTTTAGATGACATAACATCATTTTTTTTGTGAAAACTTTTTATCTTCTACTTTTTTAACAAGACAAAAAAACGCATAATCACTTACCAAGACATCCATTTGATAAAGGTGACGCATTAGCAAGGAAGATGTGTGCTCGAAATTCAAACATATTACCACCATTGCACTAAAATTATGTAACATACATTCCTTATTTTAAGAATTTGAGCTCTGGAGACTATATGATTTGACAAAAATTACCAAATAGTCAAATAGATGTAAGGGAGAGAAAAAATTCGTAACTTATTAACAAATTCAAGAGCATAAAAAACCCTCAAACTATATTATTAGAAGAAAAGCACATGTAAATCTTAACAAACATAATGAATTTGTAATAATTGGTTGTGCAAGTCAATCATCTATGTCAAAAAAAAAAAAAAAAAGTCAATCATCAAATGCAAATCAAATTAAGATTTACTAAACAAGAATCACTTACCAATTCAAATGATATTGGCAATGGTATATCCTATTCCAACTGACAATTTCTTACATGTTGTAGACATACAAGCAACAAAATTCAGCGCCAGAACAAACATAGAGAATGCTACAATTCCTCAGCACGATAAGCAGCCAACGATCTGTATTACAAACAACATATAAAGAACAGTCTATGGTATATGTTATCGAATAACCGCAGACGTCTGCCTGTGCAGAAACATCACTGCAGACAACGAAACTAACGTCCCTTTGAAGGAGATGGTAATCGTTCCCTTTCGGCTCTACTTGTTCACTCATCTCGACGAAGCAGGTCGTCCAATGGTTTATTAAGGCTTTCATTGTAAAAGCTCTGCGGACTGCTCCTTCAGCTTTACGGGTAAATCATGCTCCGCTCAAGCAATTTTCCCAAGTCCCACATTTTGAGCTAAAACTCCCTTCACCACCGTGTTGTTCATGCTCAGAAATAACTGCTCTAGCACAAACGTCCCAGGCCATTGCTATCTCGCTGAGTGACATAGGTTCTGAAAGGCTTCAGAGAGATAGGTACAATCTTGACGTTGCTATATCGTTAAGAAATGATAATAGTTTTCATCTATTTTGTTGTTTCAAACATTAAGTATCCGGTCACTAAAAAAAAGTGGTCAATTGTAATGTATTAATTTTACATCTCATTTTTTTCACGTTCACGTATCTTTTTAATAAAATAAATTCAGAAATCGAAGCACTACGGGTTTACATGGTCTGTGGCCCTAGAATAAATCTTCTCCTCAAACCTCATAGCCATACCAGTAACTCCAGGGCTACGCCTACCATTGTGGGCCTGTGTATCCCTCGTATAGTACTGGCTTTGGGTTTGGACCGACTGCCTCGATGGGGCAACCGGTCCAGATCCTCCATAAGGAGATGCAGCTGTGGGCTCCACATGAAAGTGGGGACCTGTTTGGCAACAAACTTACATTTTGTTCACAATTCTCTGTCGTGCATCTGGCAGTAAGTGAGTTCTTCAATCACATGTTTCCATGGCAGCTTTTCCTCCAGGGTTAGCAGGTCTCTGGTCGGTGGTATCCATTAGATTTCGATCGATGAAAATATAATCGCTGATAACTGTACAATAGAAGATATGTTGATAGTTACTACGAATTTCAAAAGAGAAGTGAAAAAATGCATAAAATGAGATAAACACTACAACAAGCTAACATGTGCATAACAAAAAACTGATAATCGAGAATTGAATTACAGATTAAAATAGATTTTATTGATAACACGCACCTTGCATTTTGGTTCTTGGTCTCTCTTTTTTTGAAGCTGACCTTTCTTTGTGGTGTTATCATAGCAATCAAGACATGACTAATCTTATACTCAGTCATGATCACCAATCACCCTTATATTCTCCTTCTCTTTCTTTTTTTCCGACTTTGGATAATCAAGTGAATTCCTCATATTCTACAAGTGAGCCAAGATGGGATTTATATAATACATAAGAGAAGAAAATGGACATTAGCACTACATATGTAACAGTAATTTTGAGAAAGGTGCAATCTGAATTTATTAGGAAGCCAATAAAGGCTGATAAAAAATATTTTGAACATTTCGAATTATCTTGTTTTGTTTTAGGGGGAAGATTTAATTTCCCACTAAAACATTTTATGAATTAATGTCTGCTAGATTTTATTTCCTAATCAGTAGGATTTGTTCGGTCAATTTTATCTATAATACTATTGTATTATATATTGTCAATATCAAACACATAAAATAACTCTTGTTATCTTTCAGGAGACGTCCTAATAGTTAGAGTTCAAAACTTTTATTGTAAATATCTTGAGTTCAAATTCTGGGAAGGGAATGGTAGGATTTATGAGAAGGAAGAACTACTTTCATTATATAATTCACGACCCAATAGACCTCCTAATAAAAAAAAAAAATAACTCTCATTTTATGCGCTGCACACATGTAACATCAAAATGGATTATTTGAGTGCAATTAACAATTAGTTTTGATATCATTATTTACAAATTATACCAATTATATTTGACCAATATTTAATTATATTAATCTCAAAATTCCATACAGAATTAATTGACAAGCAAACTAATAATGGCACTCATAGTATTTAATGATCAATCTATTTAATTAGTATAAAAGAGAAGTTTAGAGAAAGTTCCTCCTTAATCTAAATTTCTATGTGTTAATTTCACAATTTTTCTCTTTAATTAATACTAACTCCTATGTGGCAATTTCACAATTTTTCTCTTTAATCTTTAATAATTATATTATATTACCTATTAAGTTTTAGGACAAAATGTATATAGAGAGAATTATATTTAATACAAAACTTGATGACCTCTTAAGATTGATAATATACCACATTAATATACCACATCAAATTTGGCCGAAAGTCTACGTAAGTCTACTAATTGGCAAAAATAATGAGAAATTACACACTAATGCTCATAAATTCGATGACCTCTTTATTGCCATTATGTGCTGCTCCTATCGTTACAAAATTATTAAAAACAAACAGTAGACTAAATATTGTTAATATACCACATCAAATCTTCCTTCGTCGATTGTAACCAACCAATTAACAATTTGTAACTGAAACTAATTTGGCCAAAAGTCTACTTAAGTCCACTAATTGGAAAAAATATTGAAAAATTACACACTAACGCTTATAAATTTAATTGACAATAATTATAAATAATAACTGAATTTTGTTTCTAAAATGAATGCTTTTAACAATAACGTTAAAATGAATGGAATGCTTTCATTCCTCATTCACACTATTATGCAAATAACGTAAAAAAACGTCATGATGATTTGACGCTTACTTAAGGTTACCATACATTATTCCCATTCATTCACTCTTACTTAAGTCCACTCATTGGCTGAAATAATAGAAAATTACACACCGATGCTCATAACCGAAATTGATATTAATTATAAATAATAACTGAATTGGGAGACTTACCTGTTATATAAGTGAGTGACTTACCATTTGTGTGTCACAGAAGCAATTGGATTGCACGACTGAACTGCATTGTAATCGTCCCAAATTTCAGGTAAAATTCAATATATCATTGTTTCCAACTTCAATTTCATGTGTAATTGTTTCACTTTTTATCTGAATTGCAACAATGAGAAAATTTTATTTCTACTTATTTATTCCTTTTATATGCAGATTATGGAATTTCAATTACTAAAAAATCTCAAAATCAACGAGGCAAATGTTGGCATCAAAGTACGCATCATACGCTTATGAAAATCCGTGAACAAAAAATATAAGAACAATTTAATCAGTGTTAATATGATTCTCGCAGATAAAGAGGTAATATCTTCGCTCTCAAATAATTTTGAAATTGACTTTACACTAAACTTTATATGATTTGTTTTTTTTAGGAAAATACGATTCATGCTACAACAAAGAAAAGACAGTCTAAGAGATTTGAAAATGCTTTTACCGAGCAAAATGTTTACATTTTTAAGGGGTTTGATGTCGAGCTCAACACAGTGGGGTACAGACCACTCCCAACTAATAAAAAAATTGTGTTATTAGAAACTACAACAGTGGATCAAGTCTTTGAAGAATGCCTAAAAATTCCTTTCCACAAATTCCATTTTGTTGATTTTGCTACCATACCAAATCACGTCAATGACAATGCTTACCTTACAGTTACTAAACTTAAAAAATCCTACCATGCTATTATACTAATTAATTTTTCAAATATTGCATTCACCCTTTTTGGTGTCTTTTAATGAAACAGATATTGTAGGGAAGTTGACACTAATTGGTAAAAAAGAAACAATTCATTGCAGTGGAAGATAAACTGTCAAAAGAGTTACCGGTGTCACGTTACTAGATCAACCTAATTTCATTATTAGGAAAAAACCTCATAAAGAGTGGATTGATAATTTAATTAAAAAAAAATGATGTGACACATGATGATCTTTTATTTGCAGGTACATTCATATCACACTTTGGGATGTCTTAGTCGATTCCATTTTAGAAGATCTATGCAATTTAAAATACAATTTTCACACCATCATTGTCACCGGCAGCACTGTAAAAAAATTTAATGGTAACAATTGTAATTTTCTCCACCCATTGATACTATTATTCTTGCCTTACTCTCTTATTTGCTTATTATCAATTTGTCATTGCTTTAGAATTCTACGTATCAAATATAGAACACACAGACGCTTATTCTCTTCTTCACGCTAATTTCCCCCCAAGAACACACACACACGTCTTTTTTTTGTTTCCCTTATTGTATAATTAGCTCACTTCATTTTCCAATTCTACACATCCAATCCCGCCCATGTTTTTTTATCTTTACTTCATTTTTCATGCGCAAGCTTTCAAATTTCCTAGGTTAATACGCTTTGTAATTGACATAATTAATTGATTCTCTTTAAATTTAATATATAACAATAGACGTTTTATGACAATAAATTTAGTTATTTATAATAATAAATTTTAGCCTTTTAACTCTCCTCTTTATATTTTATTCTGTCATTCACACACCAATATACAAACAGACACACAATACAAGAGATAGAGTGTTTCAATCATCAGAGAAACAGAGAGAAATAAAAAAGTCAAATACTAAAAAAAAAAAAAACTAAAATTATCTAAAAAAAAATGTTCAGTCCGCGCATAGCGTGGGTTCAAACCTAATTATATTATAAACTAAGGCGTTCAAGTTCTTACATACTAGAACATTTATATTTAATTGGAATTTTCCCCCTAATTTGTGGGAATTTTCCGCTCAATTTATGCGGACAAAAATTGTTTTAGATATTGTCAATATCAAAAACATAACTGAGTTCTCTTTTTATGTACCTGTACACTTCTGACATGATGGCATGAATTATCAGAGCACAATTAACAACTAATTTCGATATCACTATCAAGTGTCAATGAATTAAATCAAATTATACTTGAGCAACGCTTAATTATGTTAACCTCAAAACCCCACACACAATTAACTGAGAAACATACTATAATATGAACATTAGGCCGCACTAATAATGTTTATTAAACAATCACATTCATAGTATTTATTGACCAACAACATAATAAACTGAAACATTTAAGTGCTTACACACTTCAACAAATCTAGTCCTAATTGATCTCTGATAGCATATAAGAATAAGACTCGATAAAACATAGTATTGTTTGGTCAATTTACTTTAAGATTGTAAGTGAAAGCAAGCGTGCTCCTTATTGTTTGCCTTTTTTTGTTTTTTTTTTTTATATACATTTTAGCTCAACCAAATTTCAAGAATTGAAGAACAGATAACAAAGTTTCGAATGGTTATTGGCAGTGCTTAGGCAGTCAATTCAGGATATATATATATGAATAATCGGATTTATTTAGGAAGCACTTATATTGGATATAATTCTTAGGTTGATATATATGAATAGTATAATATAATATTATTCATGAAAGCACGTATATTGGATATAATACAATATTTTTGCAATGGCCCACGTAGCTTGGTTTAGAATTGGACAAATTGCTTCCTTTGAAGATGTGGCTATGAAAATAAGATTCCATGCCCTTCTTATTTTAGGACAATCAACAAAAACCAAAAATAAATAAATAAATAAATAAATAAAGCCGAAAAAATAAGGAAAAAAAAAACATGGGGAAGAGAGCTAGCAAAATAACACATGGGCATTCCTCAAGCAAGATGTGTGGGAGAGGTGCTGCAAGAGGTGTTGGAGAGGCGTTGAATTAGAGAAATACGTGGGAAAAGAAAATATAAGTGTGAAGAAATTAAGTTAAATTGTTAAGGGTAATTTTGTTGTAAATTAGAAGTCAGCTGTTGATTTATCTGAAAATTAGTTTAGCCTTATTTTTTTTGTCAGCTGTTATCAACAATTAACAACTTTTTGAAAATTTAAGCACCAAACACTATAACATCCTACTATCTAGATTTGAAAAACAATAGCAGCTATGAAACACAAAACCAAACACTCTAAGTAAATTCTTTTTTATAATGTCTATGAGTTTGTAAATCATTACTTTAAGTTCAAGTTAAATGGAAAAATAGAAGAATGAATAAAAATATCAAGTGAAACGGTTATGAATTTGTCGGTCATTATCATCATGTTGACTGTACTAATAAAAATAAAATACAAAAACGAGTATAAGTGAACGAAAATTCTATTGACGGCCACGAATGATATCATAGATGGAAGTTCTGGATCCATAAAATTGGGTGCAATTATATAGCTTTGTACGTGCTAAGTTCATAAGTTGGAAAGAAAAATAGTTAAAATTGTTGACATGCTAGACGGAGCACTCATAATTCTGGTCATTCCATTGTTCCCTGGATCTAGTTAAATAAAAGTTTTTGTGCTACATTGATTTTTTTGGTCACAAATTTCAGTCGAGAAAATAGCTCATTTGTCAAAATGACTGTGATTTCCTTTTTTTTTTTTTTTCCGTTAAGTTATTGGAGAGCGAAATTTATAATTGTATGTATGAGACAATTCTTTCTTGAAATTAAAATTATTGATTTTCTGTTAAAAATATTTTATTAATAAATAAATTGCGTGACATCAATAAAATGACATCATTTTCTTTTATTGAATCAAGATAATTGTGTTGGATTCTTAAACAAAACTGAGTAATGATTAACTTCATCTTAGTTTTAGATTAGACACCATCATTATCTATTATGCTATTCATTTTTTTTTTTTCAACAAGACGAGGAAAACACACAAGATTTAAACATACTGTTATCGCATTAAAATTTTCTCACATACATTCCTTATTTTAAGAATTTGAGCTCTCAAGACTTCTTTTTTTTTTTTTTTTTTTTGGGTATTTGAAGTTATAACAATGAGATTCGAACTCGTTCCGACTTGTCTTTAAATAAGACCCCAGTACCACTCGCACATAGATGGATTAGTGCGCTTAAGTCTATATGATTACTAACATTACCAAATAAATGTAAGAGAAAAATTCAAAACTCCTTACCAGATTTAAGAGCATCAAGTCTCTCAAATTCCTTATTAGAAGAAAGAACTCACAAAAATCTTCTGCAAATCAAAAATCACATACAAATCCACTTGCAACGTACTAAACATGAATCACAAAACAGTATTGGAGAGGTATAACCTATTCCAATGATACAGTTTCTTACACAGTCTACAGATGACACAAGCAACAAAATTCAGTGCCTTCACAGAGACAGAGAATGCTACATTTCTGCGGCGCAAAAGCAGCCAGGGTCTATATTACAAAAAACATATAAAGATTAATCAATGGTATAAGTTACGGGATGATCCCAAGCGGTCTTCCCGGGTACAAACATCACAGCAGACAACAAAACTAATGTTCCTCTAAAGGAGATGCTTCATGATCCTGTTCCCCTCTGCTCGTTTAGTCATCTAAGGAAGCAGCTTGTCCAGTGGTTCAGTACTGTTGCAGTGCACGAAAAAAACCAAATCAGCAACAACCAAAATCAAGCTGGAAAACATAAAATAAAGGGAAAATATTGGCAATGCTATTGATATAGGCTCATAGACATCACAACATCCATGAATCAGATATGTTTTGGCATATTCGTTATCCCAGTTCAAAATAGCACGGCAACCATAATCCTCATCCCAAAGGCTACATTTTCACTTTTTAATGCAACGGTAGAATTGTCATCCTATTAGCCCGGACATGGAATATCTCATTTGCTTGAGTCATCAGAAGCTAGCCAATTTTCAATTAACAAATTCATTCCACAATTTAAGAGCGAGCAATCATTCCCAGCCTTGGAACATGGCTGCCAAGCTTGGATGTGCACGACAGATGGGAAGTTACAAAAACTTTTACTCAAACATATGTTTTCTCAACATGGATGCTTAAGCTTCACAGAAGCAAGAAAATTGCACCAGCAATCTTCTCAAAGGCTAGTAAAATTTCCAATCCTACAATAGGGTCAAATATTTTTTTCTTCTCTGTATCTAATATGCTTATTTCCCTCTTTTCTTTGTTACGTGTAACAAATCGTTCTAAAATCATGTGCAAATCTTGCAGCATGAGATGAAAGAAGTTCAGAGAACAAGATCCACCGCTCAGCAGGGACCAGTAAATGGCTTTATTGCGGAAGGAAGTAAACGACAATCCATGTCCAAAACAATTTCTAAGTAGCATAAAACATTATATTACTAAAGTTACCTCAAATCTTGGCCTCTTGATACTGGGCATTGCAGTTGACTCCAAATCAGATGCTTCTGCCCCAGTCAACTGCTTGTAACTGTCAATCATGCTACCACCTGAAAATATAACATTCGAAGGTGTGGCAGTTATATAGCGCTGCATTTTCCTAGTGTCAGACATCCCATCTTGGGTGATGAAATTTATTTGTTGAAGACGGCAATTCGTCACGGCAACCAAATCCTCACCAACTGCAGCTCTGGATCCATTACCCGAGGCTGTTCCCACAATTCTATCAGTCATACGGACCATTGAGCCAATATCACTGATAGATGCACTCAGTGCTTCAGGAGAAATAGACTTAACCTGAGACGAAGTTAGGGTACAAGGAAAACTTCTTTCAAAACCAACATTAAAAACAAGAAGAAAATATTCAATATTATATCTTATTCATTTGCATAAGAAAAAGGGCGAAGAAAAAAAACATGAGTACCGCATTAATCAAGCGCTCAATTGGTTGCTCTGTAACATTTGACTTGCTAGAAATAGTTGTCAATGCAGTGATACCATGAGCACCATCTGCAAGCAAAGGTGAGGCTGGTATACTAGGAGTATTAATTGCAAGAGATGGAGCAGTTGTTTGCCCAGCAATTGTCTGTTGGTGTCCAACATTTCTAGAATTTGAGAGAGAAGAAATAACAGGCATGGGTTTCTCAGAATCTCCTAGTGCAGGGGATGCAGCTAAAGGAGTTGAAGGGGAAGGGACAATAAAAGGGGAGTTTGGCGATTGCAAAGGAGTTCTAATATTCATTAGTGATGGTAATAGATTTTTCCGGTCAACTTGTGGAGAAGAATGTTGGGGTAATTGAGAGGAAGCAGCTGGGAGCACCTGTGGTGAAGAGATGGGAAAAGAGCCTCCTGATTTTATTTGTTGATGGGGAGAACCTGCAAGCTGATCTGATGAGAGATGTTGCTGAAAGGCCCGAGGCTTAACACCCATGCTCTGCCTAAGCTTCGGTTGATTGGCATCAGTTAACTGGCCTAGCTGTGGCATCTGGTATGCAGGAAGCTGCTGCTTCGGTTGTCGGTTTAACTGCTGCTGTTGCTGCCGTTGTTGTTGCTGTTGTTGCAGCATCTGTAACGAACCTAGTGTATTTCCCTGTCCCGAATTTAGATCCAAGCCTGGCTGAAATGCATTCATCATTTGCTCAGATGTGCCAATCCCAAATAAAGATGACACAGAATTATGCTGCATGACAGGCATATAGTTCTGTCGCATTGCTGGCACAGAAGCTTGCAAGTTCATTGTCTGCAATGGGGGACTCACTTGACTCTCGTGCGACAGCACTTGAGGATTTTTGGATAGTGATTGCTGCATGGGTTGTATATGAGACTGGGGAAGTTGTTCTTGTGGTAGTGAAGGGATATGCGGTCGCGGTCTCGGTCTATTTGTCTTTATAAAATCAATTATCCATTTCTCATAGGAATCTAACTTGTCCTTCATGCCAGGAGTAATATTAATCTTCGCGACGTGTAGGAATGATATAATCTGCTCCAACACAGTCTTGAATATTTTTAGCCTTTCAAGTTGATTTGAGTTTGGCTGTTGTGAAAGAGACTCATGCTGGCAAATGAGAGGAAAAATATATTTCAGCTATAAGATTGAAGGCAAGCTTCAAAACATTGTTGAAATAACTTTCTTTGTTCAGTCACTCATCCCACATTGCATCTCTCTCTCTCTCTCTCTTAAATACTTTTAGCATCTTAAATTCATCTGTCTTTCCCTGTTTGTGGAAAATAATAATTGGAAATGAGAAGAACATACATTTAAGCTACAAGATTGAGTGCATGGATCAAAATTCCAATAGAATAACTTTCTTTGTCTAACCAGTCTTCCTACATTGGTCCATAGCATTCTCTCTATCTCTCTCACACACACATATGTTAAAATAACTTTCTTTGTCTAGTATCTTCCCACCTTGTGCATGGGTCCACCCCTCCACCTTTTGAAGTTCAGGGTGGGGGATGTAAAGGTAATTTAATGTAGCTTAGATGGTTGTACGGTCTACTAACATCTCCAAATAGACGGAAAACAGTAATTTGAACTTTGTATCCATTATGAAATCTGCAAACTAGACTCGAGAATGAGAGTTCAAGGAGAAATTAAGCTATGAATTCAAGGCTAAAGCCACAAACATTTTACATACCTGCTGTAACTTAGCAGCAACTTTCTGGTGCCATTCATTTAATTCAGGATAATAAGTCCCCTTCATGGCTTTGATCTTAAAAATAGGCATACAAGTACGAGAAAGTCAACTGAATGCTTTAAATCTTTAGGTGCAAGATTAGAGAAGGCTTGAATGTTCCAATCATGCTCATAAGGAATTAATTCTCAAAGCAGATCAAGACCAAAAACAGGTGTAAAGGGAAATGAATGAAAGAACCACTTAGCAGTTTCAAAAGGTAAGGATGTATTATTCTTCAAACTTTAGTGGGGTTCACTTATGCATTTACATCATAACTTATTCAAATTTATTCCTTCACAAAATTAGGGATGAAAACATTTTTCTTATAGCCCATCTGATCTCCATTCCGATAAATAATACGTATTTCTAAGTCCTCAAAATAGCGAATTCCCATATATTATATAGACAATGAGTGCTCATCCCCACTTTTTCATGCTTTGCCTAATCACAAAATTTCTTGGCTTACTTCAAATATGCAGTTGTGATAATACAAAAGAAAATGAAGTCTATTGTTTCACTTTCATTTGTTCAAAATTTGCGATTACAATCGTGGATATAGTCATGATTTTAATCACCCAGAATCACTTTCTTCCTTCCTACCGATCATTCATGTTTATGTTATACTGGGGCAACAGAAAGACATGTTCAAGTTGTCCAAGAATTTTATCGGAATTTGTAAAAATGTCTGGTATTAATTCATCTAGTGCAATTGTGTATTGACACAGGTTTTCCAAACAAGTAAAAGAAGAAAGGAACATGAAACAAACGAGAACAAAAATTGTGCAATGAAAAGGAGAAAGAAACCTAAGAAGGCCATAATGTCTAAAAAGAAGTTACAAAATTACCTTTTGGTGGACATCCTCTTGCCAATCGCCTCTATTTATATGTGTGGTCTGTGCTGTTAAATCTAGTGAATCTGCAACAATGACACAAGTAATATCATACATAAAGTCATATGAAAGAAACACATAATGAAGTACAAGTCCAATAGCATTGCATATCAGCTCGAACATTGATAAACTGGAATGTCACAACTCACAGGTGAGAATTTAACGACCAATTTCAGCACACTTGCAAAAAGAGTGTATCAATATTTTACCTTGTGAAGAGGAATAAAAATGAAAATCTGCAGCGAGTATGTGAATGATAAGAAGCTAACAAAATTTATCATGCTTTAAGGCATTGCCCCAGCATACAAGAAGGGATGCCACGTAAGTATTCGAGATGCATATTAGAGAATCCTTTTGTTGTAAAAAATTTGGGAAATAATGGCAATTTATTCAGAATCGCATCAATGGGTCAATATCCTTGTCCAAAGGAGATGGACACGGAAGTTTAGACATCGAAAAGCTTCTCCATTAATAGAAATAATCTCATCAGAATATTAAGCACCATTATGTTTACGCATATTTGAATGCAAAACTGTTCTGTTCAAGTAATTGTAAGAAATGTAGGCTTAATAATATACCCTAGCCCCAGTGTCTCAGAATACTTGCTGAATAATCTCTCTAATGGTGGAGGTATTACTCTATTACAATAAGGCAAAGTCGTTCCTGTTGTAAAAATCAATGAAAGGTAATAAGCAGTGCCATTTATCCAAACTGTGAGATGGTGGCAGATGCAGTGTGTTAGACTTGATAAACAAGTAGATAGTTGATTCACTGAAAATTGCTACTCAAACAAAGAAAAAAAAAAAATGAAAGCAACCAATAAAGATTCTTGTGGAAACAATGGTAAAATGCCAGCAATGGTCTGAATCATTAGCATATTTTCTTAACATACTTGTCAACTCTGAGCTCTGTTGCTGTTGCTGCATTAGCGTATGTGGGAGATTTCCTTGCTGAAGTTTCTGTTTCATAAGCTGCTGATAAAGACAATCTTGAGAATTTTGGGTTGGTTGTTGTTGTTGTTGTGGTGATACTTGTTGCTTAACGGGCATTTGCCCCTGATTGGCAAAATCATTGGCAAGCACCCCTTGCCTCCTTGAATTACCTATCGAATTATGCAAAATGCCAGAAATGTTCTGCATGTCAGTATTGTCAGTATTTTGGCCAACAACACTGGAGAAAGGAGACTGGTTTGAACTCAAAACAGTTGGCAGTGCAGATGGTAATCCGGCAGAACTTTGAACTCCACTAGACGCTATATTATTCTGCATGTTTTGAGATACCAGATGCTGGCACCCTTGAGATTGATGAACCGATAAAGGGATAGGAAGAGAGTGCCCTTGATTGTTAACTTGAGGCTGCACATTGTGTAAGACTGGTCAAGAAAAGATAAGAAAGAATTCACGTTAGAGATACAACAGCTAGGAAAGAACAGACCATAAAAATGAACAAAATCCAGTTGATTCATCTATAGAGCCACTTAGTACTGAACAAAGGATTTAGTTAAAATTGGATTAATCAAATCACAGAATCGTATTCCAATATGAAAACAGGGAAGCAGAGAAGAGAAGCATGATATTTGAATCTCAAGCAAAGTTTTCCAATAATTCAGGAACTTTCTTAAAAGTTTCCAACAGATTCTTAACAGGGTGGGTAGTAATGCCCATTGGCAGGAGCTAAATTGCAGACATATTATAGCTAGAACTTGGAGAATATACTCAATTGAGAATAATGAAGCAAATTAGACATGAAAGACAAGTTTCTACTACTGCAGTATACTCTTCGAAGCTCTGTGATATTATTACCTCCAGGATCTTGTGGTTTGCTACTATGACCAACAAAACTGGATGACAATATATTGGGCCAAGAATTTTGATTCTCTATTGTCAACATCTTTGAAGATATTTTTCGAAGATAATCAATCTGCATTCACAAATCATCAAAAAAAAAAAAGCTCAGAAGAATCCAAAGACACCAAAATAGCAGATAATGGACAGCAAAATCATAGTAATATGGCTAATTTCAGCTTCTTTTACTGCATCTCCCAACCCCAAATCCCCTCCCCGGGCGGCGCTATAGAAAAATCCCTCTCTACCTGTAGGAAACATTTCCCACCCGCTAGAAGATCCCTTTGCCGTGCCAAAATAAGCCAATTTGTTACACATCAAGAGCATAGATTGCTAAACTCTTTCACGTTCCGCTATCAGTTGTCATGCTGAGTAAAATAAATTTGGAAATCAGAGAAGTGCAGAATTACCTGGTCTGTGGCCGTATAATAAATCTTCTCCTCAAACCTCCCAGCAATGTTGGTCAGTTTTTCTAATTCTAGGCTAGAGAAGGGAAGGTGCTTCTTTAATGTCTCAATTCTATGGATGCACGGCAGGGTATTCGACGTCCCACAAACATTTAAGAAGAGAGCATTAGTAGCAGCAAATCAAAATTGGCCGACACCATTAGCAGCATAAAAGTAGAATTAAAAAAAAAAAAAAAGATAAAAAAATAGTAGAGAATGAATGCATTCACCAAAATAATGCTTGGAGTAAACAAGGAACTGATGGTCAGCATATCATAGAATGGACAAATGATGTTAATTAGGGATAACCAAAAATGTTGAAAATTAAATGCATGGACAATAAATTAAACAATCATTTCTTTTTTCATTTTTCATTTCTTTGATTGTTCAAGTAGAACTGAGAGTTTCTATCCTTCAGCTTGCCAATAACACCTAAGGAAACTTAAAATACTATTTTTTCTGTGATAGTTGAACCACAAAAATCCCCATGAAAAAAAAAACTCACATTTTGTTGACAATTTTCTGCCGTCCATCAAGCGGCAACCGAGCTCTCCATTCACTTGCTTCTATGGCAGCTTTTCCTCTAGGGTTGGCAGGTCTCTGGTTATTGGTATCCATCTGATTTCAATTAATGGAATATAACTCCTGCTAACTGTACAGTAGAAGACATGCTGATAATTACTATAAATTCCGAAAAAAGAAGTCCAAAACTGCATAAAATGAGAGAAACACTACAACAAGTTAACACGTGCACAACATGAAACTGATAATCGAGAACTGAACAACAAATTCAAACAAAAACAATCATTATCTAAATAATCGAGAAAAACAGATTCCATTGGTAGCACATAATTTGCTAAATTTTACTGCATCATCACCATCTATTAAAAGAAGTAGATTTGATCCAAAAAACTAACTAAATGATTTACCATAAACTAGGCCTAAAAAATAAACGTTCTTATTTCCAGTGGAAAACATAGAGAGTCAGTTAGCTGGCTCCACCACCAAAGAACGAGTTTGCTGAATTTCAGCCATGGGGCAATGAAAGCATATTTGTGGATGCAGTATTATGTGTTGTCGGTGGTTTCTTGATATAGTAATGTAAGAAAAACAACCCGATAAGAAAATTTCTAGCATTACACTTGGTTCATATTAACTATTATTGCTACATAAGTTTGTAAGTTCATTTGCATATGTTGAAATGTGATATCAACAATAGTTCGTTTGTACTTCTATTATGTTTACTCTCGTTAGTTGTAATGAGATTATTCCATATCAATACAAAAACTCTTTCCAAACCAAAAAAAAAAAAAAAAAAGAAACGGAAAAAAACAAAAATGCATTTAAATGCTTTACTTGCAGAAGAATATTCCTCAGTACTTATAAAAAGCAACACTATTCTCAAGTGTCCATCAATATTCGCTTGCCTAAAAATAAATTTTCCTGAATTTGTCAGACAATTTGGCATAAACAACCTGATGACCAACTAATGCTAACCAGCATGTCACATACACCGAGGGCGTCCATAATCGAACTAATTGTGTGTTGGGCTGACTCTGGGAAATACATTTTTTTTTTCACATTTATCTCATTTCATGAATATGAAAAATTTTATTTTATCAAAAATATTTAATTTTTCATAGGTTGTACTACAATTAAGAAAATGTAAGTACAACAATGACATATAAACAATAGCAGTCAACATCCAATTAATCAAATTCATAATGGTTTTTTTAGATATATTATTAGTATCAATACCAGTACGTGCATTCCCTTTAAATATAGTAAAATCTTCGAGCAATAAGAAAGGTTCTTCAAAAACTATGATTCCCATATCAGGGATGTTAAGATGAAAGGAAGCAAACTCCAACGGATGAGAGTATTGGAAGTCAAAAAACCCAGCAGTAATGTTTTGGAGGAAAAAAAAAACAAGTATTTACCAAATTCTTGAAGTCCACCAACTGCATCTCTAAAACAAACAATGCGAGATCAGCTTATTCGTTATCAACCTTACAAACTATATATTTATGTTTTCAACTGATTGGGAACAATAATAATTTATTTCAAAAGAAAGACCAAAAGTATAAATTGTAAACTGAATCCGAATCTGTTCTGATGTACCAAGAAAACTGAAATAAAAAATGCCGACCTCAGAGATGACCAAGAAGAATAATAGACACACGGAATACCATCTCATACATCATTTGTAGGAAATGAGACAGTGAATAGATTTGCAATTATTAGACTAATGATTTGAGAATGATTAACAGAGAATCAACAAAAAGGAAAACGCGCGGGGAGCTACATAAAATCTCCAAGCAAAATGCATTACCCAAAAATGTTCCTAAGTAAACTTGAAACATTAAAAAGGAAAGCCCTAAAATAATTCTACATATACCACAAACCCTAACAGATCATCAACAAAAAAGGTGCCTTTGAATTCGAAGACAGTTTGAAACCTTTTAGCATGTCAAGTACCCATTTTTCATGCCCTTCAAGATCATCTTGGAAAGATTATAATTACTTCAGTTGGGAAATTAACAATGAACTAAGATGAAAGTATATCAATATCCATGGTAATTCTAGTGCAAAAGATGCAATTTTTGCTTCAAATAAAAGTAAATTATAATGGTGGCAGAACAAACACAAAAGGAAAACCTGATTGTAGTCTTGGTTTTATTGAAAAATGCGTTTGAATTCCCCCTTTTACCATCTTTACCCCATAATATTTTAAATCAAAGCCTCTCCGGTAAAAAAAAAAAAAAAAAAATCAACTCTTGAAAGTAAATCAGGGATTTTCCAATCAGTAGACTTTCAAAATACAATTGAGAGATTGACAACAATCCAAACAACCCAAGCTCGTAGAAATGAAAAGTAAACCAACTAAACCAAAAGCACATGAATTACAACCTGCAAAGACCAAGAGGAGCGAAAAAAATACATAAACACAACTTACCAGAGGCAGAGCAGAAAGGAAGTGCCGCTGGTTGATGGTGGTGGAATGGTTGAGGAGGAGAGAGAGTATGGTACTGAAACCAGATGGTGTTGGAGCTATCAGATGAAATTGTATTTATAGTAAATCTTAAATGCATTCCCTACAGTAGATTTGTTTAGACATATTCCCAGTGCCCATGCAAAAGATGTAACACTATCATAATTTATTACAATCGATTTGTTTAGACATATGCTGAGTGTTGACTCGAATGAAGTGGCACTATCACAATCAATGTAGATTACATATTAGTTTTTAAAGAATACGATTGATTATAATCATCGATTATGATAATGACAATTTTTTTTTCTAATCTCGGGTTTGTCCGCCATTACCTCCACACTAGCATTCCCAAAATGTATTGTTTAGGTATCTCAAGGGCCAAATTTTTATGGCCTCCTAAATTTAATAAAGTCATCGATTTTGTGGGTCCTACATACGGAACTATGTGGGACCCACAAAATCAATACCTCAACACCTTCAGGCATGTCGAAATTCAGACAGAATAACGTTATTAGCATCTATTTTGAATTTAGTTTTTTTGCTTTTGAATTCTTATTTTCATTATTACCCCACCAATTCCAAACCCCTATTTTCTCCCATCAAAAGCCTCTTTTATTCCTCTCTCTTGAGTCATAATTGAAACAAATGATAACAAACAAGAAATGAACTTAACAACCTTTTTTCCCCCTATCTTACCATCAACATTTTTTTTAGCATATGTTACATGATCATTCTGTTCTGTTCTGAGCTTGGTTTTGGTCCTAATTCAGTCTAATTCGATTAGTCTGATTCAACCCTCTAAGAATTTTCAATTGAATATTTTTGAATTTAGGCAAACTACCAACTTACCAATTTCCCTAAACCAAAGATATGTTTTTATCAAGTTTCCCTTTTTATTGTAAATATAACCAATTGTGGCTTAATTAATTAGTTGAACAGCCAATACCCTACAATTGATTTATTTACTTAATTAAGTATAATTACTAATTATATATAAATAACAATATGAAATATTTATAGCATCTTTGTTTATATAATCTTGTTTGTCTATCATATAAATAGCCAATGTTCTTGAATTTGCATACTAAAAATGGTCCCAAAAGAATTGTTTGCATATAAGTTTAATTTGTTACAAAGTTTGAATTCACATAATATAATCAACAGTTATCAAAACTTTCTTAAGGCAGTGATTACTAATGAGGAATGTATTAATGATTTTATTGGAATGACTAATACTTACCTACATAGTGGTCAAATATTTTTGAAAAAACAAACTTAATTGATTAGATGACTGATCAGATTTATTTCCTTAATTACGTATGAGGACTAATTAGAATACTTGTTTGAATTGGTACATGATACTTATTTGGACTCACGGTGAAAAATAAATAGAATCAATGGTTAATACAAATTCACTAATGCGATAATTACAACTAAGGAATTTATGAATAACTAAATTTGTACATGCCTTATTAGTAGTCAAATCTTCTTTATTTATCAAAACTCAATTAATTAGGGTCCAATGAACAAGAAAAATCTTCTTAATTTAGAACAATTAGTTTTTTTTTTTTTTTTATCCTTTTCAACGGGATGGAATAAATTGTTCTGAATTACTAGTGGTTGCACATTTTTTAGAGGACACAACTGTAACTAAACTAAACTTCCCTACAATTTTGTTTTTGTAGAACAAGTTCCAGTTTAATTCCGGTCAAATATGGTTTAATTCCAATTCGAATCAAAACAGGGATCATTCCTGCACAACAGGGAAGAACAATTTTTAAATACACTCCACGTGATTAGGGGTCGTAATTTATATTTGAAGACAAAGTGGAGAAACAATGCTCCATTGTTTGTATTTTTTCCTTAAAAATTTACAAATTAATTTTGTAGGTCTTGATTTGTAATCTGTGTTTTTTCAAAATTATTTTGGGCACATTATGATTTTTCTCTAAGGACACATGACATTTTTCTGTCCAGTTGACAAAACATGTGACATTTGTTCTCACACTGGGACACCACATTGCCACGCAAATGAATTTCGTCATTAATACCTTTGACGACACATTATTTTCGATAAAAACACATAATTCATATTAACTAATTAAAAAGGAAGTTCGTGTTTGAAATGCACAGAAAAAAAAAAAAAAGAAATCTAAATATATGTTCTGTTTTTTGTAATTAACCCTTTCAAATTGGAGTTAACTAATTACCAAGATAGAGGAATCAACAGTGAACACTAAGCTGAATCTCACATCACAAACAATCTACATATTCTGCTGTAAATAAATCAGGAGCAGTAGTTTTCCATTTAAAAGACAATAAATTCATAGACGCGTACAAAAAACATACCTGTTGTGACATAGCTGCAAGCATCTGGTGCATCTCATTTGATTTGTGCAAGTCAGTCATCTCCAAAGCTTTAATCTACAAAGTGAAAAGAAAAAACAGGTATGTTTTTTGGTTCGAAGTGGAATTTGTTTGCAGATTAAAGCCAAGCACGTGAGGAAAAAGGAAGAAGGGGGTTAATTTGTTTATCCAACTTCTTTTTGGCGAGATTAAGATCTACTTGATTTAGATTACTATTGTTCACCTCTTGTTTTTGTGTTGCTCACTAAATATGACATCGCTCCTATTTCCCCTGCTAAAACTCTTTCAAAATTCATGTTCAGCTGTAATGTACCTTGAAGCATGGGAAAGTTTGCTACACCAAGGCATCTCACTTTCATCTATGAGATGGTAGGATTCTCAGGTTTAATATCTTTTAACTTTACTGATGCTGACGTAGAAAAACAAAAAACTAAATAACTAATGGGGAAATCCACCCAAAACTATACGAACAACTTGTTTAAACTCAATATTCAACAATGATTTCAATCTTCATGCTTCTTGAAATATTTCCCAATATTACCAATTGCATCAAATTTACTTGAAAGTCTTGAAGAGTCAACAATACTTCCATGCACTAAGCATTCTGGTATCTTTGCATGTTTACAACAATAAAAATAAAAGGTAAACATACAAGTAAAAATTTAAAATTTAAAATTTAAAATTCCTAGATATAGAATAATGAAGGTATATGGTATAATATATAACAAAAATAACCATGTCTTCGTTTTTACTGCACAAGTACATTTTATGAGTTTAACCGTGATAACTAATAATTGCTAATTCGATCATGCAACGTGAAAAGAAGGAAAAAAAAAAGTCGTACACAAAAATCCAAGCACACAACAAACTGTAAAATGAAAAGCAATCATATGAGAGAAAGTATTTGTAGATATGGAAAATGAGGGAATGATCTTGAAATGGTAATATCTCATTTATTTAATCTAATGTAGTGTTGTAATTGCTTATTTCAAGTTCCTTAAAGGAACAAAATGGTTTCTAAGTAGTCCACATATATTTAAACCATTACATCCATTGTCCCAGCAACCTAACATCCATTTTGCTTGAGTTTAATGAAACCAATGAACTTTATCCAAAACAAAAATTAAGGTAAGAAAGTTACTCTTCGGTACGCATCCTCTCGCCAACCGAATCCATTAGCTTGTCATGCCACTGCTGTCAAATTTAGAGACTCTGCAGAATAGAATCAATATGCAAACTACTTCTAGTTAATCAAAATTGCACCAAGAAAGATTCCACGACATAAAAAATCAGGAAATCTTGAGTGTCAAATGAAATGAGTAGGCAATCGATCTAGGAAAATTCCCTTTCAAAAACAAATTGAAATATAAAAAGGAAATTATCATTTCTTTTTTTATCGAGAGTCATTAAATGGCATATTCCACAAAAGAATCTATATTTTAGGATGTGATTCATGAATTCAATCCATTGCATACTATTTCAATAAAACTTTTGCAACAAAATTCCTGCTTGCAAGCTAACATATAGCTTTTACTACAAAATGAAGAAAGTAGGGACATAAGCATGCACATCTATCCATCCACATGACAGCAAAATGCAAATATGTATAAGGGTGACCCAAGAAATGAAGGATGGCCCAAAAAGAAAGCCATGTTTTTTTTTTTTTTTTGAGATCATGGTTCCACATTATGGTTCTTGGGTGAATGCAACAATGCAAAAAAGAAAGAAAAGAAAAACAACAGCTGAATAATAACCCAATACCTCTACTACAATTGAGGGTCTCTTATCTTGTGTGAAACACTCCATCTGACACCATCTTCAGTGTCACAATGGGGATCATTGCCAAAACCCACAACACAATCTGGTGGGGCAGCCAGAATTGGACTGTACGATTGAACGCATGAACCTTCATCTGCTGCTAATATCATCATCGTCATCATCCCCGTATCTCTCTGCATTTTGGTCTCTGCTGGTTGGATTTCTTGGATCAAATAAGGTTTAAGGGTTTTTGACTTTTGAGTTTCTTTTTTATTTAACTTTCCACCGTGAACGGGTGAAGGCGTTTTTCTTTTGTGCCAAAAACCTTAATTCCATCCATTATTTTTACGTCTTTGAAAAATTTTATTAACAAATATTTTTTATTTTAAATTCAACTTTCGACATTCTTTTCGTCAATTTTTTTTATTTTTTTATTAATTAATTATTAAATATAATACGTGACAGTCTAATCAATAATATATCATTCTACTTATAACTCATATTAACAATGTATTATCACCATACAACCAACAATCCTGCTCTCTGTGGCTTTTTTTTAATCTCCTTTTCTTTCAATTCTATAAAAGCATTAAATATATCGTTAATTAAATCGTGACGTATCATACTTAACAGTATCATACTTAACAGAATGGAATCGAAAAAGACGAAAAAAGATGGAAAGAAAAAAATTGAGGATGGAATTAAAATAAAAAAAATATCCTAAATGAAATTCTTAAAAGACCGTAAAGTTAATGAGTAAAATTATGGGTTTTGCCTCCTTTTTTTAGTCTATTTCATTTCCTTTTTGTGAGCAAATTTTTGTTTAATAAAAGCATTTTTTAAATTATTTATTTATTTATAAAATGAGAAAGCACACTGATCCGTAAAAAAAAAAGCTATCCACATTATATAATTAATTTGTTCCTACACTAATTTTGTTTTCCTATTAAACGATCTATTAGACCAACTTCTCCTTTTTTATAAATCACAAGTATTTTCTTTTAAGGTTAGAACTATAATTTTTAAAATAAAAATTTAGACCCTGACTAGTGGTTCTGAGTAATCAAACCCACTACTTGAAAGAGGCGTTGCTGGGTACAAACGAAGGGTACACGAAATTGATTTTTTTTTATTTTAAGATAGGTTAATTTAGAAAGAGTTATTAACATCGTAAATCGAAACATCAATATTTATCTGACCCTTATGATTTTTCACCATCTTTTGTTATCATAATGTATGGCACCTTTGTGTGTGTGTGTTTGTGTGTTTTGTGACGGCAATTTCATCTTCTTGCTCTTCTCTATTGCTCTCAACAATTTGATGTGTGGCATCCTAATGGCATTCCTCTGTATTGTCTTTAATAGATAAAGGTCATTTTTGCTGCTTCTTATTTCATTGTGGCAGTGAACTTATCCATTCTATTTCTTTATGTTAAATTACAGCCCTGTATACCGGTCGTCAGCCACGCTATAGGTAGAGTTAGATGCATTGTTTGGTGAGAATCCTGTTAGAACACTTATTTTAATCTAATGGACTCTTTTATCTTTGTTCGAAAAACAAAAAATCAATAATTAAGGGGCCGTTTGGAGTAGTTTAAGTTTTCTATTTTCTGTTTATTTTTCACAAAAAAAACAGGAACATGTTTGTTATTGATTCTGTTTTCTATTTTTTGTTGAAAAGTTAAAAGTGTTTTTCAAAGAAAAAAACAGATTGGGAAAACAATAAAAATAGCTTTCCGATTTTGTTTTTTACTTTTTTTTCTATACTTTCTCTTACAACTTTTTCTCTCTCTATTCACTCTCTTTATCATATCTCTCGTTACTCATCCTCTCTCTATCTCTCTACATTTTTTCTCTCACTACTCTTTCTCTCTCTATCCATTCTCTCTCTACCCTCTCTCCCCTTTTTCTATCTCTATCATTCTCTCTCTACCCTCTCTCCCTTTTTTCTATCTCTATCATTCTCTCTCTACGCTCTCTCTCTCTCTCTCTCTTTTCTCTCTCTACTCATTCTTTCTCTACCCTCTTTCTCTTTTTTCTCTTTCTACCATTATCTTTACCAATTCTCCCTCTACCCACTCTCTCTCTCTCCTTTTTCTCCCTCAACCATTCTCTCTACTCATTCTCTCTATGCTCCCTCTCTCTCTCTCATTTTTCTCTCTCTACCATTCTTTCTTCTTTTTCTTACTCTATCATTCTCTCCACTCATTCTCTCTCTGCCCTCTCTCTCTCTCTTTTTTCTCTCTACCATTCTCTGTCTACCAATAGTCTCTCTCCTTTTTCTTACTCTACTATTATCTCTCTACTCTTTCTTTCTTCTTTTTCTCTCGCTACTCATTCTCTCTCTATCTAGACTCTCTCTCTTTTTTCTTGTTTTACCATTTTCTCTACTCATTCTCTCTCTACGCTCTATCCCTCATTTTTCTCTCTTTATCATTTTCTGTACTCGCTCTTTCTATACTCTCTCTCTCTTTTCTCTCTCTTTCATCTTCTCTACTCATTCTTTCTCTACCCTCTCTTTCTCATTTTTCTCTCTCTACTATTCTATTTACTCATTCTTTCTTTACCCTTTCTCTTTCTGTCATTCTCTCTACTCATTCTCTTTCTTCTCTCATTCTCTCTCATTTTTCTCTCTACTCATTCTCTCTCTGCCCTCTTTCTTTCTCTCTCTCTTTCTCTCGCTCCCATTTTTCTCTTCATATTTATACTTTTTTTTACCATTTCTCTCACTATCCTTTTTCTATCTATTTTTTTATTCTTATAAAAAAAACAAAAATTGACAGCAATAAATACAAAAATTCAACAAACAGCAAAAACAAAAAACAAAAAATGAAAAACAGAAATAAAAAACTGACAGCGTTTCCAAACGGACCCTAAAAAGTCTGGTTGTTGGAGTCAAGCACAATTTTAACCTCTTGCCAGTTAAAAATATTATTCTTTTGGAATTCTTGCAAACGTAATTGATAAGTTATAGCACATTCGAATTAGAATTGTCTTTATAACTAAAAATTTTGAGATTAAATCTTAGTTAGAATCCATTTAAAAAAAAAATTATGCAAAAGTAGGAATTTCCTTCTCTTTTTGATTAAAAGAATTGATGAATAATTTTGAAATATTGATGTGCAGCTCCTCCTATTGGCTGGAATCCATACGTCGGCGGTGACATTAGAATGGGCAATGTCAAACCTTCTTAACCATTCGCACTCGCCGAGGAAGGCTAGAGATGAATTGGACAACCAAGTTGGCAAAGAATGCCTGTTGGACAAACCATATCTTTCTACGTTGCCATATCTTAAAAGAGTACCGGTAGGAATCCCGAAATTTTGTTGTTCGAAATTTTATTTGATTGTAATAAAAGTGAAATTTTTTGAAATTACAATGATAAAACAGAAAACACAATTTGATGTACTTCGTATACTCTCTTTACAAAAAGTGTCACAATAATTCCAAAAAAATCTCATTATCATATTAATTGGGCAAACATTCGTGCACACCCAATAACTTTTTCCATCTTAAAAATATCATGTTCGGAGATACTTCTTTTGTGTCTAGCAGCACCCCTTTTAGTTCCACACATGGCCTCTTATGATTGCATCATAAGAGCGTGCCATATTCCATGCGGCAGAATGATGTTCATTAATGCATGGGCAATACATAGAGATGGACATGGCCATGGGTTCGGTTTGGCCCGGGCCCATTGCTGAAACTAGCCCACACCAGTTTTGGGCCGACCCAAAACAGTGGGGGATTTGAGCCAGTCTCAACTTCTCCTCACAATAAACCTAGAACCGTCGATTCAAAATTGAATCGGAACTAGTAGTTCAACTTCTTATATATATATATTTTTAAAATGGACGGTCCAGATCATAAACTGTTGATGATCAATGGTCCAAAGATCTGGACCGTTGTTCATCCAAAGGTCTTTAGATCTAGACTGTTGATTTTTTAAAAAAAAAACTATAAATACCCTTTATCCCCTTCAAACTTCTCCCACACCTCTCTCTCTACATTCTCTCTCACTACACTTTCTCTACAAGTTGTTTCTCTCTCTACAATCTGTTTCTCTCTAGAATGGTTTCTCTCTCTTCAAAATTTCTCTCTCAATGAGTTATTTCCCTCTCTAAAAAATTTTCCCCTTAATTTAGTTTCTCTCTCTAAAAAATTTTCTCTCAACATTTTGTTTCTCTCTCTAAATTTCAATTCTCTCTCTAAAATCCGTTTCTCTTTAGACTTTTCTTTCTCAACATTTTTCTCTCTCTAAAAATATTTTGGCCTCAGCATCACACGAAAAAGGAAAGAATTCAATCGATCTAAGCCAACAAATAGGGTACAAATATGGCTATGATGAGGAGCTTGATCTTGACGATGACAAAGCTCCAACATTGGTGCCCAACACTCAAGAAAGCGATGTTGCCTACGACGGTGCGACTCAAACAAACCCAATAAATGAGAAATTAAAGTCTGATATTTTCAAGGTTCACTTTCGAAAAGGATAACACATCTCCAACACAAGGAATAAAATAGGGTTTTTTTATTGTTGTTATTTAGTTATGAAAAAATTTTAGTATCATTTATACTAATTTGCAGCATTAAATGACATTATTTTATTTGTTGCCTATTTAGGTCTATTGTAATCATTGTTCAAGCAGTTACTAGTGGATCCTTGGGAGTGGGTACGGAACGATGCATAGGCAGATGGAGAAGAAACATCCAAGATTGTTGGCAAAGGATAAGTCTCAAACTCAAATTGCTATTTCTAGTGAAGGTATATTTTGTTATACCCACAAAAGAACTAGGAATAAATTTTGCATAATGATTTTTATTGATAAATTGTCTTTTAGTTTTGTGCGAAAATTGGGTTTTGATGATTTTTGTATGAGTGCATTGCAATCTGCATATATTCATGTGCCTAAGACAACACTTGTTCCTGACCTTAGAAAAATGTGTTATAGAGAAAAAGAACAATTAGCTTTATTTTTAAAGAATTAATTGGGCATGTTTCCATTTGTACTAATATTTGGATTGATAGAGATTAAGATCATTCATACTTGGGTTGCCTTGTCATTGGATTGATAATATATGGGTTGTTCAAAAACGTTTGCTTGCATTTCGAGTTTTTGATGAAAGACAAACTGCTGTTAACATTCATGTTTTAATTCAGTCAATTTTGAACAAATATCATTTGATAAATAGAGTTTTTGATATTGGTTTTGACAATGCTGTTGCCAACATTATGAGTATACCTGATTTGGAAAGATGTTGTAAATCTTTTATAATGAATACATTTTTCCATCAAAGGAGCATGTGCCACATTCTAAATTTGTTTGTGCAAAATAGTTTAAAAGTTTTTAAGAAGGCTTTTAGACCAATTAGAGAGGTCTTTTATTATATACGCATCGACAAGTAAAATAAGAAATTGTGGAGAGATTTTTTTTTTTGGCAAATGGGAAATGCCCTAAAAAATTCCCAAATGATGTATCAAGAAGATGGAACTCGACTTTTTGTCTTATGAAAGATGCTGTTGAATATTGTGCATTATTAATTCATTTTGTCCAACAACACATCCCTTTTATTATTTTAGAAGAATCTTCTTTTGATACTTATGCAAATATTTGTATGTTGTTAGAGACTTTTAGTAATGCTATAAAAAATTTGTCTAGTGTATGCCACCCAACTATGAATTTACTTGTTTTGTAGAGTATAAATGTTATGTCTGCAATGCATGAACATTATACCAATATTGATGACCCCTTGTATAATGCTGTGTTTGACATGAGGAAAAAATGGTTAGACTATTTTGCAAAATTTCCCTTTCTTTCTTTGATAGCTATTGTATTTAATCCACGTTTAAAGTTTTTTAATCTCAAAAGCTTGTTGCATGCATATTATACTATGTTGGGATGCGATTTTAGTGAGGATATAACGGAACAAATCAATGTTGATGCAATGATAAATGCATTTAGGAAAAAGCTTTTTAGTTTGTATGGTTAGCTTTCTAGACTTTTTAATACCTAAGAGTCTAAAGGTGATTCGAGCAGTTCAAGTGCGAGTACGGCGACTGGTGGTAAGTTGAACCATGCTCAAGAACTTTTATTTGAAATTCAAAGTAAAAAACAGTTGAGGACAACCAACTCATATGAAGAGCTTGAGAGTTATCTAACCTTTTTTAATGATGTTGCAGTTGACTTAGGTGATGACTTTGACATTCTTGATTAGTGGAAGTGTCATCAACATATGTTCCTGATCATGGCCCTCATGGCCAAACACGTATTTGCAGTTCAAGTTTCGACTGTTGAAGTTGAGCAAACATTTAATAATGAAAGCTTGATATTATATTTAAAGCGGTCGAGGTTACTGCTTGAAAATCTTGAAAGGCAAACATGTCTCAATTATTAGAGTAGAGCAAAATTACGGAAGCAAACGTTGACTTATCTTGATGAACTATCCTCCGATGGGGATGTCCCAGAGTATTACGACTTCTTAACTAATGGTAACAATGTTGGGAGTGCTAACGCGAGCAGGAGCGAGCAAGGAATCGATGAAGGTCTGAGTGATAGAAGCTTTCAAGGGAAGTGGACAACCCAAAGGTAAGTATTGGGGTTTAATAGCATCAAAAACGATTAGAGAACTACGTGAGCTTTTATTCCTCTCACCCCAAAGAGGATACGTAAGTAACTTAATATAATCAAAAAAATTATATTAAGGTCAAGTCTTTTTTTCCCACTTGATTTATGTATTACAAAAAAGTTGTAACAATCTATTTTGAAATGTAAATACTTTAACATTGAATTACTTCAATTGATACAAATTATATAATGAAATGGTTTCATTTAACTTAATCGATATTATGTTCCAACGATAGCTTCATTTTATATTTATTTCTAATATAGAACAAAAAAAATAAACAAAAAATTTTTGTAGAAAAATCCCAATTCCCATCCCAAGCCAAACCACCGGTTAAGCCGAGCCCGGCATGGCCTGGCTTGGGACTGTCGGTTTGGCCTGGCCCACGGAACCTAAAGTTTCAAGGGTCATGCCAGGTTCTGTCTCCTGTAGGCCCAAAACTGCCCGTTCTGGCACAAAACTGGGCCCATTCTAGCTTTTAGACAAGTTGACATAAAGATCTCATGCATTGGAATCATCCAACAGATGCTCATAAGCAAATGTCCTTCGAATTGGGCAGACGCCCCTGTCATGGATGAGGCCTAGCCCAATGGGTTGTGACTTTGGCCTTGGGCTCATTGATTTAATGCTTGGCAGAAGATTGCAAAAAAATGCAAAAGATTACAAAAAACAAGGTTGACATGGCCGGAGGAAGAGAGATCACCACGCCTAAGATGAAGACATTAAAGACCAAAGGTAAAACTTGCCCTATCATGAATAAGATTTCCTTTTGATTTATTTATCTATTTTTATAATAATAAAATGGTGTTTATATAGGATAAAATATTTAATATGTAATATAAAATTGTTTACATCTGTTAGCGTCCATAAAATTTACCACACAAGATGGTAGTCTAGTTGGTGATTTGGTGTGGTTCCTACCGTATTGGTTTGGGTTCAAGTCCCAACAATTGTGTATTTTATGCCAGAAAATCTGTTGCTCCGTGCGCTACTGGTTCAAAACTCATTAACATTCAGGCAAAGCATGTGGGAGACCCACTCAGACTCAAGAGTATTTGGGTGGTAAGTTCTATCTATGGTTAAGATTAAATGAGGACGACAACAAGTACTCCGGCATCGATCCACAAGTGCGATAGCTCACATACTGACAAAAGATTTTTTTGTATGTTAAAAAAGAAAAAATTTTGCGTTAATAGAATATTTGTCGGTTGCTATGATGAGTATCATATTGGCCTATAATCGGTGTTGTATATGTTGGAAAAGAGAGTTTACTTTCTTTGCTTATTTTTTTTTTTCTTTTATTTTCTTTTCTTGATTAGTACCCATTGGGCTTGTGTGGTCCTTATTTGTATAAATTTCTCACATTCATTTGAGTGGATTTGAGAGCGTTAGACTTTGATTGGTAATTTTTTAACCAAAAAAACAGTGGGAATAGAATGTTCTAATCATAACCATGTAAATACGAATAAATTGGTTTCATGCAGAACAATGTGTATTTGTATAAATTCAAGAGGTGAAAGAATATGATAGTAATTTGTTAATATTGCGATCAAGTTTGGAGGAGGTCCACTTTAGGTCTAATAGTATTTTGGCAGTGAGTCTTCCTTATAATAGAGATTGAATATGTTGGGAAACGAGATGGGAAAAAATGGGAATCAATTATTTAACAAACACATACATAAGTTAGTTTATCGATATGAAACGATTAAATAAATAAGATAACAAGTATACTGAGAGAACACACAGAATTTACGTGATTTAGCAACTTGCTTATATCCACTGAAAAAATACCTATTCTTATTGCGTGAAAAGCTATACAAATATGGCATTTGTGTTTAATACCCAAACCTGAGCCCAGAGCTCTCGTACATCCTTCACACAAACCCAAGAACACACATTCCTCTTTACCTCACTGTTCTCTCATTTCTCCCTACATCAGAATCCTCTATTTGTAAACACCCGAAGGAGATCCTAAATTGGTAAATTCTTTGACATAAAACAACAGTCTTTTAATATTCTCCCCAATAGCCAAAAGACTTCCACAATAGTAGAATGACCTCAATGATTTAAGACTTACCAAATAGTCGAAGACTTCTAAAATAGTTGAAATACCACATTAGTCCAGAATTTCCACAGTAATCCAAAAATTAATCAGTCTGGACTACAACAATTGCCCCCTCTAGATTGAGTATATCTGAGAAATAGAGAATCAAACAGTACCATTCGCTTTACAGACCAGCTACACATTCTAAACAATCTTGTTTTGTTTAGCATGCTTGGCTAATAACATTTGTATCTGCAACAAGCTAAAATTTTACCTATTAGCTTTGTGGGTGGATCCCGATACATCCTCCCATATAGCAGGAATTTTCCTCACTTGTACGTCTAAAACCTAGAAACGAACACATGCTTCCCGCTTCCATTTTCCTTTTGGGATCTTAATAATCACAGAACTCTCAACCATACGATATAGCCTGCGATACAATTCTCCCTTCAACAGGATCAAGTTGCCTTGTGTGATTTCCATAGATCCATGGCAAATAGAAAATTTGCAACCATAAAATCTAACAGGCTTAAGGATATCATATTTTTACGCATCTTTGGGATATATGTCACACCATCCAAAGTATGCATAGTTCCATTAAACATCTTTATGTTTACCATTCCAACTTCCTTGATTTTACAAGTAGACCCATCACTGAGTGATATTGCACTAGCTCTATGTTTTTGGAACGTATAAAAATATTCCTTCCTTGAACAGATATGTAAGGAACTACCCGAATCCAATATCCAATCGCGATAATTAGTATCTACACACCTTTAGCGACTGTGAGGACATCGCTATCACTTACCAAGTTCAAAGAATGTTGGTTACTGTCATCTTGTCAAGATCCACTGTCCTTTTTCCTCTGAGGGCAATCCCGTTTGACATGACCATATTCTTTACAGTGGTAACACTGTATGCCCTTTTCGTTGACCCAAGATCTTGACCTGCTACCTTTAGATCTTTTGTCATACTGACCTTCCCGATTCTCACCATGTACGACAAGTGCTAATCCTTTTCCTTCTTCTACAGAAAATCTTTTGTGGATATCATGAGACAACAATGCTTCTTGCACTTGTTCCAAATTCACTGTATCTTTTCTATATAGTAAAGTAGTAATTAAACTATCAAATGAATTAGGAAGCAAAGTAAGAAGAAAAGGGCCTTATCTTCTTCTTCGATTTTCACATCAACCTTTTGCAGTTGATCTACAATACTATTGAACACACTGATGTGTTCAATCAAATTTGCACCTTCTTCCATTTTTAGCTGGTAGAGTTTTCGCTTTAGATGCAAATTATTAGTCAAGCTCTTAGCCAGATAAAAACTCTCCAATTTTTTCCATAATTTCGGTGCAGAATCTACGTTTAGGACAATGCTAACAATATTATCAGCAATAAAAAGTCGAATCATACTAACGCACCGTGATTTCAACTCATCCCACTCGTCGTCTTTGATTTTTTTGGCTTACCATCCTCGACTTTCAACATTGCTGCCAAACCTTATTGAATGAGGATGTCCTTTACTCGTCTTTGCCAGAGAGTAAAGCTTCCCTTTCCATCAAATCGATCCACAAAGAATTGGATAGAATTCTTCGCCATCTCTATACATTTAAAGTACTCCCCCGTAAATGAACCGCAGCTCTGATACCACTATTGGAAAATGAGGTGGGAAAAAACAGGAATAAAGTACTTAACAAACACGAACACAAGTTAGTTTATTGATATGAAAAGATTAAATAAACAAGATAGCGAATATATTAGGAGAACACATAAAATTTGCATAATTCGACAACTTGCCTACATCCACGGAGAGAACACCTGTTCTTGTTGCGTGCAAAGTTGTACAAATATAACACTCGTGTTTAATACCCAAATTCGAGCTCATAGCCCTTGTACACCCTTCACACAAACCCAAGAACACACTTTTCTCTTTAGCTCATTGTTTTCTCCTTTCTCCCTACATCCTAATCCTCTATTTACAAAGACCCAAACGAGATCCTAAACTGGCAAATTCTTTGACATAAAGCAACTGTCTTTTGATATCCTCCCTAATAGATAAAAGACTTCCACAATAGTAGAATTACCTCAATGGCCTAAGACTTCCCAAATAGTCGATTCTAAAGTAATTGAAAGACTAAATTAGTCTACAACTTGCACAACAGTCCAAATACTACTCAGTCTAGACTAGGATACCCAATTGTTCAAAAGTCAACCTCGGCCAATGATCCGATGACCGCCACCCCCACGACATGATTTTTCATTGACAAAAAAAAAAAATCTTAGAGTGCATTTAAGCGAACCAAAAAAAGACAACGGTAACTTGCCCTTTTTATTTTTTTTCCAAAAAAAAAAATAATGAAAAACGAGTATGTACAGTACAAAATAGATCAGAAACCAAAACTAAAACTGGCACAATAGATAGAATCTTTTTGAATACAGAATTGTCGAATTCAAAAACCGCAAACCACAAGCAAATCGGCATATCGTTAGGTTTAGTTCCGTCGGGCCTACCTTAATTCTTTTTTGTTTTCTACTAAACCTTGAACTTCCACTTTACATCTTTTTTGTAACTTATGTCAAATAAATAATTGAGTTTATTTAAAATAAAAAATTAATAAAAATAAATTTATATATGATAAAAATAAGTGAATTATATTAAAAAAAAAAGATGAGTAAAAATAACAAGTATCGTGACTTATTAGGCCATAAGATGTATGATAAACAAAGGTAATGCTTGGTACAATGATAAAACTACTCTATTTAGTTTAAAGTCTATAAAATTTTCACTCCAAAAAAAAAATTTCTCTACAAAATTTAAATAATTATACGTCCATCTAAATTTTAACCAAAATCCATAATTTGGGAGTTCCGGATAGTTGTTTTTAGTTATTCATTGGTGAGAAAATAGACTTTTTTTTTTTTTTTCCTTCCAATCAATAGACGACATAAGGATGGCAAATGCCAAATGACAATAATTTTATTGAGTGGTGTAAGATACACTCGCAAACAGACACAAGACGAAATAGAAAAACAAGCAAGAACATAGATAGTGCAAGACGGATTGAAATCTTAAGAAAGAATCTGGCTTACGAGCGGGCGTGCTCTGCACATGGCTTCCAAGGGGACTGCCATCGGGACTGTAATCCCTTCACCTTCCGTCATGTCAATTTCCTCCTGATCATTGACTCTCTTCCAGTCATAGCATTGGATCATTGAGCCCAGAGCCAATCCAATGATGCGGTTGGCTAAACTGATTCCAGGACAGAATCTCCTGCCTAACCCAAAAGGAACCAGCTTATGGGCCAGCGATGATCTCTCCTCCTTCTCATATCTTTCGGGCTTAAAAGTATCTGGGTCATCCCAGATGGTCGGGTCCCTTTGCAAAGCCCATGCATTTATCAGGACGATCGCGTTCCGCGGAATGTGATACCCTGCAATGGCGCAATCCTCTGACGCCCTGTGCGGGTCCAAAAGTGGAGCCGGTGGATACAGTCGAAGAGACTCTGTGATGATATTTTGGAGGTATGGCAACTTGGCCAGATCGGATTCTTCTAGTAAGACATCTTGGCCAATTTCCCTGTCCAATTCATCTCTGGCTTTCTTCAATATATGAGGGTTGTTGAGCAGGCTAGCCATTGTCCATTCCAACGTCACCGATGGTGCATCAGATCCGGTCAGCAAGGGCACCTGCAATATTTTTATATTTGAGACAAATAACTTAATAATCTCAACGCAGCTAAGTTATCACCGAATTTTAAACTTAGTGATAAAATTTTGCGGTGTAGGAAGTCCGTACCTCCCCATAATTAAATTCCTTCCTTATGCAATTGAAAAAAAAGAAGAAAAAAAAATATAAGATATTAACAAGTCAGCCTGGCATTTACCACACAGAAAATCAAGATTTAATTAGATTTTATTGTTATTTCTTTTTTTTTTTTGGTTTACAAAGAATTCTACTGAATATTTGGAGAGGAGAAAATAAAATTAGGTGAGATAAAATTAGGTGAGATTTGAATTTCTCACCTACTGGTTAAGGGACACTTCTCTCAACCAATTGAGCAAACTCAACCTCATTTTATTGTTGATTAGTTTTACTAAAAATTTTGTTTGGTCTCACTTAATTGTTTTTTTTTCTTCTTTTGTTTAATGTGACCCTGCACCTTTTTTATTTGTCCCGCCACCGAAAGAACCTAATCGTGCAACCAGATAAGACCCTCGTCTAGTCCGAAATCCAAATCCATTAAAAAAAAAAGTCCACCAACCTAGGACCTTATAGCTCACAAAATGGTGTGTATATATATACAGAAAACACAGAATGTGTAAGAAAAAAACCAAAATATGCAAACAACAGAATAAGATGTGCGCCAATAGTTAAAAATGTAAGTCTTATTACACATTTTGTTCAACTTATGGTACAAGTTGTTGGATCATCCGATTTTTTTTTTTTTTTGTGGAAAATTTAAATTTTAGGAAAATAGAATATTATTTTAAAGCAGCTGAAAATGACATTTTAACTGCGTCAAGAACGCGTTTAATTTTTGTATTGTATTCACTCTCTTGTTTTTTACCGGTTCATGCCATTTTGTAACATAACTAAAAAAAAAAACAAAAAAACAAAAAAGAAGCGTTCTTATGCCTTCATTTTGTCTATTGGAGATCAACATGGTTCAGGGAACGAGAATTGGCTCTGAACTTCTTGTTTTTTCTTTTGTCTCTTAACCTGATTCGACCGAGATGTCGTCAATAATATCGCAAATTTTACTCACTTTTAGCTAATAAAGCAAAGGGTAAGGGTACCTGGTCCGAGCGTGTCGCTTGCATAGAGGAGACCATGGGGCTCCCATGGGATAGGGGGGAATTTTCTTGCCCCCCATCGGCTGGTGGCACCCAGCCTGAGGTACCGACTCAGGCTGGGTACCTTTTTCCTAAAGCAAAAACAATAGTACACACACGCGGTGCTCGTTAATTTTTACTAATTTTTATAGAGACCATTATATGGACAGATACTGACTAGGTAGATTGTATTTACATGCGTTTAATTTATATAACTGTGAGTATTTTTTTTGTAATTATAACTAAAAAATGCGAAGTAAAAAAAATAATAATATTTTTTTATATCACTTTTTATTGTTATAATTACACAAAAAAATATTTTAGGCATCGTATAGATGTAGTGTGTCACCCGCGTCTGGCCATCGATTTTTTGCGAATTTTTATATTGCAGACTCGATGAGACTCTACCAAGGTAGCTCATAGATAAATATCTATCGGTACTTTTATAATTATGATGCAAAAAAACAAAAATGAAAAAAACAATGCAACAACAAAGAAAACTTCTATTCATACAAGCTAACATGGTAAATAGCATGAAAAGTACACATAATATATGGTGCGAATATATAGTAACAAGTCTCATAATCTGTACTGCAGTAATGGGTAAATTTCTTTTTCTATGTGATTGCAAAACATTTTTATAATTTGAAGGATAGATTCTTTCTTTTCTGGGAGGAAAAGAATTCTAAGAGTAAAAAAAATGTCTTATCGGAGATCTAAAAATTTATTGTAAGATTTACATGTTATGTTATCTATTTCACTCTTAATGGAGTATATCAAGATCGAAATCCTTGACCGCTGCTGCTGAGCTCACCCTTAATTTCTTGTGGACTTGAAGGATAATTAAATTTTATCAAATAATGTTTAGACCTAAAATACTATTAGTATAATATTATCAGGAGATTGCACTCACCAGTACAAACCCTTTGATTACTTCATCCGTGTAAAACTCGGGCTGCAACTTTTGCATGGAAAGAAGATTGTACACCACAGTTTCCAGGCTCTCTGAATCCATCCTGCTCCTTTGATTGTCGACAAACCATTGCAAGAATGCATGTGTCCTTTTGGCAAGATCTAAAACCTTCCTCTTGTAAACCCCACCATCGATCACGCTCCAAAAGGGCAAAAAATCCGCCGGATTCGATACCCCATAATAAATAACAAGCTCCTTAATCAGCTTTCTGAATCGGCTCGCCTCTGCCTCGTTAGCCACGTCTTCTTCATAATACCTTTTCCCTGCAATCATTCTGATCATAACATTGAATGTCAGCTCCATTAACATGGACTTCAGCTCTACCTTGGCGAAATGGGCAAGAGATTCTCGGGACAGTTTGGTGATCAGCCGCATGACTTCGTCTTTTCTTACGCTGGTGTGCATGTTCATGCGGTTATTTGACAAGATTTCGCTTGTAGCAATCGGGCGGAGGTTGCGCCAGTGGTCGCTGAACGAGGATTGGGTCAAAGTGCTGCAGTTGTAGCTTACGCACGCGCCCATCAGTGTTTTTGGGCGGTTGGCGAGAATAATGTCGTTCTTGGTGAAGCATTCCTCCACCGCAGACGGCGAGGAGACAATGACAACGAGGCGGGATCCGAACCGAAGGGAGAAGACCGGGCCGTGCTTTTGGGCGAGCTTCTGGAAAGTACGGTGCATGGGATGCTTTTGGAGGTGGAGGTGGCCAGTGATGGGGCGGCGGCCAGGTGGGCTTGGAGGGAGGTTTCTTCGGCTCGTTTTCGTTTGGTAATATTTGAAAGCGAGGAGGAGGAAGATTGCACCGAGTGAAAAATAGAAGACTGCGTCCGCCATCTTTGCTTCCTCTTCCCTTCAATGCAGCGAGGACGTGCTTAAGAATGCTGTCGCTAGGGTGAGTATATATAGTCACACGACGATGGAATTGTAATCTGATTTCGTTTGTAATGAATGAAGATTAACGCAAATTCATAAATATTTTTCATTGATATTTTTGTAGGCACAGTACACCACCCGTCATTTTTTGTCCGAGTTTTGTCTAAAATGCAACAAAATTTTAATTTTTTATGACCATAATAGTTTTTTCTATAATAGTAAAAGCATATTTTTACTTCTTTTTTTTTATAACAAAATTACTGTTATTACATAAAATTAAAAATTTATTCTAATTTAGATAATTTTAAAACCCAAAAAATCTCTAGCATTCTACTTTTTTTTATATTTGGGCACATGGCTACTGTTCTCTTCTAGGAAAAAATCTTGATTCTTCGAATAAAATAATAAAAAAAGAATAACCACATATTTTCTGCCGACATATTCGAAATCTGGATTAGTAGCATGTGACAAAAAAACGTGCCTCTAGTCCCTTGTCAGAGAACCGTGGTGACTCATCTGGGACACCATGAAACGCCGAAGAGTAGACGCATATTTTCGCGGACACAAGTTCATAGATATTCTTTACTGATGTTTTTGTGTGACTATTGTTCTCGTCTAGGAAACAAAAACTTGAGGAATAAAATAATAAAAAAAAGAATAGACACATATTTTTTAAGACATAATAAAGTTACAAAATTTTAATAATCTTATCATCAACTTCACAAGGCTATTTAAATTTTTGTGGTCTTTGTCCAACGTATAGAGTGGTATTGTGAATTAAGAAAAAATGTGTGTGTGCATGCAACGTGAGGAAGAGAGAAGTATAAAAGTGTGTGCCATAAAAATATTAAAGTGAGGTTTGTGTGGTGGTATGTTAGTGTAATAGATATATATTATTGTTGTAAAATTGTTCCTGTTTATTTGGGTACAACATCAATTGAGCCTATTGTTTCAATAAGGGGTGTCAGAGCTAGTTGTTGGAGATTGTTGTTCTTTGAGCGACAGTTCAAAGCCAGTCTGCACTTAAATTTTGCAAATGAACAGTTTGAGACGGTAAAGTCGGTGGACTTAAGATTAGGCTTAATTAGTATATAGTGCTGGACACGTAACTAAGTCATTGTAACAGATTTTTGTTTGATAAAAGTATTTTTTAATGTTTTATTTATTTATTTATTTTTTATAAAATGAGAAAATACTTGTTTGATAAAAGTATTTTTTAATATTTTATTTATTTATTTATTTATAAAATAAGAAAATACAAAAATCTATCAAAAAAAAATTGTCCACATCACACAATTAGCTGGTTCTTATACTATTTTTTTGTCAATTAATTGGTCTATTGACCCTACTTCTCTTTTCTCATAAATTACACACATTCTTTTTTAAGATGAGAATCACGATTTTTAAAATATAAATATAAACCCTAAAGAACCAAATCTACTATTTAGTTGGCTTTTTATTTATTTATTTTTTACTTGTGTATTTCAATTCAATTTTCTTTTCATCTTTGTGTAAGTGTATCATATTTGCCTCCTTCTTATAGCTAAAGGTATCCCACTAACAAAAACAATTAAGGGTTAGTGTAGAAAAAAAAAAGGAATTTTCAAACTTTTTCTAATTTTCGTATGTACTTATATTTGTACTCTGTTAGTTTTACCAAATATAACAAATGCTATTTTTGGATCTAAACATAAAACGTCGTTGATATCTGCTAACAATTTCTGTTAGAGGGCCATTAAGTGGACGGTAAAAAGAAGACGTAAAAAAAATAAAAAAATTTATTTATGTAATTAATTAGTTTATTTGTATAATAAAATATTTAATTTTTATAATAAAAAAAATATATATAATATTTTTAAATTTTATTATAATAATTTATTATTTTATTACATAAATAAACTAACTAAATGTAAGAACAAAATTTTCCGTTTTTTCCATGGCCTATTTTTTCTCGTCTACTTAAAGTCAAGGTAATTAGAATCGGACCCAACTGGACCGGTCGGTTTAACCAGTTAAATCGGTGGCCGGTCCTCAGTCCGGTTCGGTTTAGGCCTAAAAAAGGAATGTAGAACAGACCAAAAAAAATTGGTCAAAAATCGAAAAAATCAGTCAAAACCGAAAAAACTACCAAAAAATCAGTCCGGTTAAACCGGTTTAATTTAAATCAAAAAATTTTAAATTATAATTTGACTTAAAATTTTATCTAAATGATAACTAAAACTCTAATTTTAACTAAAATTTTAATTTAGTCCTCAATTGATTAAAATTTTTAATTTAATCTTTAAAATTAAAAAAAATTAATATTTAACCATTATTTATAAATATTATTTTTTCAATTAATTTTTATAAATTATATTTTGTTAAATATACTAATTATAATATTCTTAATGTATGTAAATATTAATATAATTCTTAAAATACACTTTATTTTAAATATTTATCATCATTCTTATATAATATAACATTTTATATGATTATATAAATTATATAAAATTTTAATTTTTATATATTTAACATTAAATATCAATTTTTACCGATTCAATTACAGTTATACCGATCGAATCAGTTGAGTTTTAAACTATTAATTTTTTTTTTTGTTCAGTAACGAGTTTAGTCCTTAAAACATTATTTAAAGTTTCAGTTGCTGTTATTGCCGTGATGTGACGCGTCAAGCTGGGACAAATGGCCACGTCACCATCCGTGCAAATCCTGTCTGAAAAAAAAGTTAATGTCTTCATTTTTGTCTTAGATAAAAATTAATAATTTAAAGATATTTATTATTTTTATATTTTAAAATTTATTAATATTATTTAAAAAATATTAATTTTAATTTTAATTAAAATATTATTAAAAAAATATTCAAAATATATATTATTGCTCCCCTAAAAATAGCTAGATTTGGTTTGGGGATTGGTTTAAGGCTCCGATTGGTTTTTTTTTTTTGAGAGGAAGGCCCCGATTGGTTGTCCAACCTAAGGTGTCCATTTTTAGGGTGGGCCCCAGTTTGGTGTAGGTAGGAAGAAATTAAAAAAAAAAGTGGCATGTATATAACAGAAATAAGGTAAAAAAGGCATAAATTCGGTAAAAAAACAAAATGAAGAATTAGGAAAAAAAAAAGAAAGTAAATTTTTAAGGTTCCATTACTTAGATATATAATTTACATTTTATAAAAAATACGTAATTAATTTAAAATTTTAATATATTTTTTATAATTTAATAATTTAAATTTTTATATATTCACTTTATATTTAATATTATACACTTATACAAATTTTTTCAATTTTTAATTGCGATTATCATTTTGCACGCACGCCTACTTACCTGTATGATTTCCATTTGCCTAATAGACAGCCTTTTTAAATGGGAGCATAGTAACTGCTATGAGAGTGTTCAAATAAACTGTAACTTTCGGTTAATCACATCAATCGAATCCAATCAAACTGGCCTATGCAATTAAATGAATCGATTTCATCTTAGAGTAATCAAATCGAAGCAAAATTCAAATTTTTAATTCAAATTCAATTTATAAAATTAAAATACAATAATTAACCGCATCAAAATTTTGTGTTCCGATATATATATATATCATATTTCCTACAATGTCCTAAAATATATTAATTTGTTAGGGTATAGAGGAAAAAAAAAAGCACTGATTCAATGAAAACTTATTTGACAAATATTATTATGTCTCAAATAATAAATTATTTATATTTAAAAAAAGATAATAAATTTAAGAATTAGTTGAAAAATAATTTTGAACGAATATATTCTATTACATTGACCAAATAAATTACAATTATTATTAATATAAATTCACTTAACTAAATAGTCAACAGAAACCGAGCCGAATTTGTACGGAACCGAATACTGAATACTAAACAGGCAAATCAATTTAAACGAGGAAGGCTCCACCGTTATTTTACTCAGTCTATTTACCAACAAAATTTTTCCACTTCTGTTAAATAATTTTTTCGTAATGCTACAAAGGCGCAACTGATAACTAACTTAATGATAATTTATACTTATCGTAACGACAGATCAACAAATCGGAATTCTTGCTAGCATGTGGAAATTTTTTCAATCAAAGGACAACTTAGAAGAACCATTATGACTTTCAACCCTAAACATAGCTTATGGCCAACTTTCGTCTGAGATTGCCCAAATATCCAGTACATTGAACTGATTAATCTGAACTAACTCAAGTAGAACCTCGAATAACAGTAAAGGCCTCCAAACAGATATTTAATACACTGCATTCTTAAAATTCGAACATGAAATCTTTGGTTAAACGATAACGGACTCCTACTATTCGTGCCAGCGCCTACTGGTCTTATGGTCAATATGTAAATATTCTTGCTAGCTTATCATTAAACCCCTAATTAGAATTCGTTTTAAGCCAAAATTTAATCGATATGGGGAGAAGGCTTTTTTTTTTTTTTTATGCATAATACTACAAAAGAGCAATCGAGTACCAACTTAATAATACTTATCATAAAAAAAAAAGTAACAAACTAGAATTCTTGCTAACACATGAAAGTGTACTCAATCTAAGGGATAACTCTGAAGAATCACTGTGGGTTTCAACACTGAACAAAGCTTCTGGCCAATATGTAGGTCATCATGCTAGCTTTGCCGATGGTTAAGTTCCATTTTTGAGTAATGCTACAAAGGACCAACTGATTACATAACTTAAACATAATTATAGAAAAAAAAAAAAAAAAAAGAGCTACATATTTGAATTCTTGCTAACATATGGAATGCCAATCAATCTAAGGGACAACTTTTAAGTTTGTCCATTTTTCCGTTTTGCTACAAAAAAAGGCAACCGCTTTTTTATTTAATTATACCTAAGGTCAAAAAAATGCATCTAATTGAAATTCTTGCCAATATGAAAATTTATTCAAATAATGGGCTTATCTAAAGAATCATTGTGGCTTTCATCCCTAAACCAATCGGCAACCCAAATTGTATGTCATCATGCTAACTTTAAAATCTAAACATATATATCATTTAGGTTCCTTGAACAACACATATATATCATTTCAACAACTCTATAACGTATGCTGCAAAAAAACAACCGATTACTAAATTAATGATAGATCGCATAACAAATACGCAACAAACTTGAAATTTCAGCCAACATGGATTTTTACCATAAACCAATTAGCAGCCACGTTAAATGTGATCATGATAGTTTATTGAAAACCGATTACTAAATGGCTGAAGTTTTACGGCAAAATTTAAATGATGCTAAAAAGGGCATTTCGCCTGCTTGGTTATTGCTACGAAAGAGCAACCGATTATTTTTATCATGATACCTGACGTCACGAAAAAGTAACAAAATGGAATATAAGTCAATATATGAAAATTTATCATTGGTGCTTATTGCGACAAAAGAGCAACGGACTGCATTATTATTGTCTCATAATGTCTAAACACTGCAGCAAACAGGAATTTCTGTCAAGTGGATAAATATGATCGAAACATGGGTTATATTTGAGGGACCAACTTCAGTTTCTGCACTTTCCATGGGCATGACTGTTGTCCCGTTGTACTCGATCCGCAATTTGAATATTGCCATAACTTAATTTTACGCCAAAATGCAATAGTTGCTAAACAGGCGAGGCATATATTTGTGCATCAGGTTAGCAAAGAGTAACCAATTGCTTTCTTACTGATAAATTTGTTGTGGAAAGGGAGAAATATGAATAACCGCCAAATTAAGTTATATGCTAACTTATAACTTGCCTAAGAATATATAGTGTTGTTAGAAATTTGTTATGATTTTTTTTTCGGTTTAATATCTAAAAAAAATTACAACCTCGTGTTAACCAACAAATATCTCACCACCTTTCAAAATTCATTATTTAGGCTTTGCGTGAATTTTTCCTAAAAAATTTATCATTTTGTTTAATTTAATGAGCAGAATCCATGAAAAATAGTGACTTATCACGATAATGTGAATCAGATGTTGATATATAATATAAAAATATAATAACCACAATTCACGTTTGATATAAAAAATGGCCATTAAACTTGACAATGAGATAGATTTATTGAAAAAAAATTCTTATAAACTTTAAATTGTGAAATTTTAAAAGTTATATTATATTTATTTATTTGTTTATTTACGTAAAGCTCATAGTCCTTAATATTGGGATATCAATATTTTTAATCCTAAACTTTTAAATTTTTTTACATTTGAATTTTAAATCTTTTTGACATTTCATTTGAGTTCTAAATTTTTTAATTTCATACTACGTCAGTCCTTTAAATTACAAAAAGTGGTCAATCGATTAATAAATGAGTTTAACTTAATAAAAATCATTTTAAAAAAAATTAAATATATGAATTAAATATTTTTTTCATCAACAAAATATGCATATTAAATATTTTTTTAATCAATAAATAACGAATTAAATAAGTAACATGTATATTTTTGATAAAAAAGACATTCAATTCATATATTTAATCTTTTTTTAAATAATTTTTTGTAAAGTTAAAATTATTTTTTAATAAATTGATCACTTTTGATAAACAGATGTACTGATTTAGTAGAAAATTAAAAAATTAAAATAAAATATCAAAAACATTTAAAAATTAAATGTAAAAATTTTTATAAATTTAAAACTAAAAATATTGATATTCTCCTTAATATTTACTTTGTCGTCAACTTCTTTCCATCACATGCCAGCTGGATTTCCGGCGGTATGATTTTGCTTCTGCGACAATGGCTCCGATTCACCTCATCACACGCTCCTTTCTCCGATCACTGCCGTACATTACAATCAAGAAGCTAAGCTGGATTTCTTTTTTTTTTTTGGGTCTGAACCGAACTCGCCAAGGTTTCACTCAAGCGTTGGACCTCTTGTGGCAAAGAACTATACCCTTCCTCTTTTTCATTATCTTCCTAAAATTTCTTTTTAATCTTTTTCCTTTTCTTTTAAAAAATTATTTACATTTTATGATTTTCGCGTAAATGCTTTTACTTTATCTTTCCCAAAATGCCTTTCACTTTTGAGCCCTATTACATTTTCTTATTAAAAAAAAATACTTGTATATAATTAATTAAATTTAATATATAATTAACTTAATTATAAGTGTAACTAAATAAAATAAAATAAAAATAATTTTGTCTTCTTCTACTTAATTATACTTTCAATTAAAATAATTATATATTAAATTTAATTAATTATATTCAAACGTTTTTTCAAATACTTTTTTATATTCGGAACTCTAATTTTTTTGTTTATTTTTCCCCGCATGTGATTTCCGTACCAGTGCCCTTCACTGATTTTCGCTTATTTTCTATTGGTGCATGTCAATCAGGACCTTATTACAGGGACATTTATACGAAGATATCAATATTTTTAATTTTTAATTTTTAAATTTTTTTATATTTAAATTTTAAAATTTTTTAATATTTTATTTAAATTTTTTAATTTTTTATTTAAATTTTTTAATTTTTTAATTTCATACTATATCAGTCCTTTAAATTACAAAAAGTGATCAATCGATTAATAAATGAATTTAATTTAATAAAAATTATTTTAAAAATATTAAATATATGAATTAAATATTTTTTTATCAATAAAATATATATATTAAATATTTTTTTAATTAATAAATATACGAATTAAATAAATAACATTTATATTTTTTATAAAAAAAACATTCAATTCATATATTTAATTTTTTTTAAAATAATATTTTTTATAAAATTACAATTATTTTTCAATAGATTGATCACTTTTAATAAACAAATGAGTTGATTTACTAAAAAATAAAAAAATTTAAAATTTAAATAAAATATTAAAAAAATTTAAAACTAAAAATATATAAAAAAAAATTTAAAAATTTAAAATTAAAAACATTAATATACCAATTTATCTAAGCCTTAAACTTTTCCCATTTGAAAATCACCGATTCCCGTAGTTTCTCTACAACCAAAACTGTAATCGTTCCCGCACTTCCGCCCCTCTCCACGAGCGTCTTGGACTGTTGTCTTTGGTATGCCTCAATGGCGGCTCTTGATCTGAACTGCTTGTGCGTTCCAGGCCAAATCTCATATAACAGAGTTGGAGGCATAACCCACGTCGTACTCTGCGGTGGTTCCGTGGCTGCCCTCATCGCCGCTCTCTCCTTCACGGACCCCGACCGTCAGCGTCGACCTCAAGCTGAGGAAGTCAATGGTGAAGGTTGGTAATTGTAAATGTACAAAGAAGACTAGTTTTGCCGAGGAAAATGAAAAACTAGATGTAGAAAGGTACAACGCAGAGTTTGAGGCAGTTAAATATTATATGCATTATTTAAATATTATTTTACATCAAATTTAATCGTATATTTTATAAGCATTTTAAATTTTTTTTGGCCCTGTTAATTTATGAAGTGATAAAGTTAAGAGATATTTGGGTTAGTTTTTAAGAACATATATTTACATTTTATTTTTAAAAAATAGAGAGATGAGTGTTTAATTAATTTTTTTAAACTGTTATTTGATTCTATTTATTTTTTTATATGACATCCTAAAAATAATTGATTGAAAAGTAATCCAACGTTATTTTTTATTATTTTTTGAGTTATTTTTTAATTTTTAATATTAATAATAATTTATATAGAATAAAATATTCTTAAATAATATTTATATAAATTTATAATTTTTTTATTTACTGTTTAAATATGATTTGTTAATTGTTATTAAATTTCATCAATATTTATATAAACGTAACACTTTTATATTTTAATAATTCGTAAATATTTTTTATTTCAAATTTTCATTAATATTGATATTTAAATTTTTTTTCAAACATTATATTTTTTATTATCTAATAAATATTAATATTTTTGTGAAAAATAAAAATTAAGTAAGAAAATTCTTAATAATATTTATAAAATATTTATTCTAAAAATAAAAATTATAAAATATAAAGATAATTTTGTTAATATAATATGTTAATATGAATTAAATGTCTAAATTAGTTTTTAGTTATTTAATAATAATAGAAAGTATAAAGTTAACCAAACACTTCATTAATTTTTTTAGTAATCAGTAGCAGCCAACAGTAATCAGTAATCGATAGCAGTAATCAGTAATCAGTAACAATAATTAATAATAGTAATATTGAACAAGTAAGTCAAATAGGCCGTTAATGTGTAACATATGTATTAAATATGTGAAAAAATTAATCTTAGTCTTTTTCTGCATCAACGAATTTCTTCTGTACGTGTATCAGAACTCTTTTGTTAAATAAGGAGGAATTTCAGGGCGTCTTTGGATGTTTCTTGGGGTTGATACAAAGGAGACTTTAACGCGGGCTTTGGCCAAAGGCTACGAAGAGATGAAAGAATGGTATCAAGTGGCCACAGGGACACCATGGAAGCATGACCACGCGAAGATCTTGAGCCATATTTTCTAGCTATAATTGATGGCTGGTTTCAGCTTACCTCTAGGAAGAGAGTGCAATGTCTCTGCTAGATAGACACTCAAGAAGCATCTTTCAACTTTGTACCCCTTTGGATAGTTATAATTCCAATAATTCCAATCTTGGTGCTGACATATGTAACTTGAGAATCTTTGATTTGATTTGAATGGCTGTTAATCTTGATGTTGTGGTGTAATGAAAAGATTTTACTACTGAAATATTTCATCCTCGTAACTTTGATATATACAACAAAATTCTCCACACAATCCGCGAAAAACTTGCAAGAAGAATATGAGAACAACCAACAAAATTGGTATGATGCACTAAAAAGGAACTACTAAAATACATGTTCCTGTCCATTCATTACGGTGGCAATTTTCATTGTTTCTAGTATCAAACACTACGTACATTCATTGAAGTTCTCAAAAGTCATCAAATTACAAAGCAGCAAGGTAGTAGCAAATTGCATATGTCCTAGACAAAAGATCATGAAGCAATTGTAGCGGCTGGTATCTGATCAATTGAGTAGATAATCTGTGTAGAGCTTTGACCCATCTATGATTAAACAATATTTAAGTCAATGAAGGCACAATGAAACATGCAACAAAAACTGGCCAGAGGATCCAAGGCCATTGGAGTCATTCCAATTCAGCAGAGTAAATCACAACCACCCCAGTTGCAACAGCAATTTGGTTTGTAACAACAATCTAACAAGTTAAATTCTCCTTTTTTTTTTTTTTTTTTTTTGGGTATTTGAGACTAGAATTTGAATTAATTTCCATATGTCTTAAAAAACCACTCTCAGTACTAGTCGACCAAAAATTGATTGATGCTCTTATGACTATATGATTATAGACATTACCAAATAAATGTAGGAGAGAAATTCAGAACTCATTAGCGGATTTAGGAGCATCAAGATTCTCAAACTATTTATTAGAAGAAAAGAACTCATAAAATTCTTCTGCAAATAAAAAATCACATCAAATGCAGTTGTAATTTACTAAACATGAATCCCTGACCAATATAAATGATATTGGAGAGGTATAACCTATTCCAATTGATGCAGTTTCTTATATAGTCTGTAGATGACACAAGCAACAAAATTCAGTGCCTTTACAAACACAGAGAATGCTACCTTTCTATGGCGCAATAAGAAGCCAGCGTTTGTATTACAAACAACATTTAACGATTAATCAATGGTATAAGTTAGGGGATGATCCCAAACAGTCTTCCCAGGTAAAAACATCACAGCAGACAACAAAATTAATGTCCCTCCAAAGGAGATGCTTAATGATCCCGTTGCCTTCCGCTCCATTAGCAGCTTGTCCAGTGGTTTATTCCACTGAAATTGTCCTGCAGACAGAACGGGATGATTCTGAACAGTCTTCCTTGTAGAAACAATACTGCAGACAACAAAGTTAATGTCCCTCTAAAGGGGATTCTTAATGATCCGATTCCCCTCTGCTTACTTAGTCATCCTGAGGAAGCAGCTTAACCGGTGGCTTATAGCATTGAAATAGTCGTGCAGACAGGGTCTTCAGCTTTACGGGTAAATCATGCTCCACTCAAGCGATTTTCCCAAGTCCCATATTTTGAGCTGAAAGTGCCTCCACCGCTCTGTTGTGCATACTCAGAAATAACTGCTCTGGTGCAAACATCCCAGGTCCTTGCTATGTCACTGAGTGACATAGGGTGTGAAAGGCTTCGAAGAGAAGCACTCAATCTTAACTTTGCCTTCGCAGAAAGATCCTCGTAGTCATTACTGTTGCAATACACAAAAAAGGAGAAAATTGTGATCAAGCTGGAAAACACAAAATACAGTAAAATTTTTTGGCAATGCTATTGATCTAGGCTGATGTGCATCACAACATGCAGGTATAATTATGTTACGGCTTCTTCATTATCCCAGTTCAAAATAGCACGGCAACCATAATCCTATTAGCCCGAACATTGAGTATCTCATTTTCTTGAGTCATCAGAAGCTACTCAATTTTCAATTAACAGATTATTCCAATTAAGAGCAAGCAATCTTTTCCAGCCTTCGAACGCAGCTGCCAATGTCTTGGAAGTGCATAACAGATGTCGGAAAAAATTTTGCTGAAGCCTACGTTTTCTGAATATGGATGCTTAAGCTTGGGAGAAGGAAGAAAATAGCACCAGCAATATACTCAAAGAATCTCTTCATCACAATGACCAACATAGCATAAGAATGAACTTTATGCTGAAATTTTGTAAATGAAGAAAAATCAGCATTTTGGTATAAAAAGCAGACCTAGCCATAGTCAGCTTATATCCGCAACCCATAACCTCGGCCTTACAAAGTAAATAATAAGGCAAGCTCAAACCCCCTACTCCATGTATTCTTGGAAGCTGGCTGAGTGAGTCTATGTTTGAAACAAAATTCCAAAAAGGGACTTAAAATTGGCGGAAAAAAGCAAAGCACAACAGCACTGAAAATGGTTTAGCTTCCACAATCATATTTGACACTAGAAGTTTCCTAGAACTAGTCCTTAGACCTCCAGTTTCCACACATATTTAAACTAGATTTCACTGATTAATATAAAAAAGAACATTTACTTTTATTGCCATTGAGAACGTGGAACAGAAGAACAACAAATTATAAGTCTCTTCCAACAACTTAAGCTACCACTGATTCTTAGACTTCTTGTGCGTGAAAAATAGCTATATCATATTGCCCCAAACCCCATCGCCCCTCAAACATGCACACAAAGCAACATCTTAATCAGAATGCACATTTCCCATACCTGACCTCAACAGAAAGCTTGTCTAGCAATACTGGGGAGCAATTTGGATAATTTGCAGGCACAAGCAATTTAAGGGGTTGGATCAGTGACTGCGCAACAATGAAACACGTTTAAACCCAAAAAGTATGGTGCTGGTGGGTATTACATTACTCAATATTAAAAGGTCTACAAGCCTACCGTTTGAGAGGAGGCATACAATGATTTTAAACTAGGACTTAGAGCCACAGTGCTAAAGGAGCATTTGACAATAGTTCCTTCACCCCTTTTGGCAGGGGCAGCTGCTGTTGCACTGTGATTAACATCTTCATTGCTCACATTGACCACCGTGCCAATAAGTTGCTGATTTATTTCCCATATCTCCTCCAAAAGTGCATGATTGGCCTGCCACATAAATTTAATCATCCAGAAGGAAAAATCAGCATTCTAGGACAGCTCAACATACAGTTACAATGTAAACAAGTAAAAGGCTAGTAAAATTTCCAATCCTACAATAGGCTCAAATATTTTTTTCTTCTCTGTATCTAATGTACTTTCTTCGCTTTTTTCTTTGTTATGTAACACTTGTTCCAAAATCATGTGCAAATATTGGAGCATGAAATACACAAAAAATTGGCATGAGATCTTATAACATGAAAGAAATTCAGAGAATAAGATCTCCCACCCAGCAGAGACCAGTAAATGGCTTTATTGTGGAAGCAATGAGAATCCATGTCCAAAAAAATTTCTAAGTAGCGTAGAAACTTATATTACTGAAGTTACCTCAATTCTTGGCCTCTTGATACTTGGCATTGCAGTTGACTCCATATCAGATGCTTCTGGCTCAGCCAACTGCTTATAACTGTCACTCATGCTACCAGCTGACGATACAACGTTCAAGGGCGTGGCAGTTATATAGCACTGCATTTTCCTGGTGTCAGACATCCCATCTTTGTCGATGAAATTTCTTTGTTGAAGACGGCAATTTGTTGCAGCTCTGGACCCAGTGCCCGAGGCTGGTCCCACAATACTATCCATCAGACAGACCACCGAGCCAATATCGCTGACAGAAGCACCCAGTGCTTCAGGAGACATAGACTTAATCTGAGATGAAAGTTAGGGCATGAAAAAAAAAGCTTCATTCTAAGTCAACTCTAAAAACAACAAGAAAATATTCAGTATTATATCTTATTCATTTGCATAAGAAAAAGGGTAAAGAAAAAAAGCATGAGTACCGCCTTAATCAAGCGCTCAAATGGTTGCTCTGTAACATTTGACTTGCTGGAAATAGTTGCCAATGCAGTAATATCTTGAGCACCATCTGGAAGCAAAGGTGAGGCTGGTATACCAGGAGTATTAATTGCAACAGAGGGAGAAGTTTTTTGCCCAGCAATTGTCTGTTGCTGTCCAACATTTTTAGAATTTGAGAGAGAAGGAGTGACAGGCATGGTTTTCTCAGAATCTCCCAGTGCAGGGGATGGAACTAAAGGAGTTGAAGGGGAAGGGACAATAACAGGGGAGTTTGCTGATTGCAAAGGAATTCCAGTATTTATTAATGATGATAGTAGATCTTGCTGGTCAACTTGTGGAGAAGAATGTTGGGGTATTTGAGAGGAAGCAGCGGGAAGCATCTGTGGTGAAGAGATAGGAAAAGAGCCTCCTGCTTTCATTTGTTGATGGGGATAAGCTGCAAGCTGACTTGATAAGAGATGTTGCTGAAAGACCCCGGGCTTAACACCCATTCTCTGCCTAATCGTTGGCTCATTGGGAACAGTTAATTGGTGCAGTTGTGGCATCTGGCATATCTGCATCTGTGCAGGCAGCTGCTCCTTCAGTTGTTGGTTTAACTGCTGCTGCTGTTGTTTCTGCATCTGTAATGAACCCACCATATTTCCATCTCCTGAATTTAAAGTCAAGTCTGTTTGAAATGCATTCATCATTTGCTGGGATGTGCCAATCCTCGACATAGATGACACAGAATTATGCTGCATGATAGTCATATTGTTCTGTTGCACAGCTGGCACAGAACCTTGCAAGTTCATTCTTTGCAACTGGGGACTCACTTGACTCTCGTGCGACTGCACTTCAGGAATTTGGGATAGTGATTGCTGCATGGGTTGCATATGAGGCTGGGGAAGTTGTCCTTGCTGTTGTGAAGGAATATGCTTTGTCGGGCTATTTGTCATTATAATATTAATTATCTGCTTCTCATAGGAATTTAACTTGTCCTTCATGATAGGAGTAATATTACTCTTCGAGACATGTAGGAATGATATAATCTGCTCCAACGCAGTCTTGAATATTTTTAGCTTTTCAAGTTGATCTGTTTTTGGCCGTTGTGGAAGAGACTCATACTAGGGAATGAGAAGAAAAATATATTTCAGCTATAAGATTGAATAAAAGCTTCAAGACATGTAGGAATGATATAATCTCCTCCAACACAGTCTTTGTTCACTCATTCATCCTTCATTTATGCATCTCTCGCCCCCAACCCTTTCTTTACCTCTCTTTCTCACTCTCTCTCTCAAATTCTTTAGCATCTCAACTTGATCTGTCTTTGCTTGTTTGCAGAAGAGAATAATGGAAAATGAGAAGAACATACATTTTCGCTATGAGATTGAGAGCGTGGATTGAACTTTCATTTGAACAAACTTTCTTTGTCTAATCAGTCTTCCTACCTTGGTCAATAGCATTCTCTCTCTCTCTCTCTCTCTCTCTCTCTCTCTCTCTCTCTCTCACAGATGTTGAAATAACTTTCTTTGTCTAATGTCTTCCCACATTGTGCACGGGTCCCTCCCTCCACCTTTTGGGGTAGAGGGCGGGGGATAGAAGGTGATTCAATGTAGCTTAGATGGTTCTCCCTCTCTGCTTCCCCTCCAAATCATACAGTCACCAAACTAGAGTCAAGAATGGGCGTTCAAGGAGAAATTAGGCAATGAATTCAAGGTTAAAGACATGAACATTTTACATACCTGCTGTAACTTAGCAGCAACTTTCTGGTGCAGTTCATTTAATTCAAGATAATAAGCCTCCTTTATGGCTTTGATCTAAGAAATAGGCAAACAAGTATGACAAAGTCAACTGAATGCTCCAAATCTTTAGGTGCAAGACAGAGAAAGCTTGAATGTTCCAATCATGCTCATAAGGAATTAATTCTCAAAGTGGACCAAGACCAAAAGCAGGTGTAAAGGAAAATGCATGGACGAACCCCTCAGCAGTTTGAAAAGGTATGGATGGATTATTCTTCAAACTTTAGAGAGGTTCACTTATGTTGTCTCCATCTAAACTTCTTCAAAATGATTCCTTCACAAAATTAGGGATGAATGCATTTTTTTATAGCCATCCGTTCTCCATTCTGAGAAATAATTTGCATCTCTAAGTCTTCAAAATAGTGATTTCCCATATATTATATAGACAATGAGTGCTCATTTCCACTCTTACGTGCTTTGCCTGATCACAAAATCTCTTGGCTTGCGTCACACATGCAATTATGAAAATATAAAAGAAAACAAAGTCCATTGTTTCACTTTCATACAGTCATGGATGTATTCATCATTTTAATTACCAAAAATCACCTTCTCCCCTCCCGTTGATCATTCATGTTTATGTTAAATTGGGGCAACATAAAAACATGTTCAAATTATCCAAAAATTTTATCGGAAGTTGCAAAAACATCAATTGTGCAATGAAAAGGTAGAAGAAACCTAAGAAGCCCACAATCTTTAAGAAGTTGTAAAGTTACCTTTTGATGGACATCCTCTTGCCAATCGCCTATGTTTATATGTGTGGTCAGTTCTGTTGAATCTAGTGAATCTGCAGCAATTACACAAGTATTATCATACACAAAGTCATATGAAGAGAACACATAAGTACAAGTCGGATTGCACCGTGTATCAACTTGAACACTGATAGACTGGAATGTCACAAGTGAGACAACATATGCACTAACCATATAACTAAGCTATAGTATAGAGTCGCCAGGAAACTTTAACAACCAATTCAGCACACTTACAAAAGAGTGAATCAATTTTTTACATTGCAAAGAGGAATAAAAATGAAAAACTGCTGCAAGTATATGAATGATAAGAAGCTAACAAAATTTATCATGCTTGAAGGCATGGCCCCAGCATACAAGAAGGGATGCCACTTATGTAGTCAAAAAGCATATTAGAGAATCCTTAATTGTAAGAAAATGGGGAAATATGGCAATTTATTCATAGTCGCATCAATGGTCAATATCCTTGTACAAAGAAAAAAACAAGGAAGCTTAGCCATTAAAAGCTTCTCCATGACTAGAAATAATCTTGTCAGAGTAGTAAGCACCACAATGTTTACACATATTTGACACACAAAACTGTTCTGTAATTTTAGTGTATCAGAATACTTTCTGAATAATCTCCCTAATGGTGGATGCATTACCCTATTACAATGAGGAAAATTCGTTCCTGTTGTTAAAATCAATGAAAGGTTTTAAGTACTGTCATTTATCCAAAGCATGAGATGGCAGATGCAGTGTGATAGACTTAATAAACCAAGTAGATTGTTGGTTCTCTGATAATTGCTACTCAAGAAAAAAAGAATGAAAGCATGGCACCAAGAGAGATTCTTGTGAAAACAATGGTAAAAAGCTAGAAATGTTCTGAATCATTAGCATATTTTCTTAACATACTTATCAACTCTGAGCTGTGTCGCTGCTGCTGCATGAGCGTATGTGGGAGATTTCCTTGCTGAAACTTCTGTTTCATAAGCTGCTGATAAAGACGATGTTCAGAGTTTTGGGATGGCTGTTGTTGTTGTGGTGATGCTTGTTGAATAACAGGCATTTGCCCCTGATTGGCAAAAATATAGGTAGGCACCCCTTGCCTCATTGAATTACCCAGCAACTTCTTCGGGATGCCAGAAACGTTCTGCATGTTAGTATTTTGGCCAACAACACCAGAGACAGAAGACTGGTTTGAACTCAAAACAGTTGGCAGTGCCGATGCTAATCCAGCAGAACTTTGAACTCCACTAGATGCCATATTATTCTGCATGTTTTGAGATACCAGATGCTGGCACCCTTGAGATTGATTAACTAATAAAGGGATTGGAAGTGACTGCCCTTGATTGTTCACTTGGGGCTGTACATTGTGTAAGACTGTTCAAGAAAAGATAAGAAAAAAGTCATCTTTGAATACAACAGCCAGGAAAGCACAGACCATAAAAATGAACAAAATCCGGTCGACTCATCTGTAGATCCACTTAGTACTGAAGAAAGAATTTAGTTAAAATTGGATTAATCAAATCACAGAATTGTAGTCCACTATGATAACAGGGAAGCAGAGAAGAAAAGCATGACATTTGAATCTCAAGCAAAGTTTTCCAATAATTCAAAAACTTTCTTAAAAGTTTTACAGATTCTTAACGGCATGGGCAGCAATGCCCATTGCCAGAAGCAAAATTGCAGACATAGTATATTCATAACTCAGACAAAAGACTCAATTGAGAGCAATGAAGCAAATTAGACATGAAATACAAGTTTCTACTGCGATAGTATACTTCTCAAAGCTCTGTGTTATTATTACCTCCAGGATCTTGGAGTTTGCTACTGCTACCAACAACACTGGATGGCAATGTGTTGGGTAAAGAATTTTGATACTTGGTCTCCATTGTCACCATCTTCAAAGATATTTTCCGTAGATAATCAGTCTGCAGTCACAAATCATCGAAAAATAAAAAAAAAGGAAAAATCTAGTGACCCCAAAATAGCAGGGAATGGACAGCAAAATCATAGTAATATGGCTAATTTCAGTTTCTTTTACTGCATCTCCCAACCGCAACATCCCCTCCCCGAGCGGCACCATAGAAAAATCCCTCCCTGCACGTAGGAAACATTTCCCTCCCGCTAGAAGATCTCTTTGCAGTGCCAAAATAAGCAAATTTGTAATGCATCAAGAGCTTAGATTGCTAAACTTTTTAACGTTCCAGTGCCAGTTATAATGCTGAATAAAATAAATTTGAAAATCTGAGCACTAATGAATTACCTGGTCTGTGGCCACAGAATAAATTCTCTCCTCAAACCTCACAGCAATGATTTTCAGCTTTTCTAGTTCTTCTTGGCTAGAGAATGGAAGGTGCTTCTTTAATATCTCAATTCTATGGATTCATGGCAAGGTATTCGATGTGTCACAAACATTTAAGAAAAGAGCATTAGTAGTAGCAAAACAAAATTGGCAAACACTTTCAGCAACATAAAAGTTGAACCAAACAACAGAAAAAAAAAAGTATAAAATCTAGTAGAAGAATCACATGACACCCAATTATCCATTCACTGAAGTACACACACTAAATTTTTTTTTTTTTTCTTGTAACTTTGTTTCTATTAACGTAATTGCACATGCAATTCTGGAGACAATAAACTGAAAGGAGAGTTACTATGCTTCAGCTTGCCAATAACACCTAAGGAAACTTGAAATTCCTGAATTCAGTATGGCAATATTGTCATGAGAGTTGAGCCACAAAAATTCCCAGGAAAAAAAAAAATCTCACATTCTGTTCACAATGTTCTGCCGTGCATCCAGCTGCAACTGAGCTCTCCAATCACCTGTTTCCATGGTAGTTTCTTCTCCAGGCTTAGCAGGTCTCAAGTTATTGGTATCCATCCGATTTTAACCAATAGAAATATAACTGCTGCCAACTGTACAATAGAAGACATGCTGATGATTACTATAAATCCCAAAAGAGAAGTGAAAAACTGCATAAAATGAGAGAAACACTACAACAAGGTGATACTTGCACAACATGAAACTGATAATTGAGAATTAAGGAATATATTCGAACGAATTCCATTGGTAGAACATGCCTTCCTAAATTTACTGCACATCATCACCATCTATTAAAAGAAAGTAGATGTGATCCAAAGATCTTATCGGATGATTTGCTATGAATCCTGCCTAATAGAAAAACATTCTCAATTCTAGCCCAAAATGTAGAGAGTCAGTTAGCTAGTTTCATCTGCAAAGAACGAGTTTGCCGAAGTTCAGCCTAGTTCGCTTGTAGTTTTATGACACTATCAAGATGATATTCTCTCTTGTCAGTTGCTATGGCACTATTCCAGATCAATACAAATCTTTCCGAAAAAACAAAATAAACGCATTTAAATGCTTTACTTGCAAAGGATTATCCCTCCATACTTTAAAAAGCAACAATTTTCTCAACTCGCCTAAGAACAAAGTTGCCTGCATTTGTAAGACAATTCTGCATGGAAAACTTGATAACCAAGACCAATCAATTCTCACCAGCACGTCACATAGAGTGTGGTCGACTTCATTGAACTAGTTGTGGGACTGGGAGCACTTACTGTGGGTAAAAATAATTATTTCACAGTGATCAAATTTTATAAACCTGAACAAATTTTATTCAATCATTGAAAATTAATTTTTTCGTTGATTATACTACAATTAAGAAAATGTGAGTACAAAAATGACATGCAAGCAAAAGTAATTAACATCTAATTACTCAAATTCATGATCATTTTTTTAATATATTAGTAATACCAATACCAGTGCATGCATTCCAATAAAAAAGTACATGGTTTAATCAGTAAGCAAGGTTCAAAAACTAGTCCTCCCATATCAGGGATGTCACGATGAAAGGAAGCGAACTTTTTCAAATGACAGCATTGGAAATGAAACACCTAGCAGTAAAAATAATACAGAAATTTTTGGGAGGGTAAATTTTTGCCACCTGCTGCATCTCTAGAACAAAGCATCTGATCAGTTGCATCTCTGACCTCAGAGATGACCAAGAAGAATAATAGATACACGGATCACCATCCCTTACGTCATCGTACAGAATGATATAGTGAATAAATTAGCAATTATTAGACTAATGAAAGTATAAGCTGCCGACCTATATAAAATCTCCAAGCCGACTGCTTGCTCCAAATATATATCAAAGTAAACTTAAAGCATTTAAAAGGAAAATCCTAAAATAATTCCATATATACCATCAGCATAACTGATTATGAACATAAAAAAGTGCCCCAGATCAGAGACAACTCGAAACCTTATAGCTTGTTGAGTAGCGATTTTTTGTACTCTCCAAGTTCGTCTTGGAAAAATTACAAATGTTTAAAAAAGCAATCCTAGTGCACAGCAGCACAGGATCTCTTTTGAGGTCTTGGGATGGGTTAGATGCATGCAACTTTACGTTTTAGTTGCCTAATTGACAACTAACTAAGAGGAAGGTATACCAATATCCATAACAATTCTAATGCAAAAGATGCCAGTTTTACTTCAACATTGAGGAAATATATGGAAATGATGATGTTGGTTAGAACAAAACACAAAAGAAAAACCTGACTGAAGCCTTGGTTTAATTGGAAAATTGCATTTGAATTCCTCTTTTTACCATCTTTAACTCATTATCTTTAATCACAAACCCCTATTTATTGGCTCTAGTAAAAAAAGAAAATTCAATTCTTAAAATCAAGTTCAAGATTTTCCCATCAATAAACATGCAACATAAAGTTTAGAGATTTATATTAATCCAAACTAAATAACCCCAAGAAGGACCAGTGAGCGAACTAAAAAGAAGAATATAAATTGCAAACTACACAAGCAGAAAGAAGAGAGAGAGAAAACAAAAAAAGAAAGCGTTGGCACAACTTACCAATGGCAGTGCAGAGAGGAGGTGACAGAATTGACAGTGGTGGACGGCGAGAGAGAAGGGCAAGGGAGAGTACTGTCATTCAAAGCATATGGTATTGGTGCAGGCAAAAGGACAGGAATGGACAAGTAATTATAATGAATCCCAAAGGTTTATTACCAAAAAAAAAAAAAAAAAGTAGTAACTTCATTCCAATACATTTAGGGGCCGTTTGATTTATGGTTCGGAATCGGAATCGGAATCGGAATAGGAATCAAATGGAATCGGAATCGGAATCACTGAAATTTCAATGTGTTTGGTTTATTTGGGAAACGGAATCAAATTCCCTTTGTTGTCGTTTAGTCAAGTCAGGAATCGGAATCAGAATCAAAATTATTTTTTTAAACTATTTTTTAGATAATTCAATAATAAGAATTGAAATATAATAATTTTTCATTATAAATTAAAAAAATCACAAATTAATGTCTTTCTAGCATGAATAGTTATATTTGAAGTCTTACAATTTTTTGCATTTATTAAAATAAATATATTATATTATGACATTTTTACTTATAAAAATATATATGATATGAGAAATAAATAATTTTATAAGAACGAACATTCTAGGTGAAATTCAATTTATTAAAATATCCTTATTCAAACAAATATAGAAAATATTAATTTTTTAAACAAAATTCATAATAGTCTACTCATGCAAAATTATTGAAGGCAAACAACTACATAACCAGTTACCATTGCCAAAGTTTACCAAAGCAAAATTATTGAAAACAAAAAAACTTCAGTACCAACTACCATTGCCATTGCCAGCAGTACGTAGAAATCCCATCACATACTGCCTTCTAAGATATGGGTCAGCTTGATAAAATACTTTCAATTTGTGCGGTTCTTTGGCAAGTATTTCAGCTGCATCCAAAAATTCTCTACTAATAAGACCTTCAATTTTCTTCAACTCATCAAGTACATTGTCAGCCTTAAGAGACATTTCTTGCTCACGCTCTTCTGCACGAGACATGGTATTTGCCATGACACCAAGATATGAATTAGCCTCTTGCATGAATATGCCAAAGTTAGTTGTCATTGTATGAAAATCAGCAGTCATATTTGTTAATTTTTCTGATTCTTTTGGCTCTTTCCCTTTAAAGGTATTTCGTTGCCGTTTTGTTCGTGAGGAGACTGATTGAGATTCGGGCTGTGTTGCAGAAAAATCGTCATCATCATCATCACTAACTAAGTTGACATTTTCATTTTCAGTCTCTGATTCCATGTTCTGAACAGCTTCTGTGAAAGTCTCTGCCTCCCTTCCAATTGCTCTATCTTTTCCAACTAGTGCTCCAATTTCATCAAATAAAGGAAAAGATATATTCAGCAAACCTTTTGCATCTTTATGAACCTGCTAGCATAAAAGACAATACAATATCGTGAGAAATTATATTAATTTTAAATTACAACTTATATTTATTTGTTATGTATACCTTGCACCATTCTTCATAAGCGCTTTGATCCCCACATATTTTCTTGCTTACATCATCCCAAGTAAATCCAGATTTTCCCATCATTTCAGATAAGGCATGATGTTTTGCCTTCAATGTTTTCCACCTAGAATCAATGTGTGGAAAGGCTTTCAATCCACTAGTTGGAATTTTGGCATGGATCAACTCTTCAACTCGATATAGATAGCCATTTCGCCATCCACCTTCACCTTTCCAGCGGGGCTCAGTAGCCACCTCTTGTAGGGCTTCAATCAATATTCGGTCTTCTACAGGACTCCACTGTCTTTTGTTTTTGCCTCGGCCTCGACTTAGTTGGCTACTTTCAACAGTATCCATTCTTCAAAAATTGAAATAAAATTAGCACACTCTTAAAATACATGAATAGAAACACAACAACATAGATCAATTTATGTTAAAAAATATTACATATAAATTTCAAACTTATATAAAATAATTCAATAAAAGCAACAAGCAACATTAATAATTGTAGCAACTATAATGACATTAGCTATAAAAAAAGAAAAAGTTTAAACTTTATTGTCTAACTGATCGAACCCTCCAATCATTAAACATCTCTTGAGCAAGTGCATTTCGAAAATTAGACCATTCATCAGAGGTGTTAATCGCTCTAATGAACTCAGTTTCGTTGGCATTAATAATATTTGGGTCATCTTCATTATCATGAATTTCCACCACAGTATCTGTAGGCATATATTTCCTTATCAAATTATGCAATAGACAACACGCCATGACAATACGCCCTTGGGTACGTATTGGATAAAACGATGGACTTCGAAGAATTCCCCATCGCCCTTTGAGCAAGCCAAAACATCTTTCTATCACATTTCTAGCTTTTGAGTGTTTCATATTGAAATATTCTTCGGCAGTTTGCGGGCGTCTATCACCCCTCCATTCACTAAGGTGATATCGTTGCCCTCTATATGGTGCAAGAAAACCCGTGCCGTTAGTGTAACCAGCATCAACTAGGTAATAACAACCTGTAAAAAAAAAAGAACACATAAAGAACACCATTTTATATAACCATTAAAAAAAATTACATAAATGATAAATAATTTTACCGTGAGGAACTCTTAAACCATTGGGTCTAGAAATTGCATCTCTAAGAACGCGACCTTCGTGTGCTGAACCTTCCCATCCAGGCAACACATATATAAATTGCAAGTCAGGTGAGCAGACACCCAAAACATTCATTGCAAGATTACCCTTTCTCGTCCTATATTTAGGTCTTTCTTGAGAGGACACTGATACACTTATAAATGTGCCATCCAAAGCTCCTAAACAATTTTACAGTTAAAAAAAAAAAACATAATTAGGTTGTCAAGTGTAATGTATTATTAAATTAGAAAATAAGAAACATGCATTTACCTTGAAGCATTTCCACCTAGCATCTGTGCAATCTTCTGGTATAGGTGTTGGCTTTTTAAGTAATACGTCGTGCAACTTCAAAATGGCCTTCAAACACTGATTAAAATATCTACTAACAGTTTCTCCACTCCTAATGAAATATGAGCCAATTGTCCTATTTTTCATATGGTGAGATAATATAAATAGGAACATAGCGACAATCTCCTCCACTGAAATATTTTGAGTACCAGTCAAACCACCAATCTCACCTAGCATCTCGCAAAGTATACTAAATGTATGCCTATTCATGCGAAGCTGGCTTTTACATGCGACGTCGCTTTCTCTTATTAAAGTATATAACTTTACTAATCGCAACCTTTTCCTATCTTTTTTCTTCATTCTTATGCATTTTTCGCTCATAATCAGTGCACCCATTTGATGCCAAATAAAATGCATAATGTACATGAGTATAGTAATCTCCATTATAAATTGTACCAGTAGAAATTTTCTCCTCCCTCTTAAACGAGCCATTTCTGTATACACTTCACAAAGGTAAAGAAAGAAATTATAAAAATACGATATAGGTAAATAACTTGCGTGCACATTTGCTAGGATGCTAGACAATATATCATAGTCAACGAACTGCAGGTCATCCATCAACTAGGCTATCATAGCCTTGTGAGAAATATAAAGAAAATGGACGAGGAAACTAGTTTAATATGTTCATTTTATCACTACAAAGTAATAAAAAAATGCATATAAAAGTCTTAACTCACATTTCCTTAAAAAAAATATAGGTCCTTTATTACTAATAATTGCTGGATAGCCTGGTCTCCTCACAACCCTGCTCAATTGTGCAAAAAGACAATAAAGACAATAAATGTGTGCACGTGAAGATAACACCAACAAAAAATAGTGCATCCTAAACTATCTATAACTCATAAAAGTTGCACGGTGGACCATAGAACCAATCGACAAAAAAAAGAAATATATATATATATATATATATATATATATATAAATTACACCCAATACTATAATTAGAAAAGAAACAAAAACATATATTCAATGCATCAGAGTGGCTAATGGCTAATATACAAAAACAGCGAAGGACAGAACGTGTAGTAGCCTAATGAAACTAAACAAGAATCCATAAATGGTGCTGCGGTCATCAAAATAAATTCAATTTAAGGCGTTTAGTTGCAGCTTTGCAATAGAATTCATTAGGTCACTAAATATAAAAATTCCACCAATCATGATATAACAATTAGAAAAACCAAATAAAAAAAAATGTTCGCATGATTTGGTTCCACAAAAGGCTGGAATCCTTGAAAGAATAAAAAATGCAAGAAAAGTGAACAAATTATTCCATCACCTACCACAAGGCCTGCAATTGGTCCACATAGCCAAATAAATGAGGAAAAGGCATGTCCAATTTCGAGCGTACCAAAAAAAAAAAAAAACCAAAAAACAAAAAAGAAAAGAAACAAAAAAGAAAAGGAAGATTTTAAAGACAGAAGATTCACATATGGCCGTAGTCGCACAAGTTCAAATCAAATGAAAAAAAAAAAAGAAACCAACAAAAGACCCACCACGGAGATGCAATCTACTAATTACAACATGAATTATTTCATACCTGTATTATTATGATTATTATCAAGCTTGAATATTTTGATTGGAAACCATTATTTTGTGTGTCGGCAAGATGTCATCAATTGAATGATTATCCAACAACTCACCAAAATCTTCGAGCATGTCTAATAAATTACTATCTTGCAACTGGATAATTAATTAATATTATGAAAAAGTAGAAAGACTAAAATAATAAATAATAATAATATAGGCTCAAACAGAATTTACATAAAAAATAAAGACTGACAAAGTTCAACTCTCGCTCAAGCATTAATTTCCTTTCGCTAGCAGACTATTCAGATGGGAAAGTTTCCAATCGACCGAGGGGAATTTATTTATTAAGAGACTTACGATGGAATTGTAAAAATAATTTTAAAAGCTAAATAATAGTAGCTATGGTTCTTCACGTCAACAATGAATCAATCAACACTGATGGAGCAAAATTTCTGTTCAAAAGAAGATGAGTTGTTCTGAACAGAAAAGTAAAAAAGGAAGAAAAAAATTGTTGGAAATCAAAAGGAAAAAACAACAATTATTTCATCAAAAAAAGATGAGTTGTTTTGAACATAAAAGTAAAAAAGGAAGAAAAAATTGTTGACGATTAAAAGGAAAAAACAACAGGTAATACTTACCACTTGAAACGAGATTGTTCTTCTCCCTTTGCCAGTATGGCTGGTTCTGCAAGTGACTGCTCTTATTTATAGGATTTCTGTGAATTTTTGTTGAGGATTTCTCTCGATTAGTTGAGAATTTCAGATGATTTACGTTGTAAATTCTTATCGTCCCGTTGCAGAGATTTTGATGGGTTTTTATTTGTTGGAGAGTCATTTTTTTTTTCTGTTAACGTGTTAATAGGCTGACAGTTATAGTCAATAGGAATCATTAACGATAAATATAAGGGAATTAGGATTCCCCTTATTAAGGGGATCACATTCCCCTTTTTAAGGGAATGGGAATCGTTTTTTTAGGAATCAAACGTAAAGAATGGGAAAAAATCAGTTGATTCCCATTCCCATCCAATTTCTCCCTTAAACAAACACCTCCTTAAAATAATAAGAAATTGATATCAATAGATAGATGATTAGATATTTTTGATAGAAATAAAGTAACCCAAAGGTTTATTACAAAAAAAACAAAAAAAGTAGTAACTTCATTTCAATACATTTAAAATAATAAGAAATTGATATCAATTGATAGATGATTAGATATTTTTAATAGAAATAGAGTAACAATTATATGTTACTAGAAATGAACCCCATGCGTTGCGCGGGTTTAAGATTTTTATTGACAAAATTTTAATATAAATTTAGTTATATAGTAAGTCAGATATAAATAATTAAATTTGATTTTTTAGAAGTTATTATTAAAATAAAAAAATGAATACTATAAGTTAAATTAATAGAATCCACAATTGATGTCATTGCTTCTGTCTTTATGACTGTCATTTACCTTTAGGTGAACTAACAAAATTACCATCTTTATCTAACAATTTATTTAGGGGAAACAATTGAAAGTATGAGTATTGCAAAAAATGCAACTACAAAATACCATGAGTAAAGAAAAGTCAAGATGAATTTAAAGTGTGTTAATAAGAAATTAACATAGTTCTAAAGCCAACAAACCTTCATTGCACAATCCACCCTTGTCACAAATATAATACCAAGATGCTTAGTGTTAGGTCTATTGAAAATTCAAGCAGTGTATTTAAAAGGAAGTTACTTATTGTAGTTCAAAAGTAAAAACACTGAGAAACTATGCTAACACAAATTTAACATGCAAAACGTGTTAATGAATAATACCTCATGGTTGTAGGAAGGAGGAAACCTGAAAAGAAATACAACAAAAAAGAGTCAATATCATATCTCTCATTTCTATCAAGATATTTGAAACATTATCTAAGAATGGACAAAATCATAAATGAAATAGCCATTTAACGAATTTTAGTCACCAACTTCAATCCCTCAAAAAAATATATCATTGTAAACAATTTAAAGATTTATTTTTTTTAGAAAGTAAATATATGAGTGAGAATAATAATTCTTAATTTTATGTGACATTCAAGCATCAATATATAGATCCAAACAATCAATACTTAAAAAAAAAAAAAAGAATTTGAAAGAGAGAGAGAGTGTGGAGATTATAATCAACCTGCTATGAAATATAATAAATGGTGTTATCAGATGATTAGATTTGATAGAATAGGCTAGACACATGAACATCGTATGATCTACGCACATGAAGCTTTTGTTGTTGTTTTTGGGCTAGAAACTAAAAGAAGAAGAAGGGGAGAAGCAATCGTGAATGGGTCGCTGTGGAGAAGTAAAATAATTGTGTGGGAATAATAACAGTTAGTCTATGTTTAAGACAATAAATTTGGTATTAATTACAATAAATGATTTATTAGACACACGTTACAGCCCTTTTTTTGGAGAAATTTTCCCACCGCACATAACGGCAATAATCTATTGGAAAATGTAATAATTTATTTAATTACACCGAAGAATTTTTTCCACCAAAGGGTTTTTTTTCCCTATTGTAGAGATAAAGAACAATAACGGTAGAAGCAACACATAATAATGGCAATAAGGAGGTGATCAAGTTTTGTATCAAATACTACATTCCCTCTAAATATATTTTGTTCTAAAATAAAAGGTAATAGATGATAATTATATGATAATTATGAAGAATTAAAGAGAAAAATTGTAAAATTGCCACATAAGAGTTATGATTAAGGGGAAACTTCCTCTAAGTTTCTCTTTTATACTAATTAAATAGATTTTCAATTGTTATAATTGTGAAAGAATGGACATGCAGCAAATTAATTAAAAAGATGAACAATTTTATGAAACTTTTTTTTTGTTTTTATAAGAATTGAAGAGGTTTTCAATGGTAATAATTGTGAAAAATTGGACAGGTAGCAAATTAATTAAAAAGATGAACAATTTTATGAAGCTTTTTTTTTTGTTTTTATAAGAATTGAAGAGGTTTTCAATGGTAATAATTGTGAAAGAATGGACCAATAGCAAATTAATTAAAAAGATGAACAATTTTATGAAGTTTTTTTTTTATTTTTATAAGAATTGAAGAGGAAATTTGTAAGAATGCCAAGTAGGACTTAGAATTAAGGGAAAGTTTTCTCTAAACTTTCCTTTTATACTAATTAAATAGATTTGATGTAATTGCATCATTATTTATTATTATTTATTTAAAATTATGTAACTTTTTTTTTTTTGTCTTGAAAAAAGTAAACTCATATAACCATACTAAAGAAAAAGGAAAGGAAATATAGTATAAGTCAAACTCAAACTTTTGATTATACATTTAACCAACAAAATTAATAACTACTTAATCATATGTCCATTTGACTAACATCACATGACATAAGAGAGGAGGCTATATAATTAATTGTAATTGTTTTAGACAAATGATGAATCTTAAAAGAATGGGATTGGAATAGTTAAATCCAATGTTGTTAAAATCGGCTCGGATCAGTCGGTCTGACTGGTTGAACCGATGACTGGCTGGAAGTTTAAGCCAGTTTAAGGTATTTTTTTGATAAGAATCAGACTGGTCAAAACTGGTAAGAACCAAACTGGTTGAATTGGTTTAAAGTAAATAAAAAATTTATAAATTATAATTTGACTTCCAATGTTTAATTAAACTATAATTTGAGTTATAAATTTACTTAAAAATTTCAATTTAGTCTTAGATTTAATTAAAACTTTCAATTTAATTTTTAAAATTAAAAAAAATTAATATTTAATTAGTATTCATAAATATTATTCTTTTAATTACTATATATATATATATATAATAAATACCGGTTCAACCGGTTGAACCTTGATCCACGAATGTTTTCGGTTCGATAGTCGGTCCGGTTCTGACAACCTTAGTTGAACCAAGAATCGACAAATTGATCCCAATTTTTTTCCCTAGGCTCAAAAAAATCTAAAGAAGGAAAAAAAAATAAATGCCAACATTCCTTAATCAAAACTCACTAATACTTTTATGTTACCAAGGATTTATATGTCTAATTTTTCTTAAAAGTCATTAATACTTTTCCATTTTTTTTAGAAATAATTGACATGTTATCATTTTTAAAAGCAATTAATATGTTTTCATTTTACCAAAAATAATTAATACTTTGTAAATATACAAATAGTATTTTTTTTAAAAGAATGTTGCTAATGACAGTCATTTTTATCTTTTCTTTTATAATTATTCATATGTAGCATGTATTAATTAATTATCAAAAAGTTGAAAGTCAAATATATTACAAATTTGTCATTAAGAAGTGTTGATGTATTAATTTTCGATTAGTAATTATAAAAAAGAAAGTAAAAAAAGACTCTTTGTAACGAACCACAATTCTATAAATAAATTATATAGGGTATAGATGTTCAACGGTTATTTTTTTCTAAAAAAAATACATTAAAGCTTATTAAAAGTATACAAATATAGAAATTGTAACGTAAGATTAATATGTTTCCATTTTCTATTATCATATCACATTAAGAATTTTGTAATTTTTTTTCTTAACTTCTACCTATAATTTTTTAATCTTTCCTTAAAATAAATTGTAAATTATATATATTAAATCTACAAATATAAGTATTCAAATATATACAATACTTATATCTTATATAATATTACGTTTTAAATATTAAAATTTTATATAAAATGTATATAAATATTTAATTTTTATATATTCGTTATTAAATACTAGTTTTATTGGTTTTTAAATCTCTGGAATATTCACTATAATGTTTTTTTTTTTTTTTGGGTTTTCTAATGCTTATTTGAGTATGGAAAAATTTTTTGGACTAGATGATTTCCCTAATTGATTTGTCTAGTGAAATATCAAAATACAATGAATCGTCAATTTTGTGCAGCCACATTAATACTTTTTGTAAGAATAAAACGAAGTGATAAGATGTAATTATTTTTATTATTTCACATTTTATTAATACGGTGTACATTGATACTTTGTGTAAATACAAAATAAAGCAATAATATGTATTTTTTTTATTTAATATTTTATTAATATAATTACACAAAATTAAAAAATTTATTACATTTTAATGTTTCTTCGGGATAAATCGTCTCAATAAATCATCTAGCACACGCAGTATAGAAAAAGTGTCTGCACAGTGAACCGATATTTTTTCCTGTAACTTGCTTAATTGTTATTGAATATGTTTTTCCAATAGTTCAATGTACAGACTCTTACTTATCTGTAGAGTGTCACCAATATTTTTCCAATATGTTTTTATATGTAGCAAATCAACACAATCTTTTTATACTTATCTGTAGACTGTCATCAATATGGTTTCATTTTTCTAAGCAAAAATATGTAGATAAAAAGCTGTTGCCTCATATTCAATTAATACAGTGAAGTTTCGTGGGCTTAACTGGAAAAAAAAAAGAAAAAAGGGAAAGAATGATAATTACATTTTTCTTCAAAAAAAAAACTCCTTTTTATATCATTGTTTCTCTCTTTGAAACGACCATGGATCAATGGATGTTCGTCTTCTTTCAATTTCCGTGACGCCCATATCTTGCCAATTAAGCATTAAATAATTAATGAGAAAAGATACCAGGACTAAGTGGAGTGGATTAAGGGACTGAGCAAATTAGATATAGTACGTGTTATTTATAAATTTGTTATATATTAATTTTAATTATAAATTTTATAAATTTTTTATTATTTTTATAACTTAATATTGTATAAAATTATTAAAATTAATATACAACAAATTTGAAAACGATATGCATATATATAATACTTAATTCGGTTGATTCGGTTGATCAGTTTATTTCTCTCTCCGTGTAAGTATCGTCGCCTAAAATTAATTGGTCTCTAACCCCATTGACGAACCAGTTTGTGATGTGCTCTGACAGTCATGTCTACGAATATTACCTTTGTTATTTTTGTTAATAATTCAAATGACCGATGATCTGTCTTCGGGGAAATGATTGACAATAAAAATGACAATTGCATACCAAATTCTCACACTGTAAAAACAAAAATTAAATATTGGCGGTGACACTGATTTTTACGAATATATTATTTTTTTTCACTGAAATTTGTAACTAAAAAATTAATGTTATATACATAAAATCTCCCTGAAGTTTGCTTGTTTAACGTTTTTTATTTCTATAATTTCAATTTAAATATTAAGTTCTCTTATAGTTTTAAATTTTGGTAATTTACCTCTTATTAAGATTTTATTAAATGTATTGATAGAAATTGGCCAAAACTACATTATTTTGTAATCTCAAGATTTAATAATATATTTATCTAGAAGTTGATTATAGATAATATCTCAAACAACTTTATAATAACATGCGTATTACTGAAAATAACAAAAATTATAAAAGATATTGTGTGAATTGCAGCTCAAGCATACACCGTAATTCAATTTAAGAACAGATGACTTTTTTTTTTTATAATTTTGGTTGAAGAAAAAAGATAAATAATTACAAAATCTTAATCAGTGGAATAAACTGCCAAAATTAGAAACCACTAAAATGTTTAATGTTTAAATTGAAACTACAAGGGTAAAATGTAAAACAAGCAAACAACATGAGGATTTAATACATTTAATCCAAAAAATTAATATATTATAAAAATGATTTATTTAACTAGATTAAGAAACAATTGACTGACCAAAATTAGGAGTGCTCTATTGAGGGATGGATCCAGAAAAAATTTTTAAGTGGACAAATTTTATATGCATAGTATAATTATAATAATAAAATTAATTTATGTAATAAAAAATTATATTAATTATTTTGAGTAATAAATATTATAATTACATTTTGTGAGTTTAGTATTTTAATTTTTTTATTTTTTATATAATCAATTATTTTTTTGACATAAGTAAAGGAAAGAAATCTAATTGGTCCACTAATCAATTAAGTTTTTTTTTTTGTCATTGACTCCAGTTAATTGACTAATTCAAAATATTTGAACACCAAATAAGTAAGAATTAATCATAAGTCATTAATACATTCCTTATTAACAATTATTGCACTAAGAAATTTTTCAAAAATGGGAAAAAGGTTAATTTGTTGTCTATGTGAGAAGATTACAAATTTAATGTTTGTATGATCATACGATAAGGTGTGGGATAGATTGCAAATTGCAAACTGCAAGGTAAATATGGCAAAACAGGGCAATACTCGGTAGTCCTGTCATTGCGTCCATTGAAAGACCAAGGCGTGGGATAGATAAGTGTCACGAACGAAGATTTGACTACCAAATAGGAAGTATTAATCATACAAATTCATTCATTGTAATTATTGCATAATAAATTTTTGACAATATTTGATTCTATTTATTTTTTATTGTAAATTAAAATAAATATTGTTAAGATTTTATATGTAAGTTGTTGTACTAAAAATATCTTACATCAAAAAAAATAAAAAAAAGAGTAAGCAACTTATAAGTGATAAGGACTTGTATTTTCAATACCTTAAAATTTTAAGTTAAAAAATAGCGTCAAATTCACTTACACATTGTTTACTCAAATCTCATATTTTAAGAAATGGTGTCAAACCCATCCGTATTCAGATTTCTCTCTATTTTGGGCTGAAAATAATCTGATTGGTCAACTAATCAATTCAAGTTTTTTTTGTTTTTTGGTCATTGACTCTAATTAACTTAAATAGCGAAGTATTAATCACTGAAATAAAATTATTAAGACATTAATACGTTCTTTGTTAGTAATTATTGCATTAGGGAAATTTTCAAAACAGGAAAAAAGTTTGTTGTGTATGCCGGAGGGATTACAAATTCAATATTTATATGATCATACGGTAAGTTGCGTTATCAACGTAAAATTATTATCAATGTAAAATTACAATATAAAATGAGAAAGTAAGATAATATCTCGTAATCTTGAGTTCATCGCTCCATCGAAGACATCTGCAAACAAATATTACAAGACATAAGGAGTAAGGACACCGTCAAGCCAAACCCACCAAAGGAAGGGAAAAAAAAAAACAGAGAGAGAGAGAGACTATCATAGATTACTCTGTGACTGTGGCTGCTCTCTCTCTCCCTTTATTCTGGCAAATCCTTCACCGTGTTTGTGATGCCACCGCTGCCTTCTCCGTTGCCAGCACTGCTCATCCTAAGGCCCAATTCGGTTTCATTGACAAATGATGATCCGGAGAAGTGTTTCGACGTGGAGGCATGCTTCTTCCAATTCTATTTCAAATGGTGAACATAGGATTTTCGTGTTCCGGCCAACCAAAGTCAGTGGCCTCCAGAGAAAGGGTCCATCCCGATTTGGCGGTACTAGTTTATTTGCAGCTTGTCCAACAGTTTATTGAGTCTTTCATTGGAATAGACCTGCAGACAGTGTCCCATATTTTGAGCTGAGACTGCCTCCACCGCTCTGGTTGTCCACGGTCAGATAAAACTACTCTGGCACAAATGTCCCAAGTCCTTGCTGTCTCGCTGAGTGACATAGGTTCTGAAAGGCTTTGAAGAGATGCGTACATTCTCGACTTAGCCTTCATAGAAAGATCCTCATACTCCATGCCGTTTCAGTACATAGAGACACCCAGATCAGCAACAATGCAAATGAGATTATAGGTAGCCAAGCTGGAACACACAAAATGAAGGGAAAATTTTGGCAATGCTATTGATATAGACATCACAAGGTTTATGGCTTATGGACATCACAAGGTTTAGAAATCAAATATGTTATGGCTCATTTTTATCAACCTCTTGCTGTAACAGTAGAATTAGCCTAGAATCAGAAATGGTACGGACAGTTACAATACATCCAAGAAACAAGATAAAGAACTGCATAATGAGTAAAAAACTGCAACGAGGGATAGAAAGGATAGACCAAATTGATTCTTCAAAATCAAATATTAGATTTTACGTGTGTTGGAAAATCATTGAACATCGTCATGTCATAACTATGTGAAAAAAAAAAAAAAAATCCTTCCATCAATTTCAAAAATTTGGAAATATTGAGTTTCAAAGGAAATGAGTAGGCAATCAATTTAGGAAACTTCAATTTCAAAATCAAATTGAATATAAAAGGAAATTATCATTTCCTTCTTATCAAGATTGATTAAACGACATGTTCCACAAAAGATCTATATATTAGGATGTAATTCATGAATTTAATCCATTTGCATGCTATCTCAATGACACTTTTGCAAGAAAAGTACTGCTTACAGGCTAACCAATAGCTTTACTGCAAAACAAAGAAAATAGGGACATAAGCAGGCACATCTATCCACATAATAGCAAAATGAAAATATGTACAAGGGTGCCTAACAATAAAACGAGGAAGCACCTGAAGAAGTGGAGTTCTCCTTGTTGATGCGTGTCGCTACTTTTTGTGGCCCAAGAAATGAAGGATGGGAAAGTGAGATGAGGTCAGGTCGGACCAAAGTCAGCAAGCAAAGAGACTTTCCCCAAATTGAAGCAAAATGAGCTAGCTCAGAACACCTTTTATAGTCTCTATTTGTAATGACAGTGTATGTAATATAAATAAAAAGGAAATTTTCTGGCCTCCATTATGAAGGGGATTTGGCATCTTCGTCACATCCCCGTTTCATGACGGCGTTATAGAAAACTAATCTAAAGGCGTCAAAACGGCAGCTACGTAACTCTAGCGGTCATGCCCTTCCCCGTAAACATCCGTTTCACTTACAACACCAGTAACATTACCGGCAAGAGGCACCTTTTGCCCAAATGTCTTATTTCCTTGTTTTGAAATTGCCTTCGAAGATGATTCCTTTAGCATTGTTAGTCAAACTATCCTAATCTATCCATCAACCATTCTGCACAGATAAGAAAAGAGAAAAGAAAAGCACAGCATTCATAACCATTTTGTAACATTCAAAAGGCCTGCTTCCCAATGCTACAACTCCAATCACAATTTCAAACCATGATACGCAAGTAAGTGAACTTTGTCTTCTAGCAGCTTTTTCATATAATTAGCTAAATGGTACAGAACTAGGCATGTCAAAGTGTTCTGCTATCTAAGCACAATGAAGGATGTGACTAATATTGTATATTGACCAGTAAAAAATTTGACAGTATGTTACGACCTTGATCGTTACTACGGCCACGACCACCTGCACGCCCTCGTCCTCTTGACGCTATTTTGATGAAGATGATAAAAAAGATAAATTGAAGTTGATAGTAGCCACAACAGTGAATTGAGTTTTCAAAATACTTTTTCCATAACCTTTATTAACTGAGATGCTGCCTATATATAGGGTACAGGCAACAGAAAATTAAGGAACATGGGCAAAGACATGCCCCGTAATTAGACCCATTAATTAACAACTAACTAACTCACAATTAGACCCACCAACTAATGACACTAACTACGGACTCCACTAGCCATTATCTCCACTACATACTTATTATATCATCATGGTCCTAAAAACTAGGAACACAACTACGGCACAACTTAGAAATGGACTACACTATTATTTGCAAAGTAAAAACAGAGGCTAAAACCTTGAGACCGTAACATTCCCCCTCCCTTCTGTTTATCCTTGTCCTCAAGGATATTTGAAATAAAGGAAGTCTTGCTCTTGTCAACCAGGATCATTTATTATAGTTTTCTCTCTTCCTTCATTGTCCACTTCTTGTTCTAACTCTATGAGAAACAATTTCTTGCACTCATGAGTTGCTGTATACTTCTCATCACAATGAAAACACAATCCTTGACGTCTTCGTTGCTGAAGTTCGGCTTGAGAAAACCGCCTGACTGAAATAGCATCAAAGTCTTCTTTTGGAACTTTTAGTAATGATTGTGAATTTGAGACATTAGTAAGTGGATTGTCAATTTCCTTTTCGATCCGGCTCTCAAACACCTTAGCAAGTCCAATTGCATCGCTAAGGGTGGCTGGCCTCTGGGCTTGGATATCTGCCCTTAATTGCTCCTTAAGCCCACTGAGAAAACAACCCACTTCCTGCTCATGAGTGAGCTTCCCTGCTTTAGCCAGCAACTTATCGAATTGGTTTTGATAATCACGGACAGTGCCAACCTGCTTCAATTTACAAAAATCCGCAAAATAGTTCTCAAATTGTGAAGTTCCATACCTTTCAAGCAATCCTTGTTGGAGTTCAGCCCACGACAGGTCTCGAACAAGTTGTTTTTGTTGTTGGAACCATAGTTGTACATCACCGTCAAGGTGATACGCAGCCAATCGAACTTGGTCTTCCATTGGGGTAAATGACTATCATAAGAGCACTATTATGATTAATTTTTTGTTACTTTCTCCTTTCATTTAAAGTAACAATTCATAATGCTTGTGCAACAGGAATATTGACAAGAATCAAGCCAGCAAGACCACCTTCAAGTCGTCTCCAGGAATTGGTGAGAAAACTCTTCCACCAGTGAGCCATAGAAACCAATATGTTCTTACAACCTAACTTTACTAAGAGAATATATATATTCAAATCAGATAGGAAATTAAGAAGATTAAGACAATGTACCTTAGAAAGATGGCTCCAATAAGAAAGCTAATTTCCAAACATATGGTTTATGTTGGCAATGTATGTGCGCAAAGAAGATAGAAACAGAGAATGAACATAAAAAAGCAGCATTGTTCGCGCAATAAAGAAACAAACTTCACTTAAAATGAAGAAATTACCACATAGAACAATTCATAATACAAAGAGTAATGATATTTATCCCAACTAATTATCATGGTTAGACTCTTGAATATACTTACAAGGAAAGAGATGAAATTAAAAAGGAATGATAGAAAATTATTAAATACAATCTTTCCTAATTTAATTTAATTTTCTTTCCTTTTTAATTTATTTGGTACAATTCATGACATCAGTTCGTGATGAATAGCATTATTCTACTACAAAAGCATTACCCACGTTTTTCCTTACAATTTAGAACAACTCATTCTACAACAGTCTGACAACCGATTCAATGCAATACAAGTTCATATCAAACTCTTCAACCAGACTAATAGGACACCTTTTTTTTGTTTTTCTTTTTCTCCATATTTTGGCTTTGAGTGAATGCAACCATGAAACATAAAGAAAAGTAAAAAAATAATGCCCAATGGCTGAGCAATCCAATACCTCTACATTTGGGGTCTCTTGTATGGCAATTCCATTTTCAATGTCACAAATGGGATCGTTGCCAGAACCCATCTCAGATTCTGGCGAGGCAGCCAGAATTAGACGGTAAGATTGAACGTAGTAGCCTTCATCTGCTGCTAGCAACATCTTCATCATCCTCGTATCTCTTTCTGTCTCTTTGGTCTCTGCGTATGCTTAGGGGAGGTTTGGTTGGATTCTACCTGAGTCAAATAGAGTTTATGGCTTTTGACTTTTCAGTTTGCAACTTGCGACCATGAGAGTGGGGTTTTTTTTTTAAAAAAATTTTTAAAAACCCTACCACATGAGCCTATTTTATGTATCACTTAAGGTAATATTTGACGTTATTTATTAATTGATCTATTTTTGTACTGTTTCAAAAAGAAATAATAAGTGGTTTTAGAAAAGTAGCGACCAATAATTATATAATCTTATCTTATTCAATGACTTTAATTATTTATTAACTTTACATTTTTTAATAAATTTAATTAATTACGTAACATTTGAAAATTATTTTGAAACTATTAAATTTTTCCTTTTTGAAATTCATTCATTCAACAAAATTTATCATTGTGATTTCACTAAAGAAATGATGGAATTTCTCTTTTTTTAATCTATTTGCTCTTTCAATTATTTTTTCAAAAAAATATTTTAATAAATTTAATTTATTAATTTAATTAAATGTTTTATTTTTCTTGTTTTTATCAACCTGTTTTATTTTCTTGACTTGTGCGTTTCATTTCGTTTCATCTTTTTTCTTATATATATATCTATTTAGTTAGTATAAAGGAGAAACTTAGAGAAAGCTTTCTCTTGATTCAAGTTGCCACATGATAATTTTTCTTTTAATTTCAAATTTTTTTATTTCTAATAACTTAATTTCGGAGTATTCTGAGTTAAATCCTCACTTTCCTGCTATTAATTTTGAAAAAAATATCCTAATCCTCATTATTACCATATTTAAATCATTCAACTCATCATTAGTAACCGATTCTTTTCCTTTAATCTTTCCCTTGAATAATTTCCTTTGTGTTAGTTAATTCCTTCTCATTATTACCCTTAATTTTAAATGCATAAACATAATTTATATATTTAATCCCTTAAATCTCTTCTTATTGCAAAATCTATTTAATTAGTATAAAGGGGAAGTTCAGAGAAAGCTTCCCCTTATTTGTAGTAGCCACGTGGCAGATTCTTAGTTTTTTTTTTTTATTTTTTTCTTATTTTTCCAAGTTATCTTTCCTAAATTACTTTTACTAACCTTAATTTTAAAAAGATACCATAAGCATTTACAGCTACTAATTATAATTATCTTGTTGTATGTTACATATAATTATTTTCCATATTTTAATAGCACACTACTCCTAATTTATAGGTACTAATTAATAGCAGTTTTTCAATTTAGAGGTATCCTTATTAGTAACGTAAACATACTCTCTCCAAGCCTCCAGTTGTTAGTAACATAAGAAATAAATCACGCAATAAAAGGCCAAACACCTAGGAATAGAACTTGATCGGTGCGACAAATAAGCTTGGTTGGTGCAATAAATCACGCTCATCAATATATTTCTACCTCCCCTATTACAATATGCTTGAAATCTATTTCTAGCTCTCCTATTTATTTTTTACAATTTTTTAAATTATTTTTAACACCTTGAATTTCAATTTTTCTACATTTGTCAGTTATTGCTGATTGTCTCCTCATTTAAAAGCTTTGAAAACCTTCCCTATAAACCACATATGTTATTTCAATTCATAATTTTTAAGATTTTTTCCATTCACACATTAATGGCAAATCATTTACAATAAGTAACGTTTTAAACAATTGAAAAAATTACCATTTATGACTTCACTACTATATGGGAATATTGCTTAAATTTCTTTCCCATTTTAGCTCTCATTTACTTTGTTCTACTTGCTAGGAGAAGTTAAGGTAATTTTTACAAATTTCTCTGAGTTTTAACAGAAAAAGTGGAATTAATTAGAATTAATTGTTGTTATGGTTCATAATTAGAATTAATTTGGCTCCTACTTTTCAGTTTCCACTTCTCAAACTCACGACCTTTGGCTTCTTTCTTCTCTTTCATTCAATCACTAAGTTATATTTACATAGTAGCACTGGCCTTAATGCTTCACTTCTCTCTTTCCCTTTCTTTCTTTTTCCTCCTCTCCATCTCTGCTAAACCCACTTCTCATCAAATCATCATCTGTCATATCAACCTAAGTGCAGGTGCTTGGGCGTTGTTGTGCTCTTCAGAAAGGAGGAGGTTGGAAACTATTGGTTTTGGAGTGGAGGAGGCTCCTAAAAACAAATTCAACACGTATTCTTACTCAATAATTATAAGTGTGTTGTCACTTACTGCCCCAACCATTATATTTGTTGAAACCAATTTTCAGTCTCCATTATAAGGTGTATTATTTGAATCCAGTGTTGACGGTCTATTTTTCTCAGTAGTCGACTCCTTTTTTCATTCATTTGTGATTATTCATTGGAACTCTTCAAATGGATGCATTTTGTACTTTCATTTTGAGTGACAATAAAAATATAAAATATTTATAGATACTTCTTTTTCATAATCATCTGTTCATGTTGCTTTGAACTTTCACTCAAAGAATTTGTGGAAAAAAACAAGAACAGAATGTTGACTTTGCTTTGAACTCTTTCAAAAAATTGCTTCAGCCGATTTCAATTCTGTTCATATTGCTTCTATTTTTGTTATTCTTATATTTTTCAATTCATTAGTAAATTAAATTAATCTTCATATGAATGCAGGTGATCATGGTTTGGATTTTATGCAGTCAAAACACGACGTGAGATAATTATTAAATATAAGAGTGCCCAATTATTAGGTGAAAAAAAATCAACACCAATTGAAAAGGAAATCAAATACTATTGTCAGAGAATCATCGACCAAAGGTGATTTAAAAAAAAAAGATAATTTCAGATAATCTGGTGTTATCCTTTGTGTTTCGAGACGAGGGCTTTGAATTGCTAAAAACAATCATAGTGTAAGTTCACTTTACCGGCAAGACTATCTTTCTTTCTTTTTTCTTTTTTTTTTTTTAGTTTGTTTACATTCATCTAATTGTAATTTGGTCATATTCTATTATGTTGCTGAACTTATGACTTGAATTTCAAGGCAGAGATATTAAATTACTTGATTATGTGGATTTAACAGTCTAATTTTATCATTTTATGTTAATTTGTATCATAAATGTCCTTTATAAATGAGATTGATGCAAATAAGAATTGTTGATTGTTATTGTTTTTTTTATTTTTTATTTTGGATGAATTGATTGTTATTGTTTGACAAGAATTATGTATTACAAATGGATACAGTATGCACTTATAGAAATAATACAAATTTTTAATTATTACTCATACAATGCAATCACATATCACAAAAATAGTGATATGTACTTACAGAAATTATATTAAAATTTTTTAAGAAATATTTTGTGTACAACATAATATATTAGTATGTAAAAAATTGATAACATATATATAAAACCCGCGCAACGCGCGGGCTAAAACCTAGTTTAGTTAGTATAAAGGAGAAATTTAGAGAAAGCTTCCCCTTGATTCAAGTTGCCACGTGATAATTTTTCTTTTAATTTCAATTTTTTTTTTATTTTTAATAACTTAATTTCGGAGTATTCTGAATTAAATCCTCACTTTCCTGCTATTAATTTTGAAAAAAATATCCTAATCCTCATTATTACCATATTTAAATCATTCAACTCATCATTAGTAACCGATTCTTTTCCTTTAATCTTTCCTTTGAATAATTTCCTTTGTGTTAGTTAATTCCTTCTCATTATTACCCTTAATTTTAAATGCATAAACATAATTTATATATTTAATCCCTTAAATCTCTTCTTATTGCAAAAACTGTAGAAATCTTCTATATCATTTAATCACATTTAAACTCATAAAATTTTCTATTTAATCTTCCATCTACTTTTCTATTTGCCTTAAACGTCATTTCATCACAATTAATTTCTTTAACCTTCCCATTTAATTTTGCATTTAATTTCTTAAATGTCATTCATTGCATTTAATTTCTTTAAAACTTCTTATTAAAGTTTTAATTTTATATCAGGCCAATGCTAATTGCACCGAAATGATTTACATGATAGCTATGCTAATTGTCATAAGAATGGCTTCACAACAGCATAGGATATGGAATTTGGTCCGTTGCTTCTACACCAGATAGCAGTATTTCTTGCCAAACGATTTACAAGAAAGGTTAATGCTTTTCTTCTCTTACTTTTGATAATTTTCTTGATATTAATTCAGAAATCCTAATTTTACATTCATATATCTATGTTTTTGACTTCAAGGTTTGCGGCCACAAGTATATCTTTGCAAGGTTTGTTCTTTTTTCTTACTTTTTAAATTTTACATTCATATATTATTGTTGTTCTTCTCCATAAGGATTATACGATACTTATCTAAGATTTGAGACCAGCAAAAACAGTTGAAAATTAAGAATTGAGTTTATTCTAAATTTCTATTTACTTTTAATGCTTTTCGTTTCTAAACCTCTGATTTGTAAATTTTTTAGATTTGATTTTGTAAGTAATATTGTCGGGATATCATAAATCTTTTGATAAGATGTTGTTCATAAAACTTATGACAGTGCACCAAGTTATTGTTCATCACATTCCTACATATTCTCATTGTTATTTTTTACAATTTATGCAAAACTGGGCATAACTAACTCGGTAATTTTATTGAATTTTCTATATAAATATGATGACGCTAATGATCTTTTGATATGAATTGGACCTATTAGAATTTGATCATCTTTATCATGGTAGTTCAATGTTCATGGAATTCTATAAGTCGAGTTAATTTATGTACGCATAATAAATGATTTTTGCAACTCAATTTTGGAAGTTTATTGTTTATAGGTTGTATTTTCTTAAAGAAATATCATTTCCTAACTCAAAAGAATTTATATAGTGTAGAATACATTTCCAATTTTATCAAATTTATGTGCTTTATAAACTATTTAAACAACTGAGGAGGACAATTAAAATGATTTGAAAATATTTTAAATTAACGCGCGGGCTCATTTATATAAATGTTAGTTCCTACAAGCCACGTGGCACACCTCTCTATACATTTCATGTATTTTTGCTCAATTCTTGAATTACAGCCATTTTAAAATTAGCAAACACCTTTAACTAATTATCATTAGACAAAATGATATAAATGATTAGTAATTATTAGTTATAAAAAAATAAACTTAATAATACTTAACGCACAAAACTTTTCAAATTTCTTTATCAGTTAAGGGTAGCACCAACATAAACTAATTCCGGCCAGATTATAAACTACGACAACCTTTAGTTTAATATTTGCATTTGGAATTGTTCTTCATCTTTAAATAGCCATTTCCTTTTTTAAGGAAATAAATGGGAACATTTGCGACATTCACGTTCAAAAAATTGAGAGATATTCCATCTCCCCAATCCCTTGTAACTTTGGAATTGAAAGTGCATAATAATCACTTGAAATTAAAGTTTCCGACAACGAAAAGTTTTGGAAAACTGAGGAGTCACAAATGACAAAGTATTAATTTCTATTAATATTAACATGGTCACAACATATACCTATTCGCCAGTTTTCATTATATTGTTGCATTGAAGAATTAGAAACCAATCTTCGGCAATTGGTTTTACATTTTAACGGTTTCTTTCCGTCACCAGGTAGCGAGACGAGGAATTTCCATTTAAGTATTCCAATTCTTAAGGACACAGAGAAAAGGTTTTCGTAATGTTTTGTATAATGTAATTTTTTTTAGTTAATTTTTCCCATTTCCTTTTCAAATTTCAAGAGTCAATAAAGATTCCCCATTTTTGAGAGTTTCCCAATAGATAGTTTAATTTACGGTGTTGAGAATCAATAACCATCAAATTCCTTTAGTTTGGCAAGATATTTTTGATTTTCTTTTTATGTTCATTTTTCCTAGTTCCTTTTTTTTTTTTTTCTGTGAAAGACCGCATAGCTTGTCTTGGTATTTTTCCTTCCAAATTATCTTACAGCGTACACGCATGGAGATGAAAGCACTGATCCAAAAATGGATTAGGGAACAACATATTTATCATCAATAAAGATCAAGCAAGCTCATGGTGGTATGGTAAGGGAACCCGCAAGTCTTCTCTTATTATAGTTTTTTAATTTGAACACTAAAAAATATGAAGTTTAAAGTTTTGGTAATATGGAGTCATGTATAGGGAGTCCCGATATTTATACATATTTGATATGCTATGGTATCTGTGAGAAGAAACTGAAACATGGGATCAACCTCAAGCAACTATACCTTTGCAAGGTATACGAATATATGGAGTGCTTGACACGAGCTACTTTTGCAAGCCCAATGTACTCAGCTTCTCTTTTGATTTTATTATAAGAAGATTGCTCATTATATGGGAAGCCATTACATGCACGCTCTCATTAATTTTCAGCGATTTTTTTATTATATTATATTATTCATCTGACATCAATTGTGTCACTCAATTGGTGGCTTCTCATATAATGGCAGATGGCTTAAATTGCAAGAACAACAATATTGATTACTGTTGGAACTGTGTACTTGTAGCTAAAATTTAATCTTAATACAAAAAGAATTTTCTGCGCTATTGTGAAAGATTTCTCATATATTTTCTATGTGAGTATTTTTTTTCTATAAATAATGTGCCTCACATCTTTTTAGTACTCGTGTTATTAGCCAAATGTGATTTTTTTTGTCTACCTCATGCTATCTTGAATAGATGTTTATTAAAAATAATGTTTAGTCTTTACGATCCTGTATAATCATTGACTACGCGTAACGCGGGTATATGAACTAGTTGCATATGTGTGACCGTGTGTTTGTATAGTCTTGCTTTATTTTTTCCCAAAAAGTTCAAAATTTGAAAGCTATAAACTATGTGGATTGAGCATAATTCAAGTGATTAGGAACGGTAACTGTCAATTGCAATGTTTAAAGTTTGAACTCTAGATCTTACCTATATGATTCTCTATTCTTTACCGCTGCTCTAGTAGGTCTAATGAACAAAAATATAAAAGCCATAAAAACTATTTAATGTGGAAATTTAGCAACTTATACAATTATAATTAATGGTATTTTAATAAAACCAACCTATAATCTTCTTGGATTAAAGATTCACTTATGTATTTATAATATTTTCTTGAAGCAATGCTCGAACTACTAATCTAGTTTTATATCTTTCTATGGAGTCATCTGACTTATGCTTGATCCCACTTGTAGCCAAGTCCATGCATATAATGAGACTAATCACTCTCATAATTTCTCACTCCCCGTCTTAACTTTCACTCATTTTCACTTCTCATTATTTGCATCTTTAATTATTACATAAACCTTTTTTTCTTAATGCTTAAAAAAATGAAAAGTAAGTATGTTAGTTATTGTACTTATGAGTTGAAATTTAGGTTCATCAGTTAATATTTTTATTTAACCTCTTTTATAAAGAATTCACCACTAGAGTACTGTTAGATTCGAGTGAGTTTTCTTATATCTGATTATAGTATTAATGAGTTTATAACTCAATATCGCGCTCTCGATATAAATCCTCTTTTTTCAATTAGAGACGAGCTACAATGATATCAATAACACTCAATTAAAAGTCAATTATTTAAATGCAAGACTTTTAAAAAAGAAAAATTAGTAAATTTTCGAGCCCCAAATTACAAAGTTGCCACTAAATAATTTTAAATCGATTATGTTCCATTGGATGCCAAATTACCTGTAAACACCAAAAAAATCACACAAAAAAAAAAAATTAATGCATGCCCTATATGAAAGTAACAAGTGCATGCATATGAAAATGATAATTTTCATTTGGTTGATGACTATGCAAAATGTCAAATCAACCGCCTAAAAGGGTCCTTACAATGTAGGATTTTAGTCATGATGAATCATATAGAAATTTTAATTTCCATTTGATTGTAGAATGTTCAAAATTAATGATCTAAGAGGGCCCTTGCCATGTATGATCCAAGTCATACAATTTTGGCCTCCATCCTCCCCCACAACCGTATAAATAGGCACCCCTTCAAACCTTTCAATCCATCCCAAGCAAAGCTAAATTCTCCACTTCTAAAGTTTTGCTTTCTTTCTCTCTCTCCCTCTCTAAATATTTTGGGTGTATGCTTTCTAACTGCCACTAAATTAGATCATCTAGATCAAAAGCCCAAGATATTAAATATCCGAGTGGGATCGAGCCTCCTATGGCCCTCACCGGAGTCCAACAAGTCTATTTGAGATCAAGCTCATACGGCCCTCAGTGGAATCAACCAATCCGAGTGGGATCAAGCCTCCTACGGCCCTCACCGGAGTCCATCAAGTCTGAGTGAGATCAAGCCTTCCTAAGGCCCTCATCGGAATCTCATTAGTCCACTTGAGATCAAATTTCGACCTTCAGTGGAATTAATTCCTTTAGTTTAAGAACAAGTTGTGGAATTACACAAAGAGCATTAATCATAGGATCAAACAGAGATTGACCCCACATAAATTTTAAATTTTCAGTCTAATTTGTACACTAACATCGTCGCAGTTATAATGACAAGCACAACCAACACGGAAGACAGGATAGCAGAATTGGAAAGTAGAATTTTCCAACTGCTCAAGGCCGTGGAAAAAAAAGATCAACAAATCACTCGACTCAAAGGAAATGCCCCGATCTAAGCCGATCCTGAGACCTGCGAAGAACAGCCGTATCCACCCGGTTTCACTTTAGAAGGAACTCTAGCCAACACCTTCACAGCGAAAAAACGACCAGGCAGTTCCACACAACTGCCACCTTCAAGTTCTATTACTTCGTTATCTGTCCAACAATTAAAAGATATAATAGCAAATACAATTCTCCTGCAACAAGTTGCACTACCTCAAGGTTCACAAATGTATGTCAAACCATACACGAGACAGATTGAAAACCTCAGCATGCCCTTGGGCTACCAATCGCCCAAATTTTAACAATTCGATGGACGAGGTGATCTGAAACAGCATATCGCTCACTTCGTTGAAACCTGCAATAATGCAGGAACCTACAACGACCTTTTGGTGAAACAATTTGTTCGTCCGCTCAAGGACACCGCCTTCACCTGGTTCATAAACCTTGAACCAAAATCAATTGATAGTTGGGAGCAGCTGCAACGTGGGTTTCTCAATAGATTTTTTAGCACCTGTCCAGCAATAAGCATAATGGAGCTTATAAGCATTAAGCAAAAGAAATGAGAGCTTGTCATCGAATACATAAATAGATGGCGTGCTCTCAGTCTGGATTGCAAAGATCATCTGACGGAGACTTCTGCGGTAGAAATGTGCATTCAAGGGATGCACTAGAAGCTGCTATACATCTTACAAGGCATCAACCCTCGAATTTTTGAGGAATTGGTGACTCACGCACATGACATGGAAATAAGCATCAAGACCTCTGGGGGCACAATTCCCATCCAACTGGGCCAACGTGGGGGCAAGGAAGTAATGGCCGTCGATGCTCCACCAGTATGGGCCAACGGGCTCCTTTACAATTTTGGCACGTTCGGTGGAATATCTTTATCTCTTATCTCTTGTTCCTTTAAAAAAAATTCAAAAAGAAAAAAGAAAGAGGAAAAATTCTAAAAAAAATTCAAAAAAAAAGAAAAAAATTTTTTTAGCAGGTGCCCAACACATCGACAGCGCTAAAGAAGAGTACGACAACCGTTATCGGCAATAAGGCAACTATTCTATTCTCTGCATCAACTACCTTACTCGGGTACGCAGGCCCAGAAACTCGGAGAAGAACGCGATTCCTCACTGTTCAAGTACAACAAAATATTGAAACGGAGAATTTGTAGCTCTCGCAGAAACAAGATCTCTCTCTTGACTCTCTCGTAGAACAGAGAAGTCGATCACCCACCCTGATCGAAGTCGGAGGCAATATAACAAAGCCCGCTCAACACCAGAAGCCAGCCCATTCTGCAGAAATAAGTATGGAGGAAGCAGAAGAGCTCTCTACTCCAGCCTTCCATGAAGCATCATCGGCCAAGACTGACATCGTTGCAGTTATGATAACAAGCGCAACCAACACGGAAGACAGGATAGCAGAATTGGAAAGTAGAATTTTCCAATTGCTCAAGGCCGTGGAAGAAAAAGATCAGCAGATCGCTCGGCTCAAAGGAAATGCCCTGATCCAAGCCGATCCTGAGACCTGCGAAGAGCAGTCTTGTCCATCCGGTTTCACTCTAGAAGCAACTCCAACCAACACTTTCACTGCGAAAAAATGACCAGGCAGTTCCACACAACTGCCACCTTCAAGTTCAATTACTTCATTATCTGTCCAACAATTACAGGATATAATAGCAAATACAATTCTCCTACAACAAGGTGCACTACTTCAAGGTTCACAAATGTACGTCAAACCATACACAAGGCAGATTAAAAATCTCAGCATGCCCTTGGCCTACCAACCGCCCAAGTTTCAACAATTTGATGGACGAGGTGATCCGAAGCAGCATGTCACTCACTTCGTCGAAACCTGCAATAATGTAGGAACTTATAGCGACCTTTTGGTGAAACAATTTGTTTGTTCGCTCAACGACACCGCTTTCACCTGGTTTATAAACCTTGAACCAGAATCAATTGACAGTTGGGAGAAGCTGCAACGTGGGTTTCTCAACAAATTTGTCAGCACCTATTGAACAGTAAGCATGATAGAGCTTACCAACATCAGGCAAAAAAAAGGAGAGCCTGTCATTGAATACATAAACAGATTGTGTGCTCTCAGTATGGATTGCAAAGATCGTCTGACGGAGACTTCTGCGGTAGAAATGTGCATTCAAGGCATGCACTGGAAGCTGCTATACATCTTACAGGGTATCAAACCTCGAACTTTCGAGGAATTGTTGACTTGCGCGCATGACATGGAGATAAGCATCAAGACCTCTAGGGGCACAATTCTCATCCAACTGGGCCAACGTGGGGGCAAGGAAGTAATGGCCATTGATGCTCCACCAATAAAAGTAGGAGCTAAAGCGAAAGTGAGCCCTCCAGCACCAATAAATCAACCAAAACAACAAGAAAAGGGGAAGGCAACATCGCGAGAGTTGGAACAGAAGAAGTATCCATTCCCAGACTCTGACGTTATAGACATTCTCGATCAACTTTTGGAAACTAAGCTAATGAAACTGTCGGAGTGCAAGAAACCCAATGAAAAGGATCTGGTCAATGATCCAAAATTCTGCAAGTATCACCAGACAGTCAGTCATCCAACCGAGAAGTGTTTCATCTTGAAGGAGCTGATCTTGAAACTCCTAGACCAAAATAAAAGCATTTTGGACCAAAAAAACGTAACCTCAGCCAACCAGACTACCACCTCTTCAAATCCGTTAGAGGAAAGTCGGCATGAATCTACACATTGTCAGACCTAGAAACACATTCCGACCTGACTCCATCAAACGGTAAATTCCTAAAGCATGGTTATGTAAAAAAAAAAAGGCAACAAAAATTCAAAATTCAAAAAAAAACAAAAAAGAGCAAAAAAAAAGATAAAAATTCAAAATTCAGAAAAAAGAAAAAAAGAAAAAATAATAAGAAAAGAAAAAAAGAGAAAAGCAAAAAAAAAAAAGACAAAACGAGAAAAAAGAAAAACAAAAAAATTGAAAAAAAAATGTCTGAAGCTCATGTATAGATTTAGTCTGAAAATCTGAATTCAAGTTCAAAACCCTTCCTCAAAATTCAAATCTGGATTCGGGAGTAGACCCCGAACTCCGACTCAAACCTAAAGCTCAAATCCAAATTCGGACTCAAACTCAGGTTCAAAACCCCAAACCCAAATTCCAACGAAAAGTCCAAATCTAATTCCAAATCTGAAACCCAAATCCAAACTTGGGTCCAAAGTCCAAACTAAAACTCCAACTCAAAGCCTTAATCCAAACTCAGGCCCAAAACCCAACTCCAAATCCTGGCCCATAGCCTAAATTCAAATTCGGGGGCAAAACCCGAGTTCTAACTCAAAGCCCTAGTCAACAACTCAACGATTCAGTAACCCAACAACAGACTCCTGCCTTGAATGAGTATAAAAGGCGACAGTTCAATAATAGACTGCTGCCTCGCACGAGTATAAAAAGCGACAACTAAATAGTCAAAGTATACTACTGCTTCACACGAGTATAAAAAGCGACAGTTCAACAACACACTCCTATCTGGCACGAGTATAAAAGGCGACAATTCAACAACACACTCCTACCTCGCACGAGTATAAAAGACAATAATTCAACAATCAAAGCATACTCCTAACCCACACAGCAAAAAGGCAACAACCACATAAGGCCCAATCTAGAACTCTTGATCCGCATGAGTATAAACTGTAAACGGCCCAAAAGGATAAAAACAATCGATGGTTTGAGTCTGAATCACTATTCCAGTCTCAACCTTATACTCGCTCTTACTGCAGGTCAAGCTTCTGCATCCTTTTAGCAAGAGAGATGGAACCCATTAAAGGACGTTAGAACAAGGAAGAGGGTAAGCCATCCCGCATTAGATGGCAGCCAACTTTGGCGCAGTTGCAAGTCTTGGAGGAGGTTTTTCACAACAATGGAGGTACTGTTCCTAATTCATCACAACTCTCCCAAATTGCTTCGCGACTGCGGCCGTATGGAGAAGTCGAAACAAAAATGTGTACTTCTGGTTCCAAAACCGAAGAAACAGGGAAAAAAATGCATTGAGAACTGCAGTCTCTACAGCACAGCCTGCCTCAGCCAGCGCGGCTGTTCCCACAATAGATCTTACAGGTACAGCTTCGTCCTCAAAATGAAACAGGTCCAAACTCCACCACTGCAATGGTCCCTTCAGATTATGACAACCAAAGTGGTAGCCTATGGGATTTCACATACTAGTCCTAGTAGTTTTATGGAGTCAATCAGGGGTTTATCCCTCACGGATTCTCCAATCCAGGAGAAAACTTTGCACCGAGAGGGAGCCGTTCTGGCGAAACTTTACCTTTCTTTCCAATACATCTCAGTGACGACAATCAGCAAGAGAGTTGCAATAATGTCAACGCCATCGGCCCACCAAATAGAGACGCAATTGACTTGGAGCTACGCCTTGGGCCCCACTAGAGTGACCGATAAGGATCAGGTGCAACAGCCGATAAGGATTAGGTACAACGACTTTTGTGACACTGCCTTGACTTGTGCAACACGCGTTGGCTACCATCTCATATGTCTCTTATGACATGAAGGGACGTGGAGGATCCCACCAGATTCCGCGTATTTACTTTTGACTTTTCAATCCAAAAAAGAAAAAATGGGGGCTTTTTGGTGTGTATATATTTCCTGCATACCCGAATCACAAAACTCACCCCTTCAGTTCTTTCCTCTCTCCGAAAAGAAAATGGTTAGCCCCTACACTTTATTTTTCAGAAAGTTTTTTGATCAAGAAGCTTGAGGCACACGAGTTAAGAAGAGAAAGAGTAGTCCTCCTAGAGGGATCCCTAAAAGCCCTCGAAACTCAACCTCCAACGCCATTGGTGTCATGGAATTTCAACCACTATCCTTAGTTCACATATATCACAGCGGGACAAGAAGCTGCGGCGACGTACAGGGAAGTTCCAACTACTTTTCTTACGTCGATGCAGACTCGAGAATCATTATTATAACTCGTCTCCCTGTGTGCTGGTCTTAAAGTTCCGTAGTGCTGGAACTTCCTCATGAGAAAGTTTAAGTTCTTTGCCTACTACATCATCCTCACCAGAGTTTGGGAACTTCAAGACATATAAAAAAAATCTTTGCGAGCTATGGAAACTTGACATTAGTTGGAGCCAAGACTTCAATTTCCATATTGGCTGAAGGACTGACGGAGTAACTTCCTTAAGGTCGTATTGGTCCCTATTGGGATCCAACAACAGTTGAGTTAGTCAGAGTTAGAAGACTTCAACATTCAATGTCCATCAAGGCGTCTCAAGTTTCAAATTAGACTTCAAGACTCGGTTCGGATCACGTCCGTAAAGTTTTTCCTTACCAAGCCTTAAAGTTGGGACATTTGTAAACACAAAAAAAATCACAAAAAAAAAAAAATCAATGCATGCCCTACATGAAAACAACAAGTATATGCATATAAAAATGATGATTTTCATTTGGTTGACGACCATGCAAAATGTCAAATCAACCACCTAAAAGGGTCCTTGCCATGTAGGATCCTAGTCACGATGAATTATATGGAAATTTTAATTTCCATTTGATCTCATGAGAAGGTTTAAGTTCTTTGCTTACTGCATCATCCTCACTAGAGGTTGGGAACTTTAAGACATATAAAAAAACCTTTATGAGCTATGGAAGTTTAGGTCGTATTGGTCCCTATTGGGATCCAACAACAGTTGGGCTAGTCAGAATTAGAAGACTTCAACATTCAATGTCCATCAAAACGTCTCAAGTTTCAAGTTAGACTTCAAGACTCGGTTCGGATCACGTCCGTAAAGTTTTTCCTTACCAAGCCTTAAAGTGGGGCATTTGTAAACACAAAAAAATCACAAAAAAAAAAAAAAAAAATCAATGCATGCCCTACATGAAAGCAACAAGTACATGCATATGAAAATGATGATTTTCATTTGGTTGATGACCATGCAAAATGTCAAATCAACCACCTAAAATGGTCCTTACCATGTAGGATCCTAGTCACGATGAATCATATGGAAATTTTAATTTCCATTTGATCTTATGAGAAGGTTTAAGTTCTTTGCCTACTGCATCATCCTCACCAGAGCTTGGGAACTTCAAGACATATAAAAAAACTTTTGCGAGCTATGAAAGCTTGACATCAGCCGGAGCCAAGACTTCAATTTTCATATTGGCTAAAGGGCTGACTTCCTTAAGATCGTATTGGTCCCTATTGGGATCCAACAACAGTTGCGCTAGTCAGAGTTAGAAGACTTCAACATTCAATGTTCATCAAGATGTCTCAAGGTTCAAGTTAAACTTCAAGACTCAGTTCGGATCACGTTTGTAAAATTTTTCCTTACCAAGCCTTAAAGTGGGGACATTTGTAAACACAAAAAAAATCACAAAAAAAAAAAAAAAAATCAATGCATGCCCTATATGAAAGCAACAAGTACATGCATATGAAAATGATGATTTTTATTTAGTTGATGACCATGCAAAATGTCAAATCAACCACCTAAAAGGGTCCTTGCCATGTAGGATCCTAGTCACGATGAATTATATGGAAATTTTAGTTTCCATTTGATTGCAAAATGTCCAAAATTAATGACTTAAAAGGGCCCTTGCCATGTATGATCCAAATCATACAATTTTGGCCTCCATCCACCTCCAAAACCCTATAAATAGGCGCCCCTTCAAACTTTTCAATCTATCCCAAGTAAAGCTAAATTCTCCACTTCTAAAGTTTTGCTTTTTTCCTCCCTCGCTCTCTAAATATTTTGGATGTATGCTCTCTAACTGCCACTGAGTTGGATCCGCTAGATCAAAAGCCCAAGATATTAAATATCCAAGTGGAATCAAGTCTCCTACGACCCTCACCGGAGTCCAACAAGTCCATTTGAGATCAAGCTCATATGGCTCTCAGTGGAATCAACCAATCCGAGTGGGATCAAACCTCTTATGGCTCTCACCGGAGTCCATCCAATCTGAGTGGGACCAAGCCTCCTACGATCTTTACCGGAGTCCATCAAGTCTGAGTGAGATCAAGCTTTTCTAAGACCCTCACCGGAGTCTCATTAATCCACCTGAGTTCAAGTTTCGGTCCTCAGTGGAATTAATTCCTTTAGTTTAAGAACAAATCGTGGAATTACATAATGAGCATTAATTGAAGGATCAAACAGAAATTGGCCCCACATAAATTTTAAATTTTCATTGTAAATTGTACATGTATTTTTTAGTCTAACTTTTGAGGTTCGAAACATACGGGTCTCTTTACATTACCTACTCCACAAAACCTAATATTATAATATAGGCTTAATTATATGTAATCTTACAAATATGTTTAAAACAACACAATGCGTAGATTAATTATATTTGTTAAAACTGTATTTTTTGTGTTTTATTTTAAAAAATGGGAAGAGACATGAATTTTGAATATTATTTTATTCTAACAAATAAATTTGAATTTTTTTTTCATTTTTTCTTCTCTAAAAGGAATTTAAGAGTTTTTTTTTTTCGTTTATTCTTTTACATTTCTAATTATGTATATTTGCATTGCACATGTTTTAAACATATGTAAATAATTGTTGACATGAATTGTGTAAATTCATGATAGATCATAATTGGGTAAATTAAATTTCTAACTATAATTGTTAATATAGATGATGCGAGGATCTTCTAAGAAAACTAGATGAATTAATATTTATTGAACTTAAACTCTAATTTCGTAAAATTTTGAAATTAATGTGAGATACTATTAAATTAAATTGAAAAGTTTGAAATAATTATAATATACAATATCAAATTCTTTTACGTTTATTTCTTTATACAAAATTTTCAGTAATATTAATTTGTTTGATAGAATTTTACTTTACTAAGAAAGACTACAGATCAATTGTAAGTTAACGTCAAATACTTGAAAATATAGGAGTCTACTAAGAAAATCATAATATTAAGCAAACGTCGTCACATAAGTAAAATTGACGATGTAACTGTTGGAATAATATATAATCCATATCTTGAGCCTCACTTAATAGTTCAAACTTTTAGGTGGAATGGTTTCATGACATTAGTATCAGAGTTCTCATGACCTAGTGAGCATGAGTTCAAATTTCACTATCCTCGCATTTAATTGTGAATTAATTATGAATTTGTGGTTTGTTCATACTTAAGACCCAAGTGAGCGTAGTTTGTGCACGCTTCTAACCCAAGTAAACTGGGTTTTCGTGTGAGGGGGCGTATTGAAATATAATATATGATTTATATTTTGAGTCTTATCTAACAACTTAAACTTTTAGGTGGAATAGTTTTATGACAGTAACAAAAGGAAAATAGTTGAGATTTTTTTTTTTTTTAAGTTTTGACAATATATACTTGCAACTGGTATTAGATCCCGTGATGTGTGGTTTATCATATTCATTAACAAGTGCATATTTGCAAACATATACTTAAATTGTGAGTATAGTTTTTAACAAGAAACAAAAAAGAAATTTGTAAATAGTTTTTTTTTGCTGTTTTTTTACCTCTCTAAGAAAATAAAAATAAAAATTTATGAGTAGTGTTTCCCTTTCTTAGACATTTTTTCCTTTTTTTTATTATCCTTAATTATTTTTATTTAGGTTGCACAGGTTTTAATGTATTTGAATAGTCTTTAACATTAATTGAATAAATTGTAATACATGATAGATCATAATTAAATTTCTAACTACAATTGTTACTGTAGATAATATAAGATTTTCTAAAAAGATTAAATTTATTAATATGTATAGGATTTAAATTATAATTTTATAAAAATTTGAAATTAGTGTAACATATTATTGAACTAAAATGAATAATTCGAAATAAAAAAAATATACAATGTTAATTGCATAAAATTTATTTTATCATACAAAATTTTTGATAATGATTAATTAGTTAGATTTACTTAAGTGAGATTTTTTTTGAACTGTACCATTATTGTTTTTAATGTCCTCCTAATTAATGGATAAGAAAAAGTTAGCATGCTTGAGTTAATGTGAAAGTTTTCTAACATTTTTACAACTAAGCAATAGATGATCTAGTTAATATGAGAGTCTCCTATATAGAAATTATTAATAGTAATATCGTTTTATAAAAATTGTTTTACAAGGGCAGCTATGAAGATGTTAAAGAAATGTTATAAATATAATTAAATTTATGTACATATTAGTGATCTCATGTATACGAGACTCTTTATTTTATAAGAATTGAGATACGATCTTTTATATTTTCCTTGATTTTTTGGAAGAAAATATTATTTTAAGAATTGTAATTTGTGTCTTTCTAATCACAAATGAATGCTTATAATTCTATTTTATCGTCCAATCATCATTTAAACAATTATTAAGATTTTGAATACTATAAATGTTAACTTCATTCATTTTAAAAGAAAAATAAGAATAAATTTATCTGGAATATTATGCATTACACAAATTAGACATAATTATAAATAATTATTTAATGTTTTTTATATTTTTAAATTTAAATATAATGAATGTAACAAGCTAATTTGTTGGAGGAATAATAAAAAAAAGATAGTAACTCTAGCAATTTATATAGATCAAAGTCTTTTATGTCAATCAATCGAGTAATTTAATATTTTCAGGGAGAAATAAAAGGAATTTCCCATTTAACTTTTGGTCCAACATCTGGCAAATTCTCATGGCCAAAAATGTTAAAACATAGTGTAAATTGATGGGAAACCAGACGAGAAATCAACAAGAGAGCTACTACATCTTACATGCTATGTTATGCTCATGTGGATTCATTCTGTTCATGCAAGTAAATAGTTCAATCTTATAAATATGTATCAATCAAGGTATTGCACAATTGAACATTTTATTTATTCCCACACATCATGACAGTGACCTAACTTTATAAATTATCATTTTGTGTTGGATTTCATTGTTGCCAAGATTAGAATCTTGAGTACATCGCTTCTAGCACAACTAGTTCATATTCTATTGAAACCACTTAATTCTGCGTTCGAGTTCTAATGATTCTATTTTTATTTCGTTACTTTCCAGCCACCCTTGCAACAAGAAAAACCAAATGTTTTTACTCAATATGGAACAAAGTCCCCTTTTTTAATAAAGCAAATAAAACACACAAAATATTCACAAAACTAAATATCTTCAAGAAACATGCATCAGATTGAATAATCAACGCGGAAGTAATGATAGATTCTTTAGTCAACTCTTTCATCCCATGCGAGTAATTTGTTGACAGAATGGGATAATTCATCGACATAATAATATCATAGTTTGCGAAACAAGAATTTTAATTTCACGGTCATAATTGAAGAAAGTTCGACTAAACAGTTTAATTTTCTTGTGTAAACGCAAAGGATGTGGGACCAACAGGTGCGTGCAATAATACACTCTTTTTGGGTTAAAAAAACAAGAAAAAGGACAAGTGGCAACAAAAATCCAATTAAAGAACATTGTACTTACCGGTAAAACAAACTCTCTACTTGTAAGTTCACTTTTGTTGGAAGTCTTGACAAAAATTTGAATCCAAAATATGAACAAATTTATATACCTCTAAGCACGCCACGGTTGTCATGCAATAATGCTAGTTGGGATGCAAGCCATTGAATAATTCAACGAGTTGACATGCCCTGATGCCTTACGGAGTTACGGAATCATTTTAGACCACATGATGATCTGGCCACGCATGCTTTCTGATAGCCTCACACACCACCGGCAACTGCCTAGTAGTTGCTTCTTGTACTTTTGTCCTCTGACGTCCCCATTTTAATTGGTTTCTATGTGATTTTGTTTTATTTTAACCGAAAAAATTGTGTCCCATAAGTATGTTAGGAATCATTCATTGTTATTTTTGTTTAATCATTTTTTATAAAAAAAACTCTTCATTTGAGTATTGGTTGACCATTGGTTGACCAAAGTGATTGGCAGTTTGCCATTATAAACTTGTTATTCAAGATTAAAAATTGTAAATATTGATGATTGATAGAATGATAATCTTTAATAAAACGAAGGTATTTGTTTTTTTTTTTACAAAATTATTGTATGTACACAAGATTTCATGGATGCAGATAAATGCAAAATAATTTTATACAACATATAAAGTATCTTATATTACAACAAGATTTTTTATATAATATATAAGAGAATTCAATAATTGTATATTATTTTACTGTACATATTCATATAGTACGAAATATTTTGTATGTGATATAAAAGTATTGTGTGTCTAAAAGAATGAATCCAAGCAGACTTTTCCCTTTTCATAAACTTGATGCAAGTTGTTTGTTTTTGAGATGAATTCTGTCTTGGACACCACTTGATCGAAAAATTTTAAAAGAAAAGAAATTAATTGATAATTTTTTCCATATTTCGACATCTAAGTTGGAAGTATTTGATTACTTGGACACAAACAAAAATGTATATGGTCATACTTGAGCCAAAAAATTCTATTATAATTATTTTTTTGAATCTTATTAGTGGTGGATTCAAAAATTAGAGTAAGAGGGCAAATAAGTATTAAAATTTTTTTTCAACATTTTTATTCTAAACAGTAACATAAATGGTATAATAATATTATTTTATTGATAAATAATAATTTACACAGTAAAATAATATTATTCTAATATATACAGTAACTTTTAGTTTGAAAAAAAAGGATAAAAGTAAAATATAAAATATAAAATTTAGTGGGAGTAAAATATAAATTTTAATAGGAATAGTAGTATAAATTTAATTTTTTTATACAATTTTTTTCAGTAAGGGCAATTGAGTGGCAAAACACATATTTAAAGAGGACAATAAGTTAAAATTAGTACAAATTATACATATTTTTTATTTTTTAGAGTGGCCACTCACCCACAATCATATGAGCGTGGATCCGTCAGTGAACCTCATGACATGTTCGCTCGATCATGACACACAACATACATAAATTGAATATCCACGACTTTAGTGTTAGTTGGCAATTGACTAACAAAAGCACCAATTTTGTGGAAAACAAAGACCACCAATTTTGTGGAAAACAAAGACCAAATTCCATATGTATTTTCATTAAGAAGCCCCGAGCACGAAATGACTAGGAAGCTATCTCCTGTTAATAATGGATGGTCAATTCAAATTATTTGGTGGTCCATGACCTTCAGATTGAATTATCAGCCACTCCTACCTTACAACACAGACAACACATGGAATATCAGAGCAATTCCGTATTTTCAATTTCTGTCTTGTTTCCATTTTTGGGATGCATTTCCTACAGTTTCACTACAAATGTTATTTGCCTTTTTGGATCTATAAATACTTCAACTACCAATGTTTTGAAAATTGAACCACTTATTGAACCAAAAAGTGAGAAATTGCGGCTTAACTAGAATTTGAACTGATAGAGCTGATATTTTATGGTAAATATATATTCATTTCTTAGTAATTTAAAAAATATAAAATAATAGCAATTATAAAAACTTGATTGTATATTAAATTTTTAGTTTTAGTAACTAAATTAGAAGTTTAGATAAACTTTTTGATTTAATTGCAAATTGAATAGAATTTAGCATTCAATTGTAATTTAAATCAAGCTTTTTGGGTTTATATTGTAATTTTTGAAATTTAAAGTCAAAAACTGAACCTGTTTTACAATTTTTTGACTAGTTTTGACTGATTTAAATGCTACTGAATTTTTAAGATTAAATCGAACTGATAACTTTATTAATTTACGGTTGAACCGATTTGATTAGTCAATCTAGTTTGTTTTTGAAAACACAACTAATTGCATAACCGAGAACAATATAAGAGAAGTGTCCAGTTAATTATTAACAGCGATGGAACCATGAAAAAATAGGTGTCACGGTTTCATCGTACTGTAATTACACGTAAAACGATATGAAGCAGTGTTTTGGAAATTAAATTGGATCAGTTGGTCGAACTGGTCAATCGTGAAACGATATGGAAACCGGATCGATTTAGTATTAAAAATTGGACAAAACTCAAACTGGTCAAAAAGGGTTAAAAATTGCAAAAATTTCGTTTTATTTGGATCAAACTAGTTTTCATTTTAAATATAAAAAATTATAATTTAACCACAAACTTTTTTTTAAAAAGAATTATAATTGAATCTTATATTTTATTCAAATTTGTAATTAAATTATAAATTTTAGCTAAACTTCTAATTTAGCTATTTTTATAGCTAAAGAATTAATGTATAATCAATTCTTTGCATTTTTCTTTTTGTGAAAAACATTTAAATTTAACCATTAAAAATAATTTTTGGTCAAAATATATCATATATAATAGCTATTTTTATTTTTTATATTGTTTATATTAAATATTGTTTCTTCTAATTTAAACTCTAAATAAATCATTAAAACTGACTTTGCATCTTTGACTTTTTCAATTTGACGATGAGTTCGATTTCAAAATATTGAAATGCATGCCTTGTTTAACTATTACTCATTGTTGTTGTTGTTGTCGTCGACGACTACTAATTATTATTATTTATTGTTGTTATTGATAACTAAAATAAAATGATAGTATGTGGCTAGATTAATATTTGTTTGTTGTCGTTTAACTAATAAAATAACTATTTGATAGATTATATTTTTATTTTATTAAAAAAAGTCTGGATAACATAGGGGGCATTTTAATTTAAAAAATATTTATCAATAGCTCATTAATCTAAAAATTAGTAGGTCAAAGCCACCTTTTAGATTAACAGCCAATTGGATTACTTTTCAGCAAAAACAACCATTAAAAAATATTAACTAAATATTACTTTTTTCACTTTTTAAAAATAAAATAGGCTAAAATTATAAATTAGTGTCTAATGTTTGAATTAAGGTTCAATTATGGATACAACATTTTTTTAGGTAAAATTAGTCCTTAATATTTTGACTAAGGTCTAATTAAGAATATAACATTTTGTTTTTACAAAATTAGTTTTCGATGTTTTTACTGTATAATAATTCAGTACTATTAATGGACGAATTATTGAAAAACGTTATCGAAGACCAATTATCTAACAGATAATGTATTTCTTAATAAATTAGACAGTTAGATAATTGAAAAAATACTGAATTATTTCACAGTTAAAACGTTGGAGACCGATTTTACAAAAAAAAACGTTGTATCCTTAATTAGACTTTAACCAAAACGTTAGAGACCGATTTTACCTTAAAAAAATGTTGTATCTATAATTGAATCTTAACCTTAACGTTAAATACCAATTTAAAATTTTGGCCAATAAAATACAACTCTACTCCTACAAACTAAAGTAAACGCCCCCTAAGTTTTGACCCCAACAAGTTTGCACGTTTCATGGACGAGTCGTCTCTGTTTTTTTTTTTTTGAACAAGCGACACGTCTTCTCTTAATGCGTTGTATGTCTGAAATATAATCCTTGCTTGTTTTGTGCAAAGAACTATTAGTTACAAATGTGTAACCATTGAGTCACCATAGATCGTGTTGTGACACTCTTGTGGGCCCACATATGACCAGAAATGTGCATCCAAATAACATTTCGAGAATGCTGTTTTTAGGAGTATGCACATTAGTCTTTTCCCTTTCACAAGTCCCTTTTGACAATTTGTATCCAAAAATCAAAGTGCATGCACGTTAATATACATGAATGAAAAATAGAAGTGTCATACAAGTAGAGTCGAGCTGGGTCATGAAAGCTAAGCAAATCTTCATCTCGATCGCCACGTAGCATAGATAATGGAAGATTAACATAAAATGATGAAAAATAATTACGGAATGAACGTGAAGAATAAAATTCAAAAGAAAATAATGCAGTAATAAAAATAATAAAAAAAACACCGGTGATGGACAAGGTCATAATTTTTTTTCTTTTTTTTTCCCGTATAGATAAACAGACTTGCTCCTATCAATTTGAGCTACTGTAAAAGTGTAAAGATTAGGAAGGACAAAATTGTTTCAAAAGCGCGCCGTGGCGTCAACATTGGTGGTCTGTGGGAGCAACGGGTTTCAAACGCAAATTTCTTGGTTCTAAAAATTTTTTTTGCATGCAACTGTAAGAGTACGGTATACATATAATGATCTAAATTATTAAATTGTAAAAGGTATATTTAATTTAAAAATAAAAAATAAATAAATTATTAAATATTATTAAATTAATTATGTATTTTTTGTATATTTTATTAAGCATATTTACCTAATGTTGCTCTTATTGATTTGTGGAAGAAAAAGTGACGGCTACATTTGAATTTCTGAAATATTTCGCACGCTACGTTGGGAGCCATCCAACCAAGTGTCTCCTCCGTCCTCATCGTACGGGAAGGCCAAAAATGTCTCAAACCGAAAGCGCCGCTTCACACTCATTGTCGGCCACAAGGGAATGAAAAAGTGAAGTGAAAGTGCAAACTCCTATGTTTTTTACACCGAGCCATTGTTTTTGAAATGGTTCTCGGATGGAGTTTTGAGATGATTCAACCCCGTATCCGGGTGACAACCGTTACTAGAATTATATATATATATATATATATATATATGACAATCATGTAATGTGAACGAAAACGAATAAAATATACATAAAAATTGAACAAAATGTGCATCAAGATAAATTGGAAGTGTAATATTATGATTACTATCTTCGTAGCACTTTTCACTTGTTTTGATGCACCTTTTATAAAGCTTCTTTCAGATTTTATATGTCTCCATGTACACATGTCTTTTTGCCGAATGATAAGAACTCATGACCTGGATTCAAGGGCTATGCTCGGCTCGAATAACCCAGCAAACTGCCAATGTGGCCAGTAATGGATCAGAACAAAATTTTAGGGGGACAAATTTAATATGTATAGCTAGAATAAAGAATCGATACATATGATGATAACTAAAAAATTATTATAATTATTTTGAATAATAAAAATTATAAATATTTCATAAAGGTTTTAATATTTTAACTATTTTTTTAATAATCAAATATAAATTTTAGTCATTTATTTTCAATGCTATAGCACAATAGAATTTGAATGATGTTCAATGTATAATTTTTTTCATTAAACATAATAAATTTAAATTTGATGACTAATTATAATATTGTTCTTATGCTTAAAGAAAATAATTAATCGTTATTTATTCTTTCTCTCTCCTTCGTAAATTCTAAAAATAAAATATAATAAGTTGAAAAATCAAAATAGTTAATTTTTGGACTTTAATAAGCAGACGAAGAGGATCCGCTGCAATCTAAAATATAACAAGATCAAAAATTTGAACTTTTAATAGAAAAAACAAAAAAGCCCAAACTATGAGAACAAAGGGGATAAGTATTATTTTGGTCCTAAACTTTTAGGTTTTTTTATGTTTGAGTCCTAAACCTTTTTAACATTTCATCTGAGTTCTAAACCTTTTAATTTCTTACCACATCAGTCATTTAAGTTACAAAAACTAGTCAATCCATTAATAAATGAGTTTAACTTAATAAAAATTATTTAAAAAAAATTAAATTCATAAATTAAATATTTTTTTCATCAACAAAATATGCATATTAAATATTTTTTTAATCAACAAATATACGAATTAAATATGTAATATGCATATTTTTGATAGAAAAGACATTCAATTCATATATTTAATCTTTTTTTAAATAATTTTTTGTAAAGTTAAAATCTTTTTTTAATAGATTGATCACTTTTGTTAAACAGAGGAACTGATTTGGTAGAAAATTATAAGGTTTAGGACTCAAATGAAATGTTAAAAAGGTTTAGAATTCAAATATAAAAAAATTTAAAAGTTTAGGACCAAAAAAATACTTATCCCGAGAACAAAGAGCCTAGAGCAGGGGCTAGTAACAGTTGGCTAGGCTTACGGCAAGGCTGACCAAAAAAGACCCGTTCTATTTGTAGTTGTTTGCTAGGCTTACAGCAAGGTTGACCTAGAGGAAAGACAACCTTTCACCCCCTTGGTCTCGAACCTGAGTCTTGGGCTAGGGTGGCAACAGCTTTCATTTAAAGTTTTCAGAACCGGACCGTTTATTAAACTAAAAATATTAGTGGGTTAAAGTTTAACCAGTCAAACTGGTCGAATCAGTATTTAATAATATATATGTATAAAAGTAATTAAAAAATAATAATTATAGATAGTGATTAAATATTAATTTTTCTACTTTTAAGGATGAAATTAAAAGTTTTAATCAGATTTAGAATTAATTTAAATTTTTTAATTAAATTTAATACTTAAATTATAATTTAAGTAACATTTGATGGTCAAATTATGATTTATAAATTTTTTATTTTCAGTAAACCGATCCGATTTTCACCGATTTTTACTTGTTTTGATCGATTTTTTCCAGTTTGGTTCATCCCTCAAAATTCACTTAAACCAGTCCGGACCCCCGGCCGGTCACCGATCCGGCCAGTCACCGATTCAACCGGTCCAATCGACCGATCCGACCAACCGATCCTGCCGACCAGTCCGGGTCGATTTTCACAACAATGCTTTCGTTACCAATCTAGTACTTACAACTTCAAAATAAGTATCTCTAAAAACTTAGGAGGCGCAATTGGCCCCTCGACCCCTTAATAAATTTGTTCTTGAATGTGGCTCCATGAAGCACGGACATAAATACGGCGACACGAACACAATATGACACAGACACGACGACACATTAACGTTAAAAATATTAAAACATGGACACGGTTCAGACATGACTATATATATATATATATAGAAAAAATTGAGTTTATAAAATTTTTGTACTATCATATATTTATTTTTGAGTAATTTTATTCATTTTAGAACATCCAAAAATATATTTATATAGTTATCATAGGTTTTAGAGATTTTTCATTCAAAAAACATATCGTAAAATTTTTTATTTTTTATTGTGAACTATCGGAATAGAGGTATAAGATTTGTAATCAATTTAATTTTTTTTGTTAAAGTTAAAAATAAGTTAAAGTTTACACATTTCAAAAATCATTAATAAGTGACAACAGTAAATTATAATTTTTAAGGATTTTTTTTATTTATTAAAAATAATTATAAAAATATTTGAGCATATCCGATTCTTGTACTTTCTATATTCAATACGCGTGTTCGAATTTTTTTCAAAATTTTTTTTTTAACAGACACTTTTAACCATGTCAAACACCTATCCACCACCGCTTGTCCGTGTTTCATATACAATATTTCTATTTTTTAAAATGTCCATGCCTCCTAGACGTGACTTGATGTCACGAACAAGTCTCGTAACACCAGTATGCTTTAGCCTAGGGGTGCTGACATTCAGCCACAGTCCAGCACCTCCACAACCTTTCCTTGGCTTGCAGGAATAGAAGCCCATCAGATCAGAAGACTCTCCATCATTTGGCGCTTTCTACGGAAACGACACGTCGTGTGTCCTCCCTTCACGAAAAACCTTTTCTCTTTTTTTTTGGTTTGTAATACTTGTATGCTTTTACAACTATCACATTAATTTTTATTCGTAATTTTATATTATATAAATTTATTTTTTTAATTTTTATTAATTGATTTTGTTGAATATAATTGAAGACAGAAGATTAATAAAACTTTTGGCGAATTGGGATATATTTAATAAATTAGTATGCTCTGACACACACACAAATGTTAGACCCCCTGGACGAATATGTGCGGATTTATCACTACAAATGCATTTTTGCTTGTAATTTATTTCAAAAAATCTTAAATTTTAAGTATTTTATTTTCTCAAAAAAACAGAAAAAAAGGAATTTCCTAGATAGCTTTTTTTCTTTTTAATAAAACAAAAAGAAAAATAAAAAAGACTTATGAGTTTTTTTTTACTTTGCAAGAAAAAGGGAAAATTTTAAAAGTATTATTTTCTTTCCTAAAAAACAAAGAAAGGAATTTAATATTTTTTTACAAATTATTTTTATTTATTTTTCTTAATTAAGAGTATTCGTGTAAATTGTGCAAGTTACAATACTTGTTTGATCATAATTATATTAAATCTTTCTTTGTAAATTTCTCAATATCAAGAGGGATCTAGCGTATTCATTTCATAGGACTAAAAGGATTCACCTAGTATGATACACAACTAACGGCATGAAGGCCAAAATACGCACATTTGGCTGCTGAGAGCATCATTTTTAACTTTCCAAGGAAAAAAAAAATCAATTTTCAATTTTTCTCATGAACACTATGTGGTTGTAGGTTAAAAAGGTATAAATGAGCTTCGTATTCTTTCCAACAAAACAACTAACAATTTATTTTTGTGTTTTTATTTTTCTCAATTTAACTCTTCAATGATTAATGTCATTTTAATCTGATGGAATTTACACGCTGGACTTGTGATTTCTTACAGTAAAGAAAGTAGGAGCGAATCCAGAACAATTTTTCAGGGGTAATTTTATGTGTATAAAATTAAAAAAATTAATAACAATAAAAATTATATTAATTATTATATCTTGTGAGTTTTATTATTTTAAACTATCTTTTTATTCTTCATAAAATAAAAAATTCTTTATATAAGTAATAATTTAATCATTTAGTCATTCATCTCTTATGTGATTGCGCAATAAATTTTTTATGATATTTATTGTAAGAAAAAATATTTTTTTGTATAATTATTGTAGCCAATAAAATTAAGGTCAGTTTTATAAATGAAATACACATTTAGATATGTAATGCATTTTTAGATATTTTTTCTTTTTTAATTTCAATTAATAATAATTGTTTCATTAAAAAATAAAATATTTCTAAGAAGGCTGTATGAAAACAAAAAAAAATTATTCAAATAAATTTGAGAATAAATGAAATAAAATTAAAGGGACAAAAAAATGTATTTGAAAGAAAACAAAAGTTTGACCAAAACAAGAAAATTCAAACAAAAGGGAAAAAGAAAAGGATAAGGGAAAACTGGAATTGCGCGGTCTTGAAAGCTCAACTAGGGGCGCGGGCGAGGGGACAAAACGCCCAGGCACCACTAGGCTAAGTTTGTCGTTTAACAACAATTCGACAAAAGCCATTAATAAAAAGTGAAAGGTAAATATATCAACTTCCCCTATCATCTTTCATTTTTTTTTTAAATTTTACCTACAATATTTTTATATTTTAAATTCTATCATTCATGTTTCTGCCATCAATATTTTTCGCCTTCCTCTGTTAATTTATCATTAAATTTGATATTTAACATTCTAATTATTGTCATATTGTCTAATTTAAATGACATATCAGCATAAAGTGATGATATGACATTTAATATAGTGATGACTTGTCATACTTTATTTTTTCTAGTTAATCTTGTTCAAATATTTGCTTGTTATAGTGTATACAGATAACAGACTCTTTATTTTTATTTTTAATTTTAACTTTATAAAATCATAAATAATATTTTATTTTAATTTTTTAAAAGTCACAATATTTGAAATTTTTTTTTTAAAAAAATTATTAAATGTCAGGTCATTACTATATACTAACATATCATTTAAATTAGACGATGTGATAATAATTAGACTGCTAAATATTAAATTTAATGATAAACTAATGACAGAGGGTAAAAAAAATTGATGGTAGAAATGTTGAGAATATAATTTAAAATAAAAAATATTATAAATAAAATTTTTAAAAAAACTAAAAATAGTGGACGAACTTTATATATTTGCCAAAATGAAAAGCCAGTGGGCCAACTGCCAGCCTTTTACTGGATCCGCCTAAAGAAAAGGAGTGGAGGAGAAAGAATTAATTATTCTCTAATTATTAATTAATATAATTATTAAAAAATTTTAATTCTAAATAATTTTTATCTTGTTACTGCAGCTTAAGATTACAAGTGGTATTATTTTATTATTTTTGGATTCATGTAGAATTTTTTCATTCTGCACCGTAGAAAAATTTGTAGAAGTTAACTATATAAATACGTATAAGTAAACATATAAAAAATATATAATTAATCTAAAAGTATTTAATAATTTATTCTTATTTTATTTTTTTAAATTTAATATATTTTTTATAATTTAACAATATAAATCACTGTATATCCACTGTATCTCCGCTCATTGCATTTAGATGTGAAAGAAAAATCAGCGAAGGCTTTTGTCTTCTATTGGTCAAAGATCTGACTGCACAATACTTCGCTCATGTCACTCAAGTTCCTTTCATGTGTCAAATTTAACTTGCGTTGCACGTGCACAAATGGGATAGCAACCCTCTAACACACACAATAATAAGAGTTATTATTGTCGTTGACATAACTTGTGAATAGAAATTATAATATCGTTTAGATCAACTATACAATTATATTTTAAATAATATTAAAATAAATATACAATATCAACAATATTTAAAAATTATCTATTTTTTAATTTTTTAAATTTAATTATTAAATAATTAATATCACTTTAATCTTTATCTAAAAAAATAATAATAAAAAAGAGGGAATTGAAGTATGAATTTGTGTTTGGCAACACAAGTAGGCTAAAAAAAAAAAAAAAATAGTGATAGGGCCCAGAGGCTTAACCTGGTCCACTGCCAAATCCCATTCTCCTTCCCCTAGGGGAAATGGATACTTCTCGTGGGAGGCGGCAGGCTCTCTTTTTTGCCAGCCCGCCTCCCACTTCATTTTTTTTTTTTTTACAATTTTTTTGATGTTAAATTACAATTATAACTTTTAGTTTAATTTTTTAATATTATTTTAAGATGAAATTAGTATTATAATATACATCATATTTTCTCTTCTTACTTTTTATTTATTCTTAAATAAAATATTTTTAATTTTCTTTTTTTATATTACACTTTTCGAAACACAGAAAAAATATAATACATTTCTTCCTTTCAACATTCATTTCTTATATATTCATTCGTTTTCACATTCCTCTCCCCTTCTTTTTTTTCCAAACAAAGACTTGGTCTTATTTTGATCATACTTAAAAAAAATTACTAAATAATTCTTTTTGCCGTTTTTCCGGTACGATTACAACTTTCATTAACTATTGTTAAGTGCACACAAGTTAGTGATTGCAAACTGAGCATACCAGTAGAAGGTGAATCTCTTACAGATTTATAAGTTAGGTCAGGATCTTGAAATTTATTGCAATAAAATTTTATATTGCTAGCACACTTTCATCACACAGAATAGATTTAGTACAGGAAATAATGAAATTAAAATAAATGAGTCAAAATTAAGGATCAGGCACCACTATTATTTAGTTCAACAAATTAAATTGAAAATATAAAAATAATGGAACCACTTGGTGAAGATTGCTAACGAGAGGGTAAACTAAATATTTATATTTTTTCATATATCTACGGGATTCATCATCTACTAAATTGTTTTCCCATGTATGAGTTTCAACGAATTATTTGATATGTTATTAATGCCTTTATGACCTCTTAGGCTCTTACAGACAAAAGGTCATAAGTTCAAAATATATTCCCTTTACTCTTATATTAATTTTATAATTGTACAGGTAAGAAAGATAGGTAATTTGCTTATGCTTACAATTGAATAGGCTTGCACGTAAGAAACACAGGTAATTTACTTAACATGCGATCAACTTTTGTGTATGACCCACCTTTAAACTTTGGATTGAATGTCACGATGTTGAAAAAATAAAGTTATATTGAGGTAAAATGTTGAATCAAATTGAGGGAACATACAAACATAACCAAATTCATTTTAACCATGAAATTGATAGAGGATGGGCTCGAAATACGACTCATTATCCAATAATTAAAATTTAGACTCATATTATAAAAGTTGTAGATTTTAATTTAAAAAAAAATATGTAAAATTCATAAGAACGAAGAGTATTAACCCGTTGTATATATAGAAGCGCATGGTAGCCATTCTCTTGCAACAACTTCAATTTGATTATTAAAGTCCAATTACTTAGCTAACTTCTCATCAATTAATGCACAAAAAAAACACTGCCATTGCCACTAAGTTTTACCTACATCACATCCAACCATGTACACCTTCCAATATGCAATGTCTTCCAATTCATTTTCAAACTTCGACGAGCACCGGCGGATTATCAACATCCGGCGAACACTCGAGGAGGAGCTCGAAAACGATACTGAAATCCCTATCTGCATTTTCAATGTTCCCAAGACCTTGATGACCAGTGATCCGGACTCCTATACTCCACAACTTGTTGCAATAGGCCCGTACCACCATTGGCGTCCGGAGCTATACGAGATGGAGAGTTACAAGATCGCCGCGGCCAAAAGGGCTCAAAAGCAACTCCACCAAGGTCTTAAATTCCATGACATTGTTGATCAATTAACCAATCTCGATCCGAAAATCCGGTCTTGCTACCACAAGTTGCTTGATTTAAGTAATGAAACTTTGGCTTGGATGATGGCCATTGATGGGTCATTCTTGCTAGAGTTCTTGCAAGTCTACGCCATGAAAAAAGGCGTGACAATAACAAGACTTTCCTCGAGAATGTCACATTTGGTAGATTATGCAAGGAGGAAATCAGCCGACAACGCCATGTTGAAAGATATTGTGATGCTTGAGAATCAAATTCCTTTGTTTGTGTTGAGAAAGATGCTAGAAGTTCAATTTTCGTCGTTGGATGCGGCGGATGATATGCTGCATTCAATGTTGGTGGGGCTATGTAAAGAGATGTCCCCTTTCAAGATGATGAAAGCCACTCCACAATTCAAGTTTCTCAATGTGCTCACTTGCTGGACTATTTGTACGACACAATTGTGCCTAGGGTGGAAGCTCCATCGGAGATCTCCGAGGCCATGGAGGTGGCGGCGGTGGCTGAGGATCAAACCGATGAAACCAATTCAAGGAGAGAAGGATATTCTGGGAATCCAAGCTATGTCAGAGATCTTTGCATTGTGATTTGGAAGCTAATATCCAAACTGGACATAGATCCAGTTCGCCTTATCAAAACATTGCTATGTTTTAGGCCAGTTAGAGTCATTATCAAATTGCCTTGGACTATCATCTCCAACCTTCCCGGATTTGCAATCCTGAAAAATATTCTATTCTTCATCTGCTCACAAGACAATGAAGAAACCGGCCCAGATAACAAGCACAACGATTCTCATAGCAAACCACCATTGATAGAGGAAATCGCCATTGCTTCTGTCGCTGAGCTTTCCAAATCCGGGGTCCGTTTTGTACCCACTAATGGTAACATAACAACCATTGCTTTTGACGTGAAGTCAGTAACATTTTACTTACCCATCATCAGTCTAGACATGAACACAGAAGTGGTTCTAAGGAACTTAGTAGCATACGAGGCATCCAGCGCATCGGGGCCGTTGATTTTTACTCGATACACAGAATTAATGAGCGGTATCATCGACACTGCCGGGGATGTAATGTTACTAAGACAAAAAGGTATCATTTTGAACCACATGAAATCGGACGAGCAAGTTGCCAACCTGTGGAATGGCATGAGCAAGTCAATTAGACTGACTAAAGTTCCATTCATCGACAAGGTGATTAAGGAAGTGAACAAGCACTACAACAGCCGATGGAAGGTCAAAATTGGGAGATTCATGAAGCTCTACGTGTTTGGTTCTTGGCAATGTCTCACGTTCTTGGCTGCTATTTTCCTTCTGCTCTTGATGTCATTTCAGGCCTTTTGCTCCGTCTATAGCCGTGCTCGACTATTTCGCATCAGCGCTATTAAATCAACAATTGATACTCAATTACCTCCTTTTTGATGGGGTTTCTATATAATTTCTGTTTCTGTTTTTTTTTTGTCTTTGTGTACTTACAAAGAAAAAGGTAATTTGCCGTGAGGAGTGTTGTACTCGTCAGAAGAGCAAAGTTTTATAAGTGTAATTTTAGTCCCGCTGAATGTTCAAATTAGGACTTGTTTTTGTTTCTTATTTTTTGGTTGAGATAATTCATATCAATATATTAATTTGTTCTTGAGTGTACGATTGATTTACAAGATTGATTGTACTGGTCATTTCTTTCTTTAAATGGCTGGTATGGAACTGGCCATAGTGTTCGTCTTCAAACTATTCTTAACAAAAATGATCAGCTCAATGTTCTTTTATTATTTTCTACAATGCCAGCACAAATATATATAAATACATCCACGTACATACATAGATATATATATATATATATATATATATATATATATATATATATATGTATATATATATATGTATATGTATATATATACGCACAATAATAAATAACATTTTAAACCGTTGATATAAATTTGAATTTGGATATATACAATAAAATGCAGAACGAGGAGAATATCTGAGTGATAACGGTATGATGTTCCTATGTGTTTGCGGGTCCATTTGGAAGACCTGCAATAATGAAATTTTTTGGGGCAACAGACTGAGCTATTACTATCAGGTACACAAATCCATAATATTTATGTTGCGGACACTAGTGCCAGTTTTGTGATGCCGGGCGAGGGAACTACGTACAACACCTTGGCGTCTGGTTGGTTGGCAAAACCCCCCTTATGGTTAGGTATCAATGAAGAGCAACGGCAGCTGGCGAGGTAATCCTAGGCCATCTGGTGTCGGTGGCCTATTACGAGATGAGTACGGACTCTGGCGCAGGTGGGTTCAAGGACTCGGCGGGCAATCGATGCAAATATGGTGTGGCTGAGCTTTTGCGGATCCGTTGAGGCTTGCAGCTAGCTTAGAAGACTGTGTATCGGCAAGTCATCCTAGAATTGGATTCTCAAAGGCTCTACATTTGTCAACTAGCCAAAGCTAATGCTTCTCATCCTCTAGCTGGTCTTATTCAGCATATCCAGAGTCTTTTGCTAGGGATTGGAGAAATGAAATGAAACATGCATTGCGGTGTTAGGGGAAATTTGAGCATTGCCTTCATTAGGCTCAAAGACCAGGCCTAACAAGGAAGTACCCCCTCCCCATCTTCTAAAAAATCATATCTAAAATGCAAGTAAGATATAATGACGTCAGCATATGTATTTACTATAAATATCTATCTGAATTACAGTTCCAAAATATAAATTAATAATTCATTTATTATATCACTCAGTATTCTTAATTTCTATACTGATTTAAGTATTAGAATGCTAATGTTGGGCCACCCACATTAGTATTCTTAGCCTTCTTGTCCTGTAAGTTTGCAGCTGCATCCTTTCTCGGGCTGGGCCCACTTGAAGGTCTCAGAACCCCATTGCAATAGAGTCTCTCCCTCTCTCTTGTGATCGGTCCGATCTCAACCTCAAAATTGGACTGATCATGTGGGATGGTAACTATTGCATAGATTTTCTTGCAAAAATAAGTGTGGATAGTATTGCTGGTGAAGTCTTTGTTGAGCATCTTCCTGAGGGAATAGGCAAGGAGTTGTCTTTCTAGGGGATTAAAATTACTTGTGATGATTGTTATGTTTTTATTTAGTTTTTTCATCTTCTGCTCCCTTCCTTGTTACGGTACCCTAATTTTTACTCATGTGCAAATGGGATAAAAACGAGACAGGGTTGCTTCAGCTTAGAGCAGGTCTTAAGGAAGTTGGAAACAAGAGTGATAAAAAGAAGTTGATAATTTCCACAATGGATGAGGACATTTATGGATTAAGTATGACTGAGATTCTACACATTAAAAAGGTTGAAACAAAATATATGTTCAGAAAAACAGTTATTAGAAGAATTTTTATAATACAACGAGTTGGAAATTTTTATATGTACAACGAATTGCAATTACATGAATTCATTATACAACAAAAAAATAATATTTTTTTTTTCATTGCACTTGTATCAATGTGGTTGTATAATAAATTTATGTAATTTTATTATGGAAAGCTTTTCCAAAAAATTCCTAATGGAGCCCAAAAAGATTTGACAATCAGATGTGATATTAGAAACAATTATAAAATGTGCAATAAGCATTATATTCACAATAATTTTGTACTTACTAAACTGTGTTATTAATAATAATTATTACGAGTGCACTGTAACAAAATCTTATTGGAGTAAATTGACAAAATTAAAAACAACCAGAAAATTTAATGTATAAATTAAAACAATAAAATAAAACACAAAACCTCAAACTACAAAGAATTTATGTATATAACTCGCCCCATTTTTTTGGTGGAAGGAACCCATTATTCAACAGTACAGATCTTAAAAAAAGTTTAGTCTAGAGGCACAATAAAATAACTCGGACTAGTCATATTTAGCTTTCTAATTGATCTCCATTTTTTGCATGAAAACAGGCTTTATGCTTGTATTCGAGATGGAACTGCAATTTCTAACTCTTTTGTTTTTTTTTTTCCTTTCTTTTTTTTGACAGGGGGACATTTCACCGAATGATGCGTATTTTTAAATGCTTCTTCAATAGAGAGAGTGGTTAGTCCACTTCCCAACCATCTAATTGTTGAAATCCTCAGCAGGCTACCCGCTGACGAGGTCCTAAAATTTCATAAAGTATCAAGGAGATGGGAAGCTCTGACGTTAACTTCTCATTTTACTCATTTGCATGCTATAAAAGCTTCATCAATTACTTTTCTGTAATATGTTTCTGGCAGGAGGCGGCGCTTCTACTTTCTTGATATAAAAGTTCAGAAGAAAAATATGATCAAGGGGTTGCTTGATAGCAATACAGGTGGAAATCCAAAGATCAAGCTTCTTGGTTGTAGCAATGGATTGCTTTTGTTTGGAACGTTCTCATATTCGAAGCAATCTATGGGTATATACAACCCCTTTATGCAAGGAAGCTGTCTATGTTTACAAAAACCTGAAGAAGGATATCCGTGTGGAATTTATTTCCATCCATTGACAAGAGATTATAAGGTACTTTATGTATATGAAATCAACAATCACATAGTGTATTTAGGTCACACTATGCGTGCTTTTCAGTGGAGAATGCTTTGCACTTTTGCTTACCACCCTAAACTAGAAGGGGGCGCTCCTGTGAGTATCAATGGGGTTATGCACTGGATGGTTGAAGACTTGACATTAATTTTGACTTTTACCATCAAAACCGAAGAATTTAATGTTAGGCCTCACCCGAAAAGTATGTTTCGCTGTTGTCCAATGCTTCAAATTCAACTTTTGCAAATGGGAAGTCGGTGGGCACTTTGTTACTTAACTGTGGAAAGATTGACGTGTTTGTCTCGGAGGATTTTGCTAATTGGGTTTAAGAGATATTTGGTCAGTCTCGCATGGGATTTGAAGCGTTGTCCATTCACTTCCGGCCATGAAATAAGTTATGATATAAAGTTGGTGACCTTCGAGAATGGAGAATTGGTACTGTTTTGGACGTACAGAGGATTATATCGGTATCATCTGAAGTCTGAGACCGTTGAACAAATTCCATTTGAGGGATTGAAAGAAAACGTACGTGATGCCAAGAACTTATATGCAACTCCTTCTACCAAAAGCTTTGTTAATATTGAAGAAATTAGGAAGTTTCGCTTGGGCTAACTGCTTCAATACTTGTTATTCTTTTTTGTTTTAATATGAATACCTATAGCATCCAGCAGGTAGATTATCGACTCCCTATCAGATTTCAGATTGAGTAATATTTGCATTAAGTATGTACGATCAAAATAAGGTATTTGTTAATTTTATCTTTTTTTTTAATGAGTAAAACTAACTCATGGTTTAAAATTATTTAAAATTTTTTTAAAATTTTTTTTATTTAAGTGGATATCATTTATTGTATTGTGTAAGATTATGAGTAAGTTATACTAGTTTAAAAAAGAGAGTCAAAATAGAAATCCTTTCAAAATAAATGTCCGTGAAGGTGTTGAAATAAATGGGCTTAAAACCAAAATTTGCAGTAAATTTTGTGTTAAAGATGTCAAATCCTAATGTCTTAAGAATTAAGAGTTTATGACTTTATATATTAAAGAAATTAAATCTTAATATCACAAATATTGCAAGAATTTACATTAACGATATCTAATCTTAATGTCAAAAAGATTATCAATTTTTATATTTCAAATAACAAATCTTAATATTACAACAATTAAGAATTTATATATTAAAAATATCAAATCTTAACATTACAAAAATTAAGAATTTTATATTAAAAAAACAAATCCTGGGTGGATCTGAACTGTATTGGGAGCAAGGTCAATTGCCTCCAATCAAAATCAAAGCTTTAAGGGTTGATAATTTTTCAAAAACTTTTTTTTTTGGGATGTACATTCGCAAACTTGATATCAACCCGAGCCTTTGACTAAACGACGGAGACGATGACACTTAATTTTTCTCATAATTTATGATGGATCTTCCAATTGAGAATATCTATAAAGAAAAAGAAAGTGAGCAATCTACTTATTTATTCATTTATGTTACCCCCACAACGTTCAATTGTATATAGCTGTTGATTAACATACCATTTGTATCGTAACTTGATTTTCTAAAGATATGTTAGATAAGATATTTCGGGAAGTGTAATGAATCTTTTAAAATTGTGTCAAGTTAACTTTGGTTTGATAAATTTACTGTGGGAAATTCATAATTTTGCTGAAAAATTCAAGTGGACGAAAGGGCATAGAGGGAGTCAACAAGCATCTAAACTTTTGTAGTGAGGATAACATAATTGGCCAATCGCGACCTGCCACCCACATGCAAAGCAATTTTGGATGCGTCGACATTGGTGATAGAGTTCACTTTAGTTTGGAGCCACCTTGCACCGGTGAATCCATGGCGGATCCAGCCGTTCAGCTAGGCGGCAGGAAAATCCGGACGTTGAAAAGGTAAAAGGTGTTGTTGGCACTTGGCAACTTCGTTGTTTTTTTTTTTTAATAATTTTAATTTTATTTTTTTAATAATAGCAAAGAAAGCATTTTATTTTATTTTTTTTAGATCAATTAGCCTGATAACTAAGGGGAGCTCCGTTAGGAACAAGGGAGAGAGGGGGTAAGCTGTTAGGCGGGAGTTCGAAACCCCGCTTGGCTCGGACAAGTGCTCGAGCTTAAGAAAACATGTTATTAGACAATAACATACAATTACACATTCAAGGCCCAACAGGCAGACCCCAAAACCAGAGCTACACACGAAGGCCCAAGCATACACCAGCAACTCAACAGCCCACAAATGAAGGCCCAGAGAAGGATACAACCCACAACAGGCAAGTTAGGCCCAAAGTCCAACTAGATTCCGATCCACAAGCCGACGGAAGACTGGCCTCTGACATCTCCATGGTACCCCCGCAAACAAGGAGGGGTCGGCACCGGCCAATGCCGGCGGGAGCTTAACTGGCCGCAATAAGCCAAACGCCCTAATGGCTACTCCACAACCACTCGTGCCGCCGAACCTCACCACCGAGCATGCCAACAGCACCAGGATAACGAATAGAAAATCCAATCCCAGGTTGCATCCAACACAAATTGCCCACCCCCGAAAGCCACAAGATTGTTGGAGTCGCCAAACCACTAAAGCAGACTCACCCATCACCATTGTACACACCCGACTAGAGAGCAAAAGCAGAACATCTCGCCTGCCACCGCACCGACCGCGAGAGCGACCAGGGGGGCAGGGGAGCGAACACAGGCACCGAAAACGCAACCAGAAGAAAACCCCACAGAAAAGGACCAGAGGCTATCAACAAGAGAATTGCGACCAAGACCAGCAAACAACCGACGAAAGACAACCGGCCACAAAGACCGACAGAGCGGCAGAGACGACGCTCAATTTCGACAATCCTCTCGGCACATGATAGAATGTCGGAGACCTTTTTTTTCTTCTTTTTTTTTTTCTTGGCAACTTCATTTTGACCATTGAAGTTCAGAAAAGAAAAAAAATTGCATTTCCTGAAAAAAATTACTTAAAATGTTGATCAAAAATAATTGATTAAATTTTATATGTAACTAATTAAATTTTATGTATAAAAAAAATAATAATAAATTTTTTTTTCTTAATTGCACTTAAAATCGAAACGATTGTATAAAAAATACATTCAGTTATATTCAGACAGTATTTCAAATAACATTTCGTCAAAAAATATAACTGTACTAAAAAAGAAAAACATCCGGTAGGAAAGTTTACAATCTGACTCAAACTCAAAAAATTTGGGTTTTTGTGGCTGCAAGACTAAATAGTATGGTTAAATTTCTTTTAGCTGCGAGAATAAATAGTATGATTAAATTTATGCTTATCTCAATATCAACATATACTTTAATTATTTAGATTTTTTACATTTTTTTAATAATAAACATAATATTTTTGACAGTAATTATGGGTACTACTCCTTTTTCATTTTATTGAAAAAAAGAAAAGTACACATACACGAGCCAAATGCTACTGGGACCCCTTCTCTATTTTACTGACAAATAAAAGGTGTACATACGCAAGTCGAAGGCTATTGGGACACCATTCTATTTTAATTTGTAATCAGTTCAGAATAATATGTTGTTATACAAATTTCATTTTCATTATAATAGCCTAAAAAACTGTCATGAATATTTAAGCAACACTTGATAAAATTGGTGGGGGAGTTGGTGATGAGGAGAGGATGGCAGCCATGTACAATCTCAGGAAGTTTCTTGCATAGCAACTAGTTAGACCTGTTCACTATAAATAGTTATCTAAGAGTTAAATCTTTTTCCTTTCTTATCTCTTTTGTAAATTTCACATATTTTTACTGAATGCGAGCTTCTTCCAAGTCATGTTAAGCATGGGAAACAATTTATGGCAGCACCCACAAAAAAAAACAGATATTTTGGTTGATAAAAATAGGAAGATAGGGGTGGTGTTCCACAATCTCGTTAGAGAGTATTGCCCTTGTTCCTAAGATAATTTCTGAACTGTCTGGATGGTTACAGTATAACCCAATATTACAAAGAGGAGGAGTATATTTAGCCCCACCAAACGGCCTAACAGCTTTCAAACCTAACACCTTTGACTTAATAACGTTCGATACTTACTACTAGATTACAACGATTAGTGGTAAAAAAAAAAATTAATGAGGAGTTGCATACTGGATTGATCAGCCCAAAAGTTGAAATTGGACGAGCCCATAATTAAACTAAGTAGTTAAGTAGTGTAAAAAACATGAGGTGTCATAGATAATTCTCGAAGAAGAAAATATGTTGATGAGGTGTCATAGATAATTCTAAAAAAAAAAATTATTGATCATTGGATCAAAACAATCTTAATCGTTAGTTGGAGTGTGAAATGCTATAAATAACCTATCCCTCTTTATTTGTAGGCATCAAAATCCTCTCATTTGTAAATCTTTTTTAGTCTATATGTCTATCTATATAGATAATAGATTAATCCTCTCATTTAAGCTTTCATCATTTTTTTTAGAATTAATTACAATTATCGAAAAAATTGTGCGTAGTAAGGGTTTCTCTATTTCATGTTTGTCCATTGATTCTTAATTTACATATATGATCTCCTGCTTTTTAAAATATACCGAACCTTATCCCTGCAACTCCTCACTCAAAAGGTTGACCACTGGTTGAGTTCTAATCATCCAACTTAGAGACACATACCCCGCACTCGACACATACCCCTCACTCACCACTGGTTGAGTTCTACAGTCATCCAACTTCGAGACACATACCAAGCAATAAAAAATTTGACTAAAAAGATGGAGGTTAAACCAAGGCTGCCACAGAGGTACCCATGTTCCCTCCACATCTGGAGCTACAAGTAGTGACCTATTTGCAGACATTCGCGGCAATTGGAGAAGTATGCAACAATGACCGACGTATGTGCTATATGTCATATTTCATGCTAAGGACATATGTGAGCCTGATCACATATGTCATATCATGTGACCATAAATATGTTCAACGTCATGTTGTTCAGTTGAAAAAATTTGTGGAAGGAAACAATCGAGAAACTAATTTTGTTCATCTTGTTTGTTTCAATGGGAGAAAAGTGTTGATTTAGTTGCCTTCTTGCTAACCCCTTATATTTGGACTTTGAGAGTCAGCTGACGGAAAAGGTCTTCCATTTTGATGGAGCGTCACGGAGTCACAGAATCACGCGGTTGTGATGTTGGTCGGGCGATTTTTGGTGGACCCAAATTGGACAATTATGGATTGGAGAATAGACCCTTATCACTCGAAATCAACAATGATCTCTCGCAATCAAAAATGTCATGCTTGATCTGAATGGTCCACATGTTAATCCCTTAAGTTGATCCCTTTTGTAAATAAATAATTACTTTTTTTCTTTGAGTTTTCCAAGATAGGTGATTAGATTTCTTCAGTTGCCAAAAATTTACAGCCAACCAGAATCATGGGATCATTTGCATTTGATCTGACTTCTTAAATAACAAGGAACGCAAGTTCCCCCTTCCATGTCAAAAAAAAAAAAACTTGTAGACCGAAAAAAACTCGTGAAACTCTCATCAATAAAAGTGGATACTGAATATGGCAAAAATATTTAACCGCATTAAGGCTAAGTTCATTAGAATCCATTTAATACCCCAAAGAATTGGAATCGTCAACTCTTTTCTTATAAATAATCTAGCGAGAACATACAAAAGACAACAATATGCCCTTATTTATATTACAGGCGACGTCTCAATTCTAAAACTACTTGAAAATTTGACCTATCAACACTCTATCAAGGTTGTCAGAACCGAACCGGTTATCGAACCGAAAACATTAGTGGGTCAAAATTCAACCGGTTCAACCGGTCGAACCGGTATTTGAACCGGCATTTATTAATATATATATGTATAAAAATAATTTTAAAAAATAATACTTATATATGATTATTAAATATTATTTTTTTTATTTTTAAGGATTAAATTGAAAGTTTTGATCAATTTAGTACTAAATTGAAAGTTTTGATAAATTCAGGACTAAATTAAAAGTTTTAATTAAATTTAAAACTCAAATTATAATTTAAATAAACATTGGGATCAAATTATAATTTATAAAACTTTTATACCGGTTTGAATTAGTTGAACCAGTTTGATTTTTCACCGATTTTTACTGGTTTTGACCGGTTCTTGACCGATTTTGACCGGTCCGAGTTAAGGGGCAACAATGGCCATGAACCAGCCCGGACCTTTGGCCGGTCACCGGTTGAACCGGTCGGACCGACCGGTCCGAGCCGATTTTAACAACATTGCACTCTATTTGTTTGTTAGTGTAGTAAATACAAGGGATTAAATTATTTCTCACTCATATTTAGCATTTTGTTAATTTCATTCTCCTAAATTAAAATATGGTTCCATCATATTTTTTTGTCTTTTCAATCGTTGATTTATTATCAGGAGTCGAAAAATGTGCAGCAGAAAGCATGGGGAGGTTGAGCATTTGCTCAACTGGTTGAGGGGGTTGTCTCTCAACCAGTAGGTGGAGGGTTCAAATCCCATCAAACCTCACTTCCCTCTCCCCAAATGCCCAATATGACTCCTTATAGACAAAAAAAAAAAAAAAGAATGGAAGCATGGGTGCCCTCGTTTACAAGACCGGCCCAGCTTAGCTTTAGACCCATCATACCCGAAGAAGGACTCGGTCCAAAATTAAAGCCATGACGAGAAAGAGTTGACGAGTGGACGAGTTTTAAAACTATGTGTGAAACACAAGAATCGGGTGCCAAAAATATCATTGATGGCAAATTATAACGAAGGTAAAGTAAAGATCTCAGTAATTAAAATTTAAAATTTTATTGTAAAAGTTTTAAATTTTAATCTTAATAATGAAGAAGTGAGATTAATAAGAAAAAAAAAACAACTTTATCGTGTATCTTATGATCTAATAAAAACAAAAGTCAAAATTTTCTTTAGCCATTGTTGATGCAAAGAGATATAAATACTTGTATCGATTGTCACCTTAAATGTTGACGATACCATGCACAAACAAATTTTCAATTCTAACCAATGAGTCTGATACTCTGATCAAGACTATTAGAAATAACTTTCCTTCAATTTCCATTTTTTTTTTTTATCTTGTTATCATTCAAGGATAAATTTTTAAAGGAAGGAAATTACTTACCAAATAATTCGTGCAGAACCGAATATTGAAGTTTCCGTTTGTTGGAAAAGAGAAACACAGTTACGACAATAACAATGACAAAGCCTTTAATGGCGAAAACCTAATATATAAAGATAATTAAAATTTTCCGAAACCTCATCATGTTCGCGTTGATGTCATTTCTTCACTGGAATGAGATCCCGGGCCATATATATATATAGGGAGTTGTTACTTGCACGCTACAAGCATTAATTCAATACATGCACCATATAACAGTGTGGACTGCACATTCGCTTTCTATGGTGCGTGTATTGAGCGTTTTGGTGCCTGTAAATAACAATTGGTCACAGGATGGAGCAAAGAGAAGGATAATGGTCATGAATCTCCCAGACAGAGTGAGAGGTGGTGCCCCCATATGACCAAGCCAATGGCTGCGTTTGCACTGCCAGCTCCGCGGCTGCTGCTTTCTTTTCTTCCTTCTTGTCCTCGACAGCGCTCACAGCCACCAGCTCTGCGTAACCCATCTCGTATCTTAGCTAGAAAAATGACTTTCCAAACTTCTTCCTCACCAGCGTTGTCAGCTTTACTGCATCTACTCCATCTCCTACCACCTCTATCTCGTTCCTATCGTTCCCTGCTATAGCCATTCTTTTAACACCTGTGTACAAGCGTTGTGTTACAATCAATAACCAAAATATTTCTACTACAAATTAAGGCGAAATTTTCTGCACCCAAATAGACACGCATGTGTAGGGACATGGACAGTAAGCAATTAATCCAACGGTCTTTAACGATTTTTTTTTTTTTTTTGTAAATTCAATACACTTTTTATGATCCAACGGTTCAGATCTCTGCATGCCCACTGTGTGCCATCCTAAGTGTGGCTAAACAATATTTCCAAAAAAATAATTATTTAATTGCAGTACCTCGAAAGCCGGCAACGAGCTGTAGGGCCTTGTTTCGTGACTTCTGGCCAACCATCGATGACACCTTGATGACCATCTTTTGTTAATACAATGCATTGACAGTTGACAAATAAGTTTTTATAGACCGTTTAAGTCGTGTATCATCAGTCACTTTCTTTAAGGTATTCGTACTTCCATCACTGCATTAGAGCCTTAATGCGAATTCTCTTAGAGGATAAAATGAAGCCCTTAACTGCATTAGTGCAGAAGTGAAGTCAAGACTGTAGAGAAGAAAGTGTTTTAGCAGGATTGTGGGTACTGATATTGTTTTTCTGCTACAAAACATTATCAAGCCAAGCCCTTGATCTTTTGGAACGGCCCACATTCTACATTCACCTAAGCAGACTAAGTACCCCTACCATAAAGTACTTTTGAAAGTCTGTTAACAGTAGTAAAACTCACCTTCCCATTTTATACTATGGGTACCAAATGCTATTCAACTTGGGATATGATGCTAATTATAATGTTTCAATCACGCTAATGATGTAATTTGACTCATTGAACTCAAGACCTAACGTTATGTTAAGTGTTGAGTCAAGTTTCCATCATTGATTATCTTGCTATATGGGCTTGAGACCTATCCCCTTTGATGTATTGGTTACCAAGTCTCTTGTTAATCCTTTTGTCAAAGAATAAGTTAGATTTTCACTTGAACTTACAAAATCCACTGTATTTACTCCATTTGTGATTAAGTCCCTTACATAACTATGTCTCAGTCTTATGTGTTTGGACTTACTATTATACACTTGATTATATGCCTTCGACAAAGTAGTAAAACTATCACAATGTATAGATATGGGTGCTACTAGTTTTGGCCACAGAGAAATTTCATAGAGTAAGTCTTTTAGCCATTCTGCTTCTTTACTAGTAGAAGCTAATGCTATAAATTTTGTAGTCATAGTGAAATATGCTATGCAAGTTTGGTTCTTGGAACCCCAAGAAATTGCACCCCCACTAAGCATAAAGATCAATTCATTAGTAAAAACATGATCATTTTTATTAATGATCCAACTAGCATCTGAGTATCCTTTTAAAATAGAAGGATAATTAGAATATTTATGCCAAAATTCTGGGTTCTCTTTAGGTACTTTAGAATTTTGTGCACTCATTGCCTATGCAAGTTATTTGGATTACTTGTGTACTTACTCATTTTGCTAACTGCATAGGCTATGTCTGGCCTTGTACATGTCATTGCATACATCAGACATCTTATTACCTTGGCATACTCAGGTTCTAATACTAAAGTCCCCACATTCTTTGTAAACTGAATGCTGTAATCAAACGGGGTAGAGGCGGGATTCAATCTATATGATTGAACTTCTTGAGAACTTTCTCAATGTAATGTGATTGAGTAAGCGTTATATCCTTTTGTTATTGTATGATTTTGATTCCTCGAATGACATCTGCCTTACCCATGTCTTTCATTTAAAAATTTCTAGACAGAAACTCTCTGATAACATTAACTTGTTCTAAGTTAGTTCCAATGATCAACATGTCATCTGCATACAAACAGATAATGACACCCTTTCCTTTATTGAACTTGCAATACACACATTTGTCAGATTCATTAATCTTGATCGATTTGCAAGTACCATATGATCAAACTTTTGGTGCCATTGCTTAGGTGCTTGTTTTAATCTATACAAGGACTTAACAAGTTTACATGCCTTTTCCTCTTGACAAGATATTACAAATCCTTCAGGTTGTTCTATATAGACTTCTTCTTCCATATCACCATTTAGGAATGTTGTTTTAACATCCATTTGATGAATTATTAGATTATGGATAAAAGTAAGTGCAACAAGGACTCTAATTGTAGCTATTCTAGCCACTAGTGCATATATATTGAAATAATCGATACCTTGCTTTTGTTTAAAACCTTTTGCAACCAGTCTAACCTTGAACTTGTCAATAGTTCCATCAAATTTCATTTTTCTTTTGAAAATCCACGTACAACCTATTGATTTTGAGCCTAGTGGGAGGTCTACCAATTTCCAATTCTTATTTCCCATAATTGTGTCCATTTCATCATTTATTGCCTCCTTCCAAAACACAACATCTTGTGATTTCATTGCTTCTTCAAATATTTTGGAATCATCTTCTGTGTTGAGGTAATATGAAATTTTATCACTTACTAATTCTTTTGTTCCTTCGACCAAGAACATAAAGAATCAGAATCAAAAGTTTTTGCTTTCTTTGTTCTCTTGCTCTTTCAAAGTTCAATGACTTTATAATTTTCCTTCCCATTTGCCACACGATCATTTTCCTTTTCAGGAACTTGTATTTGTTCTAGAATTTTAGGATTTGATACAAATCAGTTTTCAACAAATATAGCATCTCTTGATTCAATAATGGTATTTACCAATATAAAGTTATTAGGCTCTGTGACCATGAATCGATATGCTTTACTGTGGTGAGCATAGCCTAAAAAGATTTATTCAATTCCTCTTTCTCCCAACTTTTTGCGTTTAGGTTCAGAAATTTTGATAATTGCTTATAGTCCCAAACTCTTAAGTAATTAAGGTTTGACTTCCTTTTATTTCAAAACTCATATGAGGTTATTTTGTTCCTTTTGGTTGGAACTCTGTTTAATATGTGACATGTAGTAAGCAATGCCTCTCTCCAAAATCCTTAGCTCAAGCCAAAATTAGATAACATGGCATTCACCATTTTTGTGAGAACCCAATTTTTACGTTCTACAACACCATTCTGTTGTGGTGTGTAAGGAGCACTTTCATGTATAAGTCCTGTGAACTTAAAAAATGTAGTATCATAGTACTCTCCTCCTCTATCTGATCGTAGACATTTAATAACAACATTACATTGCAATTCAACTTCAGTTTTATAGACCTTGAATCGTTCAAGTACTTCATCTTTTGTGTGCAACAAATATATATGACAGAATCTAGAATAATCATCAATGAATGTCACAAAATATCTCATTCCCCTAGTGTTGGTGTATTATGTGAGTCACACATCACTATGTATCAATTCTAATATACTTTTACATCTATTAATTGTAGAAAATGAAATTTTGGTTATTTTTGTTAGCATGCATGTCTTATATTTATTTTTGGATTTATCTAAATGTGGCAGCAAGTCTAATTTAACCATATCATGCAACTTTTTGAAATTTACATGTCCAAGCCTATTATGCCAAAGAAAAGAATGCTTAACAATATAAGCAAAATTAGTAGCACTATTATTATTAATATCAATGTTCAGTTTGAACATATCATCACATAGATATCCCTTTCCTACAAACATTCCCCCTTTGGAGAGGACAAAATTATTTGCCTTAAATATAAGCTTAAACCCAAACTTATTTAAAAGATTTACCGAAATAAGACTTTTCCTAACTTCTGGTACATAAAATACATTATTGAAAGTAATGACTTTCCCAGAAATAAATTTTAATTCTACCTCTCCAATTTTGTTCACTGGATTTGTGGCAGAATTTCTCATGTATACAACTGTACCATCATCTATTGGTTCCATGACTTTAAAAAAGTTACTCCTCTTGCAAATATGCCGGGTAGCGCTAGAATCAAAACACCAAGTGATGTTATCCTCAATTAAATTGATTTCTGTAATCATAGCAACGAGTTTTCATCTGCTACTTTTGAGGATCCTTGCTTCTTCTTTTGCTTCTTGAAAAGGCGACACTCCCTTTTACAGTGTCATTTTTTATGGCAGAAATAGCATTCGCTTTTTTTCTTTCGATTTTTAGCCTTTTTGAATCATCTTTAGATTGATTCTTCCTCTTTTTGTTGGGTTTGTTGAACTTTCCTTCTTCAACCACATGCACCTTTGAAACATATGACCCATGCTTTTTGTTTTCCTCTTGCATGCGAAATTCTTCTTCAACACGAAGATGGTTAGCAAGACTTTCAAGAGAAATATCTTCTATCTTATATTTCAGATTCCTTTTAAAGTCTTTCCATGAAGGGTGCAGTTTATCAATAATGGAACTTACAACTATTGTTTCACCTATAGTCATTTTGTGTTGCGAAAAGTGATTCAATGTTCTTTCTATTTCAGCAAATTGTTCCATTACTGGTCTACTGTTTGTCATCTTATAATTGTTGAATTTAGAGACAAGAAATTTCTTATTGGTTGCATCCTCTTACATATATTTTGTCTTTAGTTTCTCCCAAAGTTCCTTTGCAGTTTGATAGTTGTAGTAGATATCAAATAATGCATCGCTCATAGCATTCAAAATGTGACCCTAGTGATCTCATCATCAGTCTCCCATTTCTATCTCTTTCTGGTGTCTGCAACAATTTCATTTTTGCTTCCTTTGTACTTTCAGTTGTAAGAACATAAGCCACTTGTAGTGATACTAATAGAAAGTGAACCCTCTTTTGCCAGCGAATAGAATTTCCTCTACCAAATCTTTCCAATTTCACAAAATTGGAAGCCAGTTCCTTCAATGTTCTGACCATGACTAATATTGCCTTAAGATTGCTAATAAAGTGTATTGAAAATTGAAAAATAAGTTTCTGTAGATCGCTTCAAGTCATGTATCATAAGCCATTTCCTTAAGGCAATATTCGCACTTCAATCACTGCACCAGAGACTTCATGCGAATTCCTTTTCAGGATAAAATGAAGCCCTTGACTGCATTACTGCAAAAGTGATTTTTAAAATTTTCTTTTTCTCTCAAATTGTCTGTATTTTTCTGTTTATAGATTTGCTGAATATTTTCAGAAATGATGTACCCAAAGTACAAAAATGTGAGAGAAAAGTGATAATGCAAAAGGAATTAGATGTTTTGCAATTTTCTGGAATTGCTTCTCGTTTGTTTTTTTTTTTTTTTCTTTCTTCGCTCTTTCCTTCTCTCTTGTTTTTTTCTTTTATTTGGGGGGGAGGCCAATTTATAGGCCTCCCCCGCCTGCCTGCCACCAACCATTTGGTTGGTGGCGTTCAAGGTTGGCAGCTGCCAACCTTGACTTCAAGGTTGGCGGCTGCCAACCACTTCCTTTTTTTTTTTTTTTTTTTTTTATTTGTTTACAAATGCCCCACTTCAAGGGTCGGTAAGGAAGAATTTTACAGAGATGATTCGAACCGAGTCTTGAAGTCCAGTTTGAAACTTGGAAACGTCCTGATGAACTTTGAATGTTGAAGTCTTCTAACTCTGACTATATCTGCTGTTGTTGGATCGCAATAGGAATCCGATACGACCTTGAGAAAGTTAGCAGCCCAGCCAATATAGAAATTGAAGCCTTGGCTCCAAGTGTGGTCGAACTTCCATAGCTCGCAAAGGCTGGTAAAGGTTCTTTGAAGTTCCAAAACTCTGGTGAGGATGATCCGGTAGGCAAAGAACTTGAACCTCCCCAGGAGGAAGGCCCATCACTTCGGAACTTCAAGACCTGCATATAGAGAGACTAACTGTAGTCATGATTCCCGAGTCTACTCCGACGTAAGGAGAGTAGTTGGAACTTCCATGTACGTCGCTGCATCCAAAGGAGGATTAGGATGATTGCAGCGTTTCATCTCTCTGTGGTAGAAGTGAACTAAGGAGAGTAGTTGGAACTTCATGACACCGATGGCGTCGGAGACTGAGTTTCGAGGGCTTTTAGGGATCCCTCGATGAAGACTACTCCTTCTTTTCTTAGCTCGTGCGCTTCCAACTTCTTGATCAAAGAACTTCCTGAGACAAGTGCAAAGACTAGCCATTTTCTTTTGAGAAGAAGAAGAGCTGAGGGGTGAGTGTTACGACTTGGACATGCAGGATATATATACATAACATAAAAAGGTTTTTTTTTTTTTTTGAAAAGTCAAAAAGGAGGTACGCAGAATCGAGTAGGGTCATCCACATCCCTTTCCCGTATAAGAGACAAAAGAGGCAGCGGCTGACGCGCGTCCCGAAAGTCGTTATCGTGTGTTGCAGAAGTCGTTGCCGTGTGCTGCAGAAGTCGTTACCGTGTGCTGCCAAAGTCGTTGCACCTTATCTTGTCAGCCGCCCTAGCAGGGCCTGAGGCGCAGCTCCAAGTCAAGTTTGACCTCGTCTGGTGGGCCGATGATGTTGACGTCGCTGGAGCCTTCCGGTTGGTTGATGCTGCTGGAATATTCTGGGAAGAGAGGCAAAGTTTCGCCGTAATGACTTCCTTCTGCTAGAAAAGTTCCTCCTAGACTTAAGTACCTAGGAGGGATGAACCCTTGGCTGACTCCGTAAGACCACCAGGACTAGAACGCACGCTTCCACAGGCTACGGCTTTGATCAATATAGCCTGGAGAGACCATTGCAGTGGTAGAGCTCGGGCCTGCTTCATTTGAGAGTGAAGCTGCACCGGTGAGATCTACTATAGGAATGTCAGACTGTGCTTTGGAAATAGCATCTCTCAGCGCCGCTCTCTCCCTGTTTCTCCGATGCTGGAACCAAAAATATACATTTTTTCCTTCGGCTGCCCCTAGCAGGCGCAGTCGTGAAACAAGTTGGAGAATCTGTGATGAATTGGGGATAATACCTTCATTGTTGTAGAAGGCTTCCTCCAAAATTTGCAGTTGTGCCAGAGTCGGTTGCCACCTTGTGCGAGGTGACCTTTCTTTTCCCTTGTCTTGAGGTTCTGCAACTGATTCCATCTTTCTTGTGGCAGAGGAGCAAAGGTCTTGGTATGTGGTGAAGATCGGTTGAGACTGGTGCTGAGTTTCAGACTCAAACCCTCCGTCGCTTTTATATTTTTGGGCCGTTCACAGTTTATACTCATGCGGGCCAGGAGTTGGATTGAATTTTGAACTTGGGTTCTGGACTGTGTTTGGAACTTGGAATTTTTGGGTTTCGGGCTTTGGATTGGATTTGGGTCAAGTGTTTGGGCTTCTGGTCTTGGATTTTTGGATTTGGGCTTGAGTTTTCTGAATTGGGCTTAAGTGTTTGGGCTTGAGTTTTCTGAATTGGGCTCAAGTGTTTGAGCTTGGATTTTTTTTTTGGTTTGGATTTTCGCTTGGATTTTCAGATCGGGACTTCAGAATTTTTTTTTTATTTTTTTTCTATTTTTTTGCATTTTTTTTATTTTCTTTTTCTATTTTTTTCTTTTTTTGATTTTTTCTATTTTTTATTTTTTTGATTTTTTTTCTATTTTTCTATTTTTTTTAAACATATTTACACATAATACTGTTTCAGAAATTTACCGTTGATCGGGCCAATTCGGACGCCTTCTTGGTCTAATAGCATGTAAGCGTTGTGAGTGTAGGCCTCATGCACTAAGTATGGTCCGTCCCATTTAGAAGTAAGCTTGTCACCAGGCCAGTGCTTCATGTTGATGGGCTGTCGTACTGCAAGAACAAGGTCTCCAACTTGAAAAGATCGAGGGCGGACCCTGCGGTTGAACGTGTTGGTGAGCCGAGCCTGGTAGCACTCAAGTTGTTGTTGTGCTTCGAGCCTCCTTTCATCGAGGGCTTCTAACTCATCCAGACATAGACGAGCATTCTCCTCCTGTGTGAGTCCTTCCAGAACAGCCATGCGGAGAGATGGAATCTGTGTTTCCAAAGGCAGTATTGCTTCGACACCATAGACAAGTGAGTACGGCGTTGCCTGTGTTGGAGTCCGGTAAGTTGTACGATACACCCATAATGCCTCCGAAATTCTGTCATGCCAATCTCTTTTGGATTTAGAGACTACCTTCCGCAATAGGTTGCATAAGGTCTTGTTGAATGCTTCAGCCAAACCGTTAGCTGGGGCATTGTACATGGATGACTTGTACTGCTTGAACTTGAACTTCTCGCAGAGCTTATCGATTAAGCTGTTGTAGAACTGCTTACCATTATCAGTGATGATGAATCGAGGAACTCCATAGCGATAGATCAGCTGAGTCCGGATGAAATTGGCAACATGCTCTTTCTTTACCTCTCTAAGTGGAATGGCTTCAGCCCATTTTGAGAAGTAGTCGGTTGCTGCGAGGATGTACAGGTGACCCAGGGATGACTTTGGCAAGGGCCCCACTAAGTCGAGACCCTAAGCTTCAAAGGGCCAGGATGAGACAGTTGGATGCAGTGGCTCCGGTGGTTGATGTATGTAATTCGCATGAAATTGACAAGCTTGACAGGTTTTAGCAAACTCAATTGAATCACGTACCATAGTTGGCCAGTAGTATCCCATCCTTCTGAGTTGGAAGTGCAACTTAGGCCCTGATTGATGTCCGCCACAAACACCAGCATGTGCTTCGGCGAGGGCTTGTTTTGCCTATTCATTACCTAGGCAGCGAAGTAAAACTCCATCAAAAGACCTTCGATACAGAGCATCCTTGAGATGTATGAAGCGGGGAGCTCGTCGTTGAATTTCTGTCTTATGACGACGATCTTCAGGCAGCTTCCCATGCTGTAGGTAGTCAATGATTGGTTGGCGTCAATCCTCGTCCTCCGCAAGATGTACAGATACAGCGTTGGCTGCTATAGTTTCTTCATCATCCTTCTGTGGCACTATCCATTTCTGGCATACGACAACAATTGTAGCCTGGATTTCTAACTTTGCAAGAGAGGTGGCTAGGTTAGCCAATGCGTCTGCCTGAGTATTTTCTCGTCGAGGCACATGCTCCAAGGTGATGCTTTCAAATTCATCCATTAGCTGTCGAGCACGTTGATGGTAAGGCGCAAGATCCTCTTTCTTAACATCATACAATCCTGTAAGTTGGTTGATGACGAGCTGGGATCTCCATGGACTTCTATAGTTGGAATCTTCATATCGACAGCCATTTGAAGACCAATGATCAAAGCCTGGTATTCAGCAACATTATTTGAACATAACTCACCGAGAATGATAGCATATGGTAGTATTTGTCGTTGAGGAGTGACAAATACTATGCCGGCACCAGCACCATCACGTCTTACTACACCATCAAAGAACATCGTCCATGGTGGTAGTGTCTCAATGTAAAAGACCTCTTTATCTGGAAGATCATCTGTGAACTCTCAATCTGACGGAACAGGGTGATCTGCAAGGAAGTCTGCTAGAGCTTGTCCTTTGACTGCTTTTTGAGGCACGTAGACAATGTCGTAGCTTTGTAGGATTACTGCCCACTTGGCAAGTCGTCCTGGCAAGATTGGTCTAGATAAGATATATTTGACAGGATCAGCTCTGGCAATGAGACGTACCGTGTGAGCTTGCATATAGTGCCTCAGCTTGTCAATGGCAAAGAACAGTGCTAGACATGTCTTTTCAATGGGTGAATAGCTCTGCTCCGGACCGTTTAGTGTTCTGCTCAAATAATAGAGAGCAACTTCTTTTCCCTGCTCATTTTCCTATGCAAGCAGGGCTCCCAAAGATCTTTTCTGCGCTGCAATGTAGAGAATCAACGACTTTCCTTGAATTGGAGCTCCCAGGACTGGTGGATTGGAAAGGTACTTCTTTATGCTCTCAAAGGCTTTACTGCAAGCTTCGTCCCACTCGAAGTTGACATCCTTCTTCATCAACCGATGGAAAGGTTGACATCTCCCAGCTAAATTGGAGATGAAACGACGAACGTAGGCCAGCTTTCCTTGTAGACTTCGCAGTTCGTGCAGGTTTTAGGTTCAGGCATCTTTTGAATTGCCTCAACCTTTGACTGATCAACTTCGATTCCACGATGGCGCACTACGAACCCAAGAAACTTTCCTGATGTGACACCAAATGTGCACTTGAGAGGGTTCATTTTGAGCTGATGCCTCCGAAGTCTTTCAAACACCGTCTTGAGATCCTCGAGGTGGTCTTTGCGCTTCTTAGTCTTTACAACTAAGTCATCAACATAACATTCTACAATCTTGTGCAGCATGTCATCAAAATTTTTTTGCATAGCACGTTGATAAGTGGCACCAGCATTTTTTAATCCAAACGGCATAACTTTGTAATAGTATATACATTTTGGGGTGCGGAAAGCTGTCAACTCCTCGTCTTCTGGTGCCATTCAGATTTGGTTATAGCCTGAAGAGCCATCCATGAAGGACAATGCTTCGTGACCCGTTGTTGCAGTGACTGTTATCTCCGTTATGGGCAATGGAAAGTCATCTTTCGGACAGGCCCTGTTAAGATCTCGAAAATCAACACATACCCTCAACTGTCCATTCTTCTTTCTTACCGGGACTATGTTGGCAATCCATGTTGGGTAAGTGACCTCTCGGATGAAGCCAACATTGATCAGTTTGTTAACCTCCTCCTCGATTTGTGGAATGAGTTCCGGGCGGAACCGTCGTTGTGGCTGCTTGACAGAACGAACACCCTTCTTTTCTGCTAGAGGATGCACCGCAATTTTTGGGTCAAGTCCAGGCATTTCTTTGTAACTCCATGCGAACACATCCCTGTATTGACTTAATACCTGAACATATTCTTGCTCTTTTTCTGCAGTAAGTAAAGCACTTATAAATGTAGGTCGAGGATCTTCCGGAGAGCCAAGATTGACCTCCTTGAGTTCATCAACAGTTGCTTGGCCACCATCTTCAAGTTCCAGGGGAGCCTCCTTTACTTCACCGTCTGATGAGTCAGACTCAGCCTCCTCGCTAATTGTGACATGAAATGCAGAACCTCTGACTTCACCTTCTTTGTTTGACTGGATAAGCCTGTCTTATTTGGTGGTGGTGCTGATGGCACGTGCATCAGCTGCTCGGCTTCGGCTCTTTAGCGTGATCCGCACAGGTGACTTCTCCTGATAACCTAAGCCAGGTCGGGACTGTGATGATTGAGAAGCGGCGCCATGTGTGGATGGCAGCGTACCCATTGTGCTCGGGTTTGAAAAGTCATAGCCCGCCTTGGCCAAAAGCTTGTATGCATTAGGATCAAATCCTTCATGTGTTCTTCTTTCTGGAAGTGAACCGCCTTCGACTGCCCCCGTGTGTGGTTTGACGAAACCTTTTAATGGTTTTGAGGGCAAAACTGGGTCAATCTTTGGTATCGGCAGAGTGTAAGTCTCCTTCAGGTTGTGCAATTCCTTTGTTTTGGGTAGGCTATGTCCTTGCTCCTGTTTAGGATCAATACAATAAGAGAAAGGGGGTTGACCTTCTGAGCGTCGTGACTTCGGCACATAGCGTAGGACTAGAGTGGAGTTTGAAGATGCAACATCCTTTGGACGGAGTTCAGCAGGCTGTGACAGCTTTTCATTTGTTGGAGCCTGGGGTTGGGCATTGGCAGGTTCTTCAACAGCTTTTCCTTTTTTTTGGATGCCCTCGGTCCAAGTAGCTTTTGATGGAATAATCTCCGGATTGTCTGTGTCAGTGTAGAAGACTGCATCTGCCAAATGTGATTCAGCATCATCAAACGGCTTTAAATCAGCATTGACCTTTTGAACGCCACCATTGTAGTACTTGAAGCACTGATGCAGGCTTGAGAGTACAACTCCATTTCCATGAATCCACGGTCGTCCTAGCAACATCTTATACGTGGTACGTGCATCAATCACATGAAACAGAGTGCTAGAAGTGAGATTACCGATAGTTAGCTGCAAACGAATCATCCCAATTGCTTTCTGTTCTCCTTGATTAAAGCCATGAATCATCAAGCGGCTGTCTGATAATTCATCAATGCCAATGCTGTGCTCCTTTATGGTGGATTTTGGGATAATATTGACTGCCGAGCCATCATCAATCAGGATACGTCGGACCTTCTGCTCTCTCACATAGCCTGATACATACAGCGGCCGATTGTGGGGTTTGGACCCCAGCAGGAGATCCTCATCTGAAAATGAGATAGCGGAGTAACATCCGACGTGATTTTGGTCTGCCTGCTGCTCCGCTAAGTTAGAATCATTTGATGGCTGTGATTCAGCTGAGGTCTGGAGAGTATTGCTGACTTGATTTTGCCATATTTCTGTTGATTGCAAAGCTATAAACAGCTGAGGGTTAGCAAGAAGGGTTTGGAGAGCTTCATATACCTTCTCCGTTGTCAACTTTTTGTTGTCGAGCGGCTCCTCCTTACGGTGTGTCACTTCTTCTGATGGTTTTGAAGTGATGGTGGTCTGGTTTGCAGAAGTTATGCCTTCCTGGTCCAGAATGATTTTATTCTGACTCTTGAGCTTCATGATTAGCTCTTTCAGAACGAAACATTTCTCGGTTGGATGACTTACTATCCGGTGATATTTGCAGAATCTCAGATTGCTGACTCGATCCTTTTCATTCGGCCGCTTGCACTCTGGGAGCTCGATCAGCTTCGCCTCCAAGAGTTGTTCAAGAATGTCGAGGACATTTGAGTCAGGGAATGGATACTGCTTTTGCTCCAACTCTCGCAATGTCACCTTCCGCCTTTCCTGTTGTTTTGGCTGAGTTATTTGAGTCGGAGGATTTACCTTAGCTTTGGCGCCCACTTTTACTGGTGCGGCTTCAACAGTCATCACTTCTTTTCCTTTTCCGGAGCTGTTGGATTTCTTAATCTCCCTTCTGCCCCCTTGCTGGTCCAACTGGATGGGAACCGTGCCTCCAGAGGTCTGGATGCTTATCTCCATATCATGTGCGCGGGTCGCCAATTCTTCGAAAGTTCGGGGTTTGACACCCTGCAGTATGTATAACAGCTCCCAATGCATTCCCTGGATGCACATTTCTACGGGAAAAGTCTCCGTCAGACGATCTTTGCAGTCCAAGCTGAGGGCACGCCATCTGTTGATGTATTCGACAACGGGCTCTCCTTTCCTTTGTTTGGTGCTGGTAAGCTCCATCATACTTACCGTCCTTCGAGTGCTGAAAAATCTGTTGAGGAACTCTCGTTGTAGCTGTTCCCAACTGTCGATCGATTCTGGTTCAAGATTTATGAACCAGGTGAAAGAGGTCTCCCTGAGTGAACGCACAAACTGCTTCACCAAGAGATCTCCGTAAGTCCCTGCGTTGTTGCAGGTTTCAACGAAGTGGGCGATGTGCTGTTTGGGATCGCCTCGTCCTTCGAATTGTTGAAATTTGGGCGGCTGGTAGCCCAAAGGCATGTTGAGACTTTCGATTCGTCTGGTGTACGGTTTGACGTACATTTGTGATCCTTGGAAGGATGTAGCTTGTTGCAGTCGGATCGTATTGGCTATCATTTCCTGCAATTGTTGAACAGATAGCGAAGCTACAGAATTTGAGGGTGGCAGCTGTGTAGAACTACCTGGTCGCTTTTCTGCAGGGAAGACGTCAGCTGGTGTGGCTTCTGGAGTGAAACCGGGTGGATATGGTTGCTCTTCGCGGATTTCGGGATCAACTTGGATCGGGGCCTTTCCTTTGAGAGCGGCGATCTGTTGATCTTTTTCCTCCACGACTCTAATCAGCTGCAAAATTTTGTTCTCCAATTCTGAAATCCTTTCTTCTGTGCTGGTTGTGTTGGTCATCATGACGGCAACAGATGAGACTCCGTGAAAGACTGGGGTAGGGGATTCCTCTGATTCTTCTGTGTGGATTTCTACAAAATGAGTCAGATTCTGTTGAGCGGACTTCGTTGTGTTGCCCCCGACTTCGATCGGGGTGGGTGATCGACTCCTCCATGCGACAAGAGAGTCAGGGGAGATATTCTGTTGTTCTGCAAGCTGTTGACTATCTGTTTCGATATTTTGTCGGGTTTGAACGGCAAGAAATTACGTCCGTCCGCGGGTTTCTGGACCTGCGTACCCAGGTAGGGTAGTTGATGCAGGTAGTGGAGCAGTTGCCTTCTTTTTTGTAGCAGCAGTTATACCCATTTTTTGTGCCATTTGATGTGCTGGATACCTGTTAAAAAATTTCTTTTTTTTTTTTTTACTTTTTTACTTTTTACCTTTTTTCGTCTTTTTCTCTGTTTTGTCTTTTTCTTTTTTTTCTTTTTCTTTTTCTTTTTCTTCTTTTCTCGGCTCTTTTCTTTTTTCCTTTTTTCTTTTTTTTTCTTTTTTTTTTCACTGCTTCTTTCTTTTCTTTTTTTTTATTTTTTTTTTTAGGAACAAGAGATGGGAGGTGAAGATGTCCCACCGAGCGTGCCAAAAATTTGTAACACGTAAATTTCGAGTCTAAAACAATTAAACTCGAAAGTACAAAAATAAATTACAAATAAAAATTTAAAATAAAAGAAAAATTTACGTGGGGTCGCTCTTCGTGATTCCTCCGATTAGTGTTCCTTTTTTGACTCCGTCAAGGGCTGCACGAGCTTGATCTTGACAGAAATAATTTCCACAGCTTTTTCTTGAACTGGGTAGACTGAAACTGGATCTGATTTGGACGTTTAGACTACGGTTAAAAACCGCAGAGACCTGATCTGAGCCGATCTGGCTTAATTTCACCGAAGGTCAAAGGGATTCGTTCTCGGATGAGCTGCCTGCATTTTACTGAGAGCCGTTTGAAGTTTAATCCCAGCCGGATTTGAAGTAATTTGATATTTTTAGATCTATATTCTCATAAATTCAGATCTAGAGCGATCGGAGAATATAAATTTAAAAATAACTTTAGAAATGGAAACAGCAAATTTTTTGGGGTTTACACCTGAAATATCTCTCAAAAAGGAGTTAGGAAAGTATACTGTAGAGTAAAAGCACGTAAGAAAATGAGAAATTTTCTTCAGAGATTTTTAAAATTTTCTTTTTCTCTCAAATTCTCTATATTTTTCTGTTTACAGATTTGCTGAATATTTTCAGAAAAGATGTACCCAAAGTACAAAAATATGAGAGAAAAGTGATAATGCAAAAGGAATTAGATGTTTTACAATTCTCTGGAATTGCTTCTCGTTTTTTTTTTTTTTTTCTTTCTTTGCTCTTTCCTTCTCTCTTGTTTTTTTCTTTTATTTGGGGGGAGGCCAATTTATAGGCCTCCCTCGCCTGCCTACCACCAACCATTTGGTTGGTGGCGTTCAAGGTTAGCAGCTGCCAACCTTGACTTCAAGGTTGGTGGCTGCCAACCACTTCCTTTTTTTTATTATTATTATTATTTTTATTTTTTATTTGTTTACACATGGTAAAAGGCAACTGAAAAAATAACTGGATGTTTAGATGTTAACCAACACTAATGTCGTAATTCTCTTATATTTTTTAAAATGAATAAAATTATGTAAATATGTTTAAAAAAATATATAATTAATTTAATAATATTTAACAATTTATTTTTTTTATTTTTAAAATTTAATATATATTTAATAATCTAATAATTTAAATCACTACTTGAACTTATACACTTACATGTCCACCAATTTTTTTTTTTTGTTTTAGAATACAAGAAATAATCAATAACTCCTTTTACCTGTAGAAAGTAACAAAGACAAGACGTCTTTTGTCTTTTTTTTTTTTTTTTATATCCTCTGTTAAGTAGGAGGCAACCGGTCAAGTACCCAAATAAGGCTGAATCAGAAAACTTTTCTGCGGGAACTACACCTGTTTGGCTGTACTATGTGTTTTTTTATTTTTATTTTTATTTTTATTTTTATTAAATAATTCTAATTGGGATTCAAATTCGGTGCCTTCATCTCTCGAAAACGAGCTCCAGCCTGGTAATGAACTATTGGTCCCCTTACGTTTTTGGTTGGAGATTAAGCACAGACTGTATATCTGTATGCAAAGCGAGAGTGATCTAGCCACGTCTCTTTTGTTGTGATGGGTATCGCCATTTTGTTGCATATATTAACAAAAAATCTCAGCCTGAAGGGCTGGTTTGTTTGTTGGGCTTGAAGAGATAATAATGACATACTTATCTCAAGGATATCTTATGTTTTCTAGGCAAAAGAAAAATTGCACGCATAAAACTTTGTCATAGCAACAACGCGTGCTTAACTAGCGATAAAAAGCAACTTCGCAACTGGAGACGAAATAAACAGAATGACAAATATGGCAGCAAATCAATTACTAAACCACCTCGTGATCACCAAAGTTACCATTTGCTAATTCAAGCCTGCATTGCACGTGTTTCTTCAGTCTTGCCGTCCACCATTATGCATATTGATTACTGACTCTGGAAAGATGTCAGAAAAGAAATTTTGGAATGGGTCGTCATTAGCAGTCAAATATTTGCTTGGCAAGCATTCCCCAATCACTTTAGTATATAACCTGTTTTGATTACAAGTTCTAAATTTCTTGTGAAATTACAGGATTATGGATGAAGTTCTTTAGCTATTGAAATTCCACTTGATTTTATAGTCGTATTTAGACTGAGAAACGAAGTTGTTCATTGGCATTGACGCAATTTGAGCACCCAAGCCTATGAAATTGTTCGTATCATTACTCTATATGGATGATTGATGTAATTAGTGAAAAGTGGGACACATTATAGGGCGACATTAAAGTCATTTTGCAGATAATTTCGTTGTTACGGTTGTGTTGCCCAAAATTTTTCCATTGTAAATGTTGTAAGTATGGTTAAATGATTTGGACCGTTTTCTGCAGAAATTCTTACTACTTCAGCCTCCAACATATACATATCACATATCGGGAATTGAAAACAAAAATCGAAATTATGGTCCAACCCGTAGATTTGGAGATATAGTCCCCCTCTGGCTAAACACACTATATATCTATACTCAGTATCGATTGATTTCAATTGGTTTCTTTGATTCTGATCCATGTCTGCGAACTACATGATGGAGCAACCGCAGCTGGGGTCAGGGTAACAGTCGCTGACTTCATATATATATGACTCTGTCTGTGCTTTTGGCTCGCTAGCTCTCTCCTCTTTCTTCTCTCCTACAGGTCTCACGCTCTCTAACACTGCATAGCCAACTTTCTGTCTCAGCAAAGCTGTAAGCGCTGCTGCATCGACCGAATCTCCTATCAACTCGATCTGGTTCCCATCTTTCCCGCTTAGAGCCACCATTTCCACGCCTTCGTATATGTTACATGTGTCAGAAAAAAAAATCATCAAGAATAAAGTGAAAAAAAAACAGAACGAACTCAATTTCGCATCTGGGTTTTCTGTTTAGTGTTGTTTTCTGCTTACCTGGATTGTTAATTACAATCTTAAGAGCCTTGCTGCGGGACTTGTGGTCTTTCCTGTTCACCTTGATTACTACCTTTCGCTGCACAGAACAAAAACAAACACATATTAATCCTCAAATTAATTAGCATAAATCCTGGTAAGGAAAGTAAAAGAAAAAAAAATATATAATTAAACCCAATTTCATTACCTTCATGACGGATTGATTTCGTTGGAAATGAGAGAGACGATATTAATTGGGCTAAAAAGGATGGGGAAGTGAAGAAGACTTGGGAGTAGAGAACTTTTATAAGACTTGGAAGACGATATTACAATTGTATAATAAATTTAATAAATTATATTTGTATAATAAACTTAATAAATTATATTTTAAAAATTTTTTAATAAATTTTTTTAATTACGTAATAAAATCTAAATAATTTTTTTTTTTTAACTCTAAATAATTATTCTATTTTTATAATCTCCGCATCCTCTTTGCTGCCACAGGCCTATTTTGGGGAGGCCAGAAAACCTACTCTTACACTATCATCCACTTTTCTTTCATGTTGGGCTCTTTCTTTTGTATCAATCACCTGTCTGCCCTACCACTAGGCAATTATATCCGACAATGCCATGTGCCATTACTATCAAATCTCAAAAGAAAAGATGGGCCACTACTAAGAAATAATTGACCACTAAATTTAGCTATCGGTAAGAATTATGTGGACACCAATTCAAGTAAATACAAATAAATTTTATTTTAAATGCTCGACATTCATATTAGAACAATAATATTAGGTAAAAATTAAAAAGATATGGTTAAGAAATATAAAAGAGGTATTGACTAATATTATCGTCATTATTTTTAAACTTTGGATTCAGCCTTTTAGTTTGCTGACACTTGCAATAAGTGTAACAACTTAATATTATATGTAGCTTTAAGAAGATTGAAAAAAATAAAATTACACCTATACACTAAGATTAAATTTTTGATGTGTTGACAAAATATTTAATCCTAACAAGGGGAGCATAGTTGGCCCATAGTTTCTTTTTTTTTTTGTTGACACAAGAAATAATTAGTAATTAATTAATCAATAGTTAATAATTACTCTATTAATGTTAAAATAAATGAAAAAAATGGATTAAGGGATATCGCATATACTGCAAGCACTAAACCCATCAAAATAAAAAATCTTTGATGTTGAAAATATTTGAAGATGGTAAGGTTGAAACTTACTATCTTAGAACAATGTCTCATTGATCAACTCGGCTATGCGGAGTTCATTAGTTGGCCTATACTTTCACATTGGCATTTAGGAGTATTATCATATGTTGAAATTTAGAGATAAAATATGGTCTATGTAGGATAAATAATGTCATTGTCTTTGGTTCTCGAAGTCATATATAACTACTTAGCATAGTCATAAAACTCGGCTTAGATATTAATTCAGATATTAACTCGGACAGGATGTTGGACCATTAAGTTACTAATTAAATTGCCAATTTTTAACATATCTATGTATATTTTGTTTATTTATATTTTTTGCATATCAAACAGAATTTTATGAATTCCAAATAAAATTAAACAATTTTCTTCTTATAATTGTGAGTACAAAATTAGATTTATTTATTTAATATTTCATGAAAAATTGATAATCTTATCATAAATTAGGAATATAAATTAGATTGCAAAAAGCAATGATGCAGCAAACATCTGTTGATCAGTATTGTATTCCCAACCAAGACAAGAGGAGTGTTTTGACATTGAATTATACAAGGACAAGGAAAAAAAAAATCTAACACCAATAAAGCGAGCCAGAATACATGGAGCTTAAGAAATGGAACAAACAAAAACCAAAATAGTGACTGACGTATCCAATCCATGCCAAGACTCTTGAAATAGGGCTCAATTATACGGACACCAATTTTATAAACTCATTTGAACACAACAAATGTCATTTGTTTTTAAATTGAAATTGTAATAAATATAATTATATAATAAATATAATAAATTAAATTATAAAATTTTTTTAAATAAATATTTTTTAACTACATAATAAAATTTAAATAATTATTTTTATTTTTATAAATTTTACACATCCTCTACTATTACAACAGGCCTGTTTTGGTGAGGCCAGAAAGGCTACTCTCACACTATCATCCACTTGTCTTTCATGTCCCGTCTTTTGGGCTCTTTCTTTTGTATCAGTCACTTGCCTGCCCTACCACTAGGCAATTATATCCGACAACTAGGGGGTGTTCGCGGGTCGGATTGGGCGGTTTATAAGAAAAAATTGCAACCAAACCGTCATGGTAGCGGTTTGAAAATTTTAAACCGTAACCAATCCGCCAACCGTCCAAACCGTCCAAACCAATCCACTAAATGGCGGATTGGTTTGGGCGGTTTGGGCGGTTTTGTTGATTATGTAGCTTAGCTTTTGATTTTTTTTTATTTGAGGTGAAATTTAAATGCATTAATTAAATATTTAATCAAAAAATTAGATGAATTAGTTAGACATTCATCAAATTTCAAAGTTACGGTAATAACAGATAGTTTATGCGTAAAAAATAAATAAACAACTAATATTTTCCTAATTTTTCTCTACCATTAAAAAATTTCATTATTATTACTACAATTAAAGTCTGAGATTGTATGACTTCTTTACTATTTTTTTTTTAATCTTCTCGCCAAAGTTAGCTACCTAGTAGAGAAAAATTAGACATCACTATAAACCTGATACAAAGAATAAGAAAATATAATTAGAAATATAACCAATTTATGTCAGTAATCTAATAGCTACAAATTCGTTAGATCAAAGTAACAATATCTTTAAATACTTAATTGCACACAAAATTTCAAATTTATTACTGCAAAGAACAATAAAAACGAGATAACATGTATAATGAAAACAAATAAATCTCTAACACAACAAAAATATAATCAAGTTAAATCACATTTTATATGTATAATATATATATATATATATATATATTAATAAGGGCGGATTGGATCGGTTAACCGCGGTTTTTAAAATTTTAAAACCGCAACCAATCCGCCCTTGGCGGTTTTGAAAAAATAAAAACCATAATTAATTTTTTTCTTGGCGGTTTTGGCGGATGCGGGTAGGAACGGTGCGGATTGGGCGGTTTATGGCGGATTGGGCGGTTTATGAACAGCCCTACCGACAACGCCATGTGCCATTACTGTCAAATCTCAAAAGAAAAGATGGGCCACTGCTAAGAAATAATTGACCAGTAAATTTACCTATCGGAAAGAATTGTGTGGACACTGATTCAGATAAATACAAATAATTTTTTTTATTAAATACAAGACATTGATATTAAAACAATAATAATTAGGTATAAGTTAAAAAATTATATATTAATATATAATTTATTTAATAATATTTAATAATTTATTTATTTTTATCTTTAAATTTAATTATTGAATGACTTATTGTAAACTAATAAAAATAAAAAATAAAAAAAAATAATATGGTTGGCAGCCGCCAACCTAATTAAATGCCACCAACCATTTGGTTGGTGGCATGCAGGCATGGGGGAGGCCTATAAATGACCTCCCCAATTGAAATTAAAAGGGGGCAGAAAGCAGCAGCAAAAAAAAAAAAGTGCAGAAGAGGCAGCGAAGCGAAAAAAAAAAAAAGAGAAAAAGCAAGCGGAAGAAAAAAGAAAAAAAGAAAAAAAAAGAGAGAGATAGTAAAAAAAAAAATCAAAATATTACAAATCCGGCTGAGATTAAGCCTCATACGGCCCTCAGCAAAATTCAGGCAGCTCATCCGAGAACAAGTCCATTCGACCCTCGGTGAAATTAAGCCAGATCGGCTCAGATCAAGTCTCTACGGTTCCTAAACGTAGTCAAAACGTCCAAATCAGATACAGTTTCAGTCTATCCAGTTCAAGAAAAAGCGGTGGAAATTATTTCTGTCAAGATCAAGCTCGTGCAGCCCTTGACGGAGTCAAAAAAGGAACACTAATCGGAGGATCTATGGAGATCGACCCCACGTAAATTTTCTTTTCTTTTTACAATTTTTATTTGTAATTTATTTTTGTATTTTTGAGTTTAATTGTTTTAAACTCGAAATTTACGCTTTACAAATTTTTGGCACGCTCGGTGGGACAACTTCACCTCCCATCTCTTGTTCCTTAAAAAAAAAAAAAGAGGTAAAAGGGGAGCTGAGAGAAAAAAAAAGAGGTAAAAAAAAAGTAAAAAAAAAAGTAAAAAGTAAAAAAAAAAGTAAAAAGTAAAAAGTAAAAAGTAAAAAAAATAAAAAGTAAAAAAAAAGTAAAAAAAAAAAAAAATTTACAGGTGTTCAACACATCAAATGGCACTGAAAAGGAGTACAACTGCTGCCACAAAAAAGAAGGCAACAGCTCCATTGCCTGCATCAACTACCCTACCTTGGTACGCAGGTCCAGAAACCCGGGGACGGACACAATTTCTTGCCGTCCAAACCCGACAAAATGTCGAAATGGAGAGTCCACAGCTTGCACAACAGGATCTCTCCCCTGACTCTCTTGCCGCATGGAGGAGTCGATCACCCACCCCGATCGAAATCGGGGGTAACACGACGAAGCCTGCTCAACAAAATCCGACTCACACAGAAGAATCAGAAGAGTTTTCTCCCCCAGTCTTTCCCGGAGCCTCATCTGTTGCCGTCATGATGACCAACACAACCAGCACAGAGGAAAGGATTTCAGAATTGGAGAACAAAATTTTACAGCTGATCAGAGTCGTGGAGGAAAAAGATCAACAGATCGCAGCTCTCAAAGGAAAAGCCCCGATCCAAGTTGATCCCGAAATCCGCGAGGAGCAACCATATCCACCCGGTTTCACTCCAGAAGCCACACCAGCCGACGTCTTCCCTGCAGAAAAGCGACCAGGTAGTTCTACACAGCTGCCACCCTCAAATTCTATAGCTTCGCTATCTGTTCAACAATTGTAGGAAATGATAGCCAATACGATCCGACTGCAACAAGCTACATCCTTCCAAGGATCGCAGATGTACGTCAAACCGTACACCAGACGGATCGAAAGTCTCAACATGCCCTTGGGCTACCAACCGCCCAAATTTCAACAATTCGACGGACGAGGCGATCCCAAACAGCACATCGCCCACTTCGTTGAAACCTGCAACAACGCAGGGACTTACGGAGATCTCTTGGTGAAGCAGTTTGTTCGTTCACTCAGGGAAACCGCTTTCACCTGGTTCATAAATCTTGAACCAGAATCGATTGACAGTTGGGAACAGCTACAACGAGAGTTCCTTAACAGATTTTTCAGCACTCGAAGGACGGTAAGTATGATGGAGCTTACCAGCACCAAACAAAGAAAAGGAGAGCCCGTTGTCGAATACATCAACAGATGGCGTGCCCTCAGCTTGGACTGCAAAGATCGTCTGACGGAGACTTCTGCCGTAGAGATGTGCATCCAGGGAATGCATTGGGAGCTGTTATACATCCTGCAGGGTGTCAAATCCCGAACTTTCGAAGAATTGGCGACCCGCGCACATGATATGGAGATAAGCATCCAGACTTCCGGAGGCACGGTTCCCGTCCAGTTAGACCAGCAAGGGGGCAGAAGGGAGATTAAGAAACCCAACAGCTCCGGAAAAGGAAAAGAAGTGATGACTGTTGAAGCCGCACCAGTAAAAGTAGGCGCCAAAGCTAAGGTAAATCCTCCGACCCAAATAACTCAGCCAAAACAACAGGAAAGGCGGAAGGTGACATTGCGAGAGTTGGAGCAGAAGTAGTATCCATTCTCCGATTCAGACGTCCCCGACATTCTTGAACAACTCTTGGAGGCAAAGCTGATCGAACTCCCAGAGTGCAAGCGACCCAATGAAAAGGATCGAGTCAACGATCCAAGATTCTGCAAGTATCACCGGATAGTAAGTCATCCAACTGAGAAGTGTTTCGTCCTGAAGGAGCTAATCATGAAGCTCAAAAGCCAGAATAAAATCATTCTGGACCAGGAAGGCATAACTTCTGCAAACCAGACCACCATCACTTCAAAAACATCAGAAGAGGTGACACACCGTAAGGAGGAGCCGCTCGACAACAAAAAGTCGACAACAGAGAAGGTATATGAAGCTCTCCAAACGCTTCTCGCTAACCCTCAGCTGTTTACCACTTTGCAAACAACAGAAGTGTGGCAAAATCAAGTCGGCAATACTCTTCAGACCTCAGCTGAACCTCTGCCATCAAGTAATTCCAGCTCGACGGAACATTAGGCGGACCAAAATCACGTCGGATGTTACTCTGCTATCTCATTTTCAGATGAGGATCTCCTGCTGGGGTCCAAACCCCACAATCGGCCGCTTTATGTATCAGGCTATGTGAGAGAACAGAAGGTCCGACGTATTCTGATCGACGATGGCTCAGCAGTCAATATTATCCCAAAATTCACCATAAAGGAGCTCGGCATCGGCATTGATGAATTATCAGACAGCCGCTTGATGATTCATGGCTTTAATCAAGGAGGATAGAAAGCAATTGGGATGATTCGCTTGGAGCTAACTATCGGTAATCTCACTTCTAGCACTCTATTTCACGTGATTGATGCACGTACCACATATAAGATGTTGCTAGGACGACCGTGGATTCATGGAAATGGAGTTGTGCTCTCAAGCCTGCATCAGTGCTTCAAGTACTACAATGGTGGCGTTCAAAAGGTCAATGCTGACTTAAAGCCGTTCGATGATGCTGAATCACATTTGGCGGATGCAGTCTTCTACACCGACACAGCCAATCTGGAGATCATTCCATCAAAAGCTACTTGGACTGGGGGCATCCACAAAAAGGGAAAAGCTGTCGAAGAACCTGCCAATGCCCAACCCCAGGCTCCAACAAATGAAAAGCTGCCACAGCCTGCTGAACTTCGTTCGAAGGATGTTGCATCTTCAAACTCCACTCCAGTCCTACGCTATGTGCCTAAGTCACGACGCTCAGAAGGTCAACCCCCTTTCTCTTATTGTATTGATCTTAAACAGGAGCAAGGTCATAGCCAACCCAAAACAAAGGAGCTGCACAACCTGAAGGAGACTTACACTCTGCCGATACCAAAGATTGAGCCGGTTTTGTCCCCAAAACCATTAAAAGGCTTCGTCAAACCACACACGGGGGCAGTCGAAGGCGGCTCACTTCCAGAAAGAAGAACACATGAAGGATTTGATCCTAATGCATACAAGCTTTTGGCAAAGGCGGGCTATGACTTCTCAAACCCGAGCACAATGGGTACGCTGCCGTCCACACATGGCGCCACTTCTCAAACATCACAGTCCCGACCTGGCTTAGGCTATCAGGAGAAGTCACCTGTGCGGATCACGCTAAAGAGCCGAAGCCGAGCAGCTGATGCACGTGCCATCAGCACCACCACCAAACAAGACAGGCTTATCTAGTCAAACAAAGAAGGTGAAGTCAGAGGTTCTGCATTTCATGTCACAATCAGCGAGGAGGCTGAGTCTGACTCATCAGACGGTGAAGTAAAGGAGGCTCCCCCGAAACTTGAAGACGGTGGCCAAGCAGCTGTTGATGAACTCAAGGAGGTCAATCTTGACTCTCCGGAAGATCCTCGACCTACATTTGTAAGTGCTTTACTTACTGCAGAAGAAGAGCAAGAATATGTTCAGGTATTAAGTCAATACAGGGACGTGTTCGCATGGAGTTACAAAGAAATGCCTGGACTTGACCCAAAAATTGCGGTGCATCGTCTAGCAGTAAAGAAGGGTGTTCGTTCTGTCAAGCAGCCACAACGACGGTTCCGCCCGGAACTCATTCCACAAATTGAGGAGGAGGTTAACAAGCTGATCAATGCTGGCTTCATCCGAGAGGTCACCTACCCAACGTGGATTGCCAACATTGTCCCGGTAAGAAAGAAGAATGGACAGTTGAGGGTATGTGTTGATTTTCGAGATCTTAACAGGGCCTGCCCAAAAGATGACTTTCCGTTGCCCATAACGGAGATCACAGTCGATGCAACAACGGGTCACGAAGCATTGTCCTTCATGGATGGTTCTTCAGGCTATAACCAAATCAGAATGGCACCAGAAGACGAGGAGTTGACAGCATTCCGCACCCCAAAAGGTATATACTGCTACAAAGTTATGCCATTTGGATTGAAAAATGCTGGCGCCACTTATCAACGTGCTATGCAAAAAAATTTTGATGACTTGCTGCACAAGATTGTAGAATGTTATGTTGATGACATAGTTGTAAAGACTAAGAAGCGCAAAGACCACCTCGAGGATCTCAAGACAGTGTTCGAAAGACTTCGGAGGCATCAGCTCAAAATGAACCCTCTCAAGTGCGCATTCGGTGTCACATCAGGAAAGTTTCTTGGGTTCGTGGTGCGCCATCGTGGAATCGAAGTTGATCAGTCAAAGGTTGAGGCAATTCAAAAGATGCCTGAACCTAAAAACCTGCACGAGCTGCGAAGTCTACAAGGAAAGCTGGCCTACATTCGCCGTTTCATCTCCAATTTAGCTGGGAGATGTCAACCTTTCCATCGGTTGATGAAGAAGGATGTCAACTTCGAGTGGGACGAAGCTTGCAGCAAAGCCTTTGAGAGCATAAAGAAGTACCTTTCCAATCCACCGGTCCTAGGTACTCCAATTCAAGGAAAGTCATTAATTCTCTACATTGCAGCGCAGGAAAGATCTTTGGGAGCATTGCTTGCACAGGAAAACGAGCATGCAAAGGAAGTTGCCTTGTACTACTTGCGCAGAACACTAAACGGTCCGGAGCTGAGTTATTCGCCCATTGAAAAGACATGTCTAGCACTGTTCTTTGCCATTGACAAGCTTAGGCACTACATGCAAGCTCACACGGTACGTCTCATTGCCAGAGCTGATCCTGTCAAATATATCTTATCTAGACCAATCTTGTCAGGACGACTTGCCAAGTGGGCAGTAATCCTACAAAGCTACGACATTGTCTACGTGTCTCAAAAAGCAGTCAAAGGACAAGCCCTAGCAGACTTCCTTGCAGATCACCCTGTTCCGTCAGATTGGGAGTTCATAGATGATCTTCCAGATGAAGAGGTCTTTTACATTGAGACACTACCACCATGGACGATGTTCTTTGATGGTGCAGCAAGACGTGATGGTGCTGGTGCTGGCATAGTGTTTGTCACCCCTCAACGACAAATACTACCATATGCTATCATTCTCGGTGAGTTATGTTCAAATAATATTGCTGAATACCAGGCTTTGATCATTGGTCTTCAAATGGCTGTCGATATGAAGATTCCAACTATAGAAGTCCATGGAGATTCCCAGCTCGTCATCAACCAACTTACAGGGTTGTATGATGTGAAGAAAGAGGATCTTGCGCCTTACCATCAACGTGCTCGACAGCTAATGGATGAATTTGAAAGCATCACTTTGGAGCATGTGCCTCGACGAGAAAACACTCAGGCAGACGCGTTGGCTAACCTGGCCACTTCTCTTGCAAAGTCAAAAATTCAGGCTACAGTTGTTGCCGTATGCCAGAAATGGATAGTGCCAAAGGATGATGAAGAAACTACAGCAGCCAACGTTGTATCTATACGTCTCGCGGAGGACGATGATTGGCGCCAACCAATCATTGACTATCTACAGCACGGGAAGCTGCCTGAAGATCGTCGTCATAAGACAGAAATTCAACGACGAGCTCCCCGCTTCATATATCTCAAGGATGCTTTGTATCGAAGGTCTTTTGATGGAGTTTTACTTCGTTGTCTAGGCAATGAAGAGGCAAAACAGGCTCTCACTGAAGCACATTCTGGTGTTTGTGGCGGACATCAATCAGGGCCTAAGTTGCACTTCCAGCTCAGAAGGATGGGATACTACTGGCCAACCATGGTACGTGATTCCATTGAGTTTGCTAAAACTTGTCAAGCTTGTCAATTTCATGCCAATTACATACATCAACCACCGGAGCCACTGCATCCAACTGTCTCATCCCGGCCCTTTGAAGCTTGGGGTCTCGACTTAGTGGGGCCCTTGCCAAAGTCATCCCTAGGTCACCTATACATCCTCGCAGCAACCGACTACTTCTCAAAATGGGCTGAAGCTATTCCACTTAGAGAGGTAAAGAAGGAGCAAGTTGCCAATTTCATCCGGACTCAGCTGATCTATCGCTATGGAGTCCCTCGATTCATCATCACTGATAATGGCAAGCAGTTCTACAACAGCTTGATCGACAAGCTCTGCGAGGAGTTCAAGTTCAAGCAGTACAAGTCATCCATGTATAATGCCCCAGCAAATGGCTTGGCCGAAGCATTCAACAAGACCTTATGCAACCTGTTGCGGAAGGTAGTCTCTAAATCCAAAAAAGATTGGCATGACAGAATTCCGGAGGCATTATGGGCGTATCGTACAACTTACCGGACTCCAACACAGGCGACGCCATACTCACTTGTCTACGGTGTCGAAGCAATACTACCGTTGGAAACACAGATTCCATCTCTGCGCATGGCTGTTCTGGAAGGACTCACACAGGAGGAAAATGCTCGCCTACGTCTGGATGAGTTAGAAGCCCTCGATGAAAGGAGGCTCGAAGCACAACAGCAACTTGAGTGCTACCAAGCCCGGCTCACCAACACGTTCAACCGCAGGGTCCGCCTTCGATCTTTTCAAGTTGGAGATCTTGTTCTTGCTGTACGACGGCCCATCAACATGAAGCATCGGCCTGGTGACAAGCTTACTTCCAAATGGGACGTGCCATACTTAGTGCAGGAGGCCTACACTCACAACGCTTACATGCTGTAAGACCAAGAAGGCGTCCGAATCGGCCCAATCAATGGTAAATTTCTGAAACAGTATTATGTGTAAATATGTTTAAAAAAAAATCAAAAAAAAATCAAAAAAAAAATCAAAAAAAAAATAAAAAAAAATAGAAAAAAGAAAAGAAAAAAAAAATCAAAAATCAAAAAAATCAAAAAAAAAAAAAAGAAAGTTGCGAAGTCCCGATCTGAAAGACCAAGCGAAAATCCAAACCCAAACACTTGAGCCTAATTCAGAGTCCAAACCCAAACAATCAACCCAAATCCAAAAAGTCCAAATCCAAACCCAAACACTCAACCCAAATCCAAAAATCCAATTCCAAAACTCAAACACTCGACCCAAAACCAATCCAAAGCCCAAAACTCAAAAATTCCAAGTCCCAGACACAGTCCAGAACCCTAGTTCAAAATCCAATCCAACTCCTGGCCCGCATGAGTATAAACTGTGAACGGCCCAAAAATATAAAAACGACGGAGGGTTTGAGTCTGAAACTCAGCATCAGTCTCAACCGATCTTCACCACATACCAAGACCTGTACTCCTCTGCCACAAGAAAATGGAACCAGTTGCAGAATCTCAAGACAAGGGTGAAGAAAGGTCACCTCGTGGCAACCGACCATGGCACAACTGCAAATTTTGGAGGAAGTCTTCCACAACAATGGAGGTATTATTCCTAGTGCATCTCAAATTTACCAACTTGTCTCACGATTGCGCCCGCTCGGGGCAATCGAAGGAAAAAATGTGTTTTATTGGTTCCAGAATCGGAGAAGCAGAAAGAAACCAGCACTGAGAACTGCTTCTTCCAAAGAACAGTCTGTCGTTCCAATAGTAAATCCCACTGGTACAGCTTCGCTCTCAAATGAAGCAGGTCCGAGTTCTTCCACTGCAATGGTCTCTCCACGGTATGTTCATCAAAGCCGTAGCCCATGGGAGCATGCATGCTGGTCCTGGTGGTCTTACGGAGTCAGCCAAGGGTTCATCCCTCCTAGATACTTAAGTCTAGGAGGAACTTTTCTAACAGAAAGGAGTTATTCTGGCGAAACTTTGCCTCTCTTTCCAGAATATTCCAGCAGCATCAACCAGCCGGAAAGCAACGTCAACATCATCGGCCTACTAGACGAGGTCGAGCTTGACTTGGAGTTGCATCTTGGGCCCCGCTAGGACGGCCGACAAGATAAGGTGCAACGACTTTGGCAGCACACGGTAACGACTTCTGCAGCACACGGCAACGACTTCTGCAACACACGGTAACGACTTTCATGACACGCGTCAGCCGCTGCCTCTTTTGTCTCTTATGCAGGAAAGGGACGTGGATGGCCCTACTCGAATCTGCATACCTTCTTTTTGACTTTTCAAAAAAAAAAAAAAAAAAATTTATCGCATGTATGTATATATCTTGCATTCCCGAGTTATAATACTCACCCCTCAGCTCTTCTTTCTCAAAAGAAAATGGCTAGTCTCTGCACTTGTCTCAGGAAGTTCTTCCATCAAGAAGTTGGAGGCGCACGAGTTAAGAAAAGAAGGAGTAGTCTTCCTCGAGGAATCCCTAACGCCATCGGTATCATGGAGTTCCAACTACTCTCCTTAGTTCACATCTACTACAGAGGGATGAGACGCTGCAATTATCCTAATCTTCCTTTGGATGCGGTGATGTACGGGGAAGTTCCAACTACTCTCCTTACGTCGAAGCAGACTTGGGAATCATCACTACAGTCAGTCTCTCTGTGTGCCGGTCTTGAAGTTCCAAGGTCCTGGGCCTTCCTCTTGGGGATGTTCAAGTTCTTTGCCTACCGGATCATCCTCACCAGAGCTTTGGAACTTCAAAGAACCTTTGCCAGCCTTTGCCAGCCATGGAAGCTCGAATGCACCTGGAGGTAGAATGTCAATTTTTATATTGGCTGGGCTGCTAACTTTCTCAAGATCGTATCGGATTCCTATTGCGATCCAACAACAGCAGACATGGTCAAAGATGGAAGACTCCAAGATTCAAAGTTCATTAGGACTTTCCAAATTTCAAACTGGACTTCAAGACTCGGTTCGAATTATCTCTGTAAAAATCTTTCTTACCGACCCTTGAAGTGGGGGGCATTTGTAAACTAATCAAAAAAAAAATAATAAATAATAATATGGTTGGCAGCTGCCAACCTAATTAAATGTCACCAACCATTTGGTTGGTGGCAGGCAGGCATTGGGGAGGCCTATAAATGGCCTCCCCAATTGAAATTAAAAGGGGGCAGAAAGCAGCAGCAAAAAAAAAAAAGCGCAGAAGAGGTAGCGAAGCGAAAAAAAAAAAAAAGAGAAAAAGCAAGCGGAAGAAAAAAGAAAAAAAAAAGAGAGAGATAGTAAAAAAAAAAATCAAAATATTACAAATCCGACTGGGATTAAGCCTCATACGGCCCTCAGCAAAATTCAGGCAACTCATCCGAGAACAAGTCCATTCGACCCTCGGTGAAATTAAGCCAGATCGGCTCAGATCAAGTCTCTACGGTTCCTAAACGTAGTGAAAACGTCCAAATCAGATACAGTTTCAGTCTATCCAGTTCAAGAAAAAGCGGTGGAAATTATTTCTGTCAAGATCAAGCTCGTGCAGCCCTTGACGGAGTCAAAAAAGGAACACTAATCAGAGGATCTATGGAGATCGACCCCACGTAAATTTTCTTTTCTTATTACAATTTTTATTTGTAATTTATTTTTGTATTTTCGAGTTTAATTGTTTTAGACTCAAAATTTACGCTTTACACTTATGTTACGTCAATTTCGTTTCAGTCTTATCTCACTGACACCCACCAAATTTCTCTCTTTAAACTGAATGCAAAATATCAATATACTAAAATATTTTGTACGTATCATAAAAGAAAATTTTCAATTCTGGGAATGAAAAATTTCCTCAGATCGGAAGCAGTTCCCGAAGGCCATTTCAGTAGCCTTATTCTTCCATTCTAGCCCATTCCACCACCCTTGTCTTCCCTTTTTAGAACCGGCAGGGATAGCAGAACAAGTAGTTCAAGTTTTGCAAATGGTTTAACATTGTTAGCCATTTCACCCAAAATTTCAGCACAAACTACTTATTCCAATTTACGGCAAGCTGACACTGCTAGAAATCCGAGGTTTGGAGCAAGGACAAGCCATGTTAAATCCTCTAATTCTAAGCAGTTATTTACGACTACATCGCGAAGGCTGCTGTGTTGGCATTGAGTTATGACTGCAAAGTTGAGTAAACTATCATGGGGAGCTTTTCCAGTTCCTCCTCGTGCGTACTGGCTGATCCTCACCTCCCGTAAATTTGCATAGTCAGTATTGAGAATTTTTTCCAATTTACTCATATTGGAAAAGGACATTATGCTAATTAACTTTTGTTGAAGTTAATTCAAATTCATTTAAATTTAAAATTTAGTATTTTAGTAGAATTAGAATTAGTTTATCATTTTTTTTACCATTAGAGTCGAAATAGAAGTTATTAAAATTTAGTATATAAAGAGTTGAAGATCTCAGTTTATTATGTAACTAGTTTGCTTATTAATTGAGAGATTTTAGGGTGTGTTCTTCTCATTATTGCTGTATGACATTATTTAGTTCAATGAAGTTAAAGTTAAATTAATTAAAATATAACAGTAGTGTCTGAACTAATTGAACTTTAGTTCTAACAGTAATATCAGAACATGTTCGATCCACAGGGGTATAAAAGAGAGAAACGGAATATATCAAAGTCAGAAGAAGATTCAGAAAGTTTTAATCCAAGAATTGAGTTTCTGGGTGTAAAGATGCACGTTGAGAATAATATTGTGTATTCAGGAATAAAGGAAGTCTCGTTGAGAATTGTGTTGATCTTCAGGTACGAAAAAAGACCTATCGAGAATAGTGTTGATCTTCAGTGCAAAGCAGACCCATCAAGAAAAGTTCTCTCTAAGTGTAGAGGAACACCTATTGAGAAAAATTCGAAAAGTAATGTTTCTAGAATTTTTTCAGAATTTGTTTGATTGAAAATTGAGATAAAGAAACGTAAAATAGTCGAATTAAGTAGATTCAAGTTTATGTCAATTCAAATTCGAATCAATTTAAATTCAATTACTTTTGAGTAACATTGGATTCAGATTGAATTGTTTTAAGTGAGTTTGAGTTTGGTCAAATTTTATCACTTCTAAGTGCCAAATTATGTCCATAGACTTAGAGAAACACGAGTCGAAACTTAGATTTTAGTAGCTCCTAACACGAATTTTTAACACCCACTGAAAATAGTGGCAGAGCCATTTGGGAGAAACTAGGGCAATTGCTGGATTTTGAAAAACTTTAGTTATTGGGGTGAAAATTTTAAGTTATTTCAGTACTGAAAAAGGACTTTTGCTCCCACTCAAATTTCATTTTTTTGTCTCTACTGAAAATTTAAGACAAAAAAATTATGTTTACTGATAAAAAAATATAAAGTATAAATATTTCATAAGTTTTAGTTTTAAATTTATTGTTTTTCAATGTATATGTATACTATTTGCATGCCTTTTATTCATGAAAGTGCAATTTTTTCCAATCAAGTTACATGAACAAGTGATAGTAAAGACTAATTTTAAAACTCGTGCTAAACTTTAACTTAAATAATAATAAGAATATATAGTTTTAACTTAAAAATAATTTATTTAAAATTTATTTATAAATTCATGAGCAAACTTGTTGAGTGTGTGTATGATAGATTCGGTGAGGTCATTTTCAAATTACAGTTGTATAGTTACTATTATATACTAAAATTAATCATTTTATTTTTTAATTAGTTAATTATATTAAATTAGACATTTCTTGTCATATTAATTTTATTTATAACAATAATTTTTTGTAATTTTAATTTTGAAAAAGATAGGTGGACGGGGAATAGACGGAAAAATTTGTTTGTGCAACTAGTCGGTTTATTTGTGCAACGAAACTTTAAATTATTGCAACAAAATTTGAAAGTATTTTTTCATATATTTTTTCGTTACAGAAATTAAACGTCTTATTGCACAAATAAACTAGCTGGTTGCACAAAACAAATTTCTCCGTCTATTCTGCGTCCTCTTCACAAGTAAAACACTCCCATTTTCACAATGCAAATATCATAGAATGGAGATCAATCAATGGACCTCACTCTCTGTTCTCTCTATAATGTTCGTGTATTTTGTGCGTTGGTTACCAGAAAACAGAGGAAGAGGAAACTATATATAGCAATTACCTTTAGAAATTGTTATTCTTTTAATTGCCAACTTTATTATTGGGTAAGGTCAAACAACCAACCAACCAAAACATCTCTCACTCACACATGATGAGATATTACCTGTTTGACCTGCTAGTACACTTACACTTAGGTGCTCAAACTATGCGCCTGTTAGGGACATCATAGTGGCTACTACTCTTATGGAAAAATAACAATTATAATAATGTCTCGTAGTGCCCCAGACTCATTTTGTCGCATTAGTCACAGTTTACCTTATCCCTCCAAATCTAAACGTGACATTTTTCTTCACTATGTATCCATGGTTACACTCAATTCTTATTAGATGAGTTAACTAGCCGGCCAATGAATATATATGATAAATGACTGACAACAATAGTCTTCCTTCCACACTTATAGTTATTGGTGTCAATTCAATTACTTTCCTAGACATGCTCAGAAAATCGAATCTATCATGATTGCAAGTAACATGCTAAAGTAGCGATCATTAAACCAACACCTCAAGATATAGTTGGAAGTAACATAGGGTACAAATATAGGCTATATTATTGTTTCAAGAGGCTCACACAGTGAAGAAGCATGTGTTAAGATGAGTCTTGTCCCTCTCGAAGCGTATGTCATTTTTCTTTACTTCTTGATAACTCACTATACAGACCTTAGTCTAGCTACTCTCAAGCAATTATCCCGAGTTCTCTAAGTGTTCACTCTTCAAAGCGCCAACTGAGATCTCAAATCTAGTTTCTCACAGGTTATTTGGATAGTGAGCAATCCATAACGGCCTTACTTTTTCTTGTAATCTCCAAGGCCTCATCTTGATTCTTTCAAGCTCCTTTTCCCCTGAGAGAAGTTACATCATGGAGTTTCTCAGCTACTTGTTTGCCAAACTTGTAGCTCTGCTTATAGTTTCTGGAACAACAGCCTCCAAAACTCAACCTTGCAATCTCTTCTGGGCCATTTGTTATTAGTTCATCAGCTTCAGCTATTGCAGATTCCACCCTTGAAAGCCAACCTTGTACTTGATCCAATTGCTTCAGCTGTTCTTGCTCGTCAACGTTGACCCTCCTCATCACATCGTTCCTCAACTCCTTTAGCTCTTCTAATGCAGTGCTCAAAGCTTTAACATTTTTCTCAATTTCACATATGCATTTGGTCTGATCAGCAACACAGTTCCAGCACTGAGTGACAATGTCATTGCAAGTTAAGTGGATAGAAAAACAGTTGCCCATCGCCACCTAAGTGATTAAGATCAGAGAAAAAAAAGGAAGAAGATTGTCTGATATACAAGAGGAATGATTGTATATTCTTCCTTTTTCCTCTTGAGTCCCGACCATAAAAAAAAAAAAAAAATTGTTCAGATAATATTTAAATTATAATAATTAATATATTTTATATAATTATAATAAAAAAATATAAATCAAAAAAATAATAATATATATATTTTATATTTTATTATTGTAATTGTATAAAAATATATTAATTATTATAATCTAAATATTATATAAATAATTTTTTATATGGGGATAAACATTTTCTCTCGCCAAGTTGTTGGGAAAATTTAGCAGAAGAAAGGCTATACGGCTACAGACAAATAACACATGATGCCTTCTCACAATTTGTCCGAATATTTTTTTTTGTCTTTTTAAGAATAAAATAGTTATTGATGAGCCTGTAATTTGTGTTAATGGGGAGGGAGTTTTCAGATCTAAATGGTGTCAAATTACCGTGAGCTCATACGTATGCGTTCCTCGCACTATCTTTTTCCTTATGCAATAATGGCGAGAATATTTATTCAGCATTTAAATATTTTATCTTTTTTTTTGTCCTTTAAATCTTCTATCTTAATAAAGCGAAGCGTCTTTGTTTTCTTTTCTTTTATAATTGTTTTCCTTTCTTTTATAAGGTGACCATAAGGGCCAATGTTTCAAACCTACTTTTGACTGTAGATAGTCCAGTTCACCGAAATTTCTTTCTATTTTTTTTTTAGCGAAAAGTTCACTGATATTTCAATGGGTATTGATTTTTTTTTTTTTTTTTAAGATTAGGGTGCAGTTTCTACACCGAAAATAGCGTCCAGACACTACTAAACGTAATTATTTTTATTTTTAGTGTAATTATATTAAAAAAAGTGAAATAAAAACTTATAAAGTTAAGACTTAAAATTAAAAGAGTATTACACTAAAATTTAAATTGTAGATTTTATAGGGTATATGTTAAAATAAAAAAAATTTCATCCAAAAAAATTTTTCCTAAAAAATTCAACGCAGTTGTACTGAAAAGACAACCAGTTTTATTTTATATGTGATGTTCTTTGAAAAATTTTTTCTAAAAAATTCAACACAATTATAACAAAAATTCAACCGATTGTATTTTCAAGGTAGTGTTTGTCCGAACACTATTCCAGTGCGGAAACTTTGTTCATAAGATTAAAAGTTTTAAATATGATTCTCGCTCGAGGGCAGAAATTCACAAAACAATAGCTGAGAAACGACATCTTACATCAACCTGACTATCCTACAACATTCTTTTTATTTTATTATCATTATTATTATTTTTTATAAAGATAGGTACAGGAGGGCCATAGTTGGTCTATGCTATCACATTTCGCATATTCAAATGCGGAAAAGTTTGGTACATGCATATTTTGCACCGAGATATACACATAACTGATGTGGATATATTAAAATAATTTTTTTTGGCAAATTCTATGTGGAGTTTAGACTTTAAACTTTAGGATGACAATCATCTAAATTTAAGGTTTGATTTTGTAAAAAATATTTTAAAAAAGTTAAAGAGATAAAAAAATATTCATTTGGTCAACTGTCTAAAGCTCGCAGCCAAACTTGTGGTCTAGAGGTAAAATATGGAGATATGTAAAAAAGTTAATCTTATACTTTTCGTATTTTTACAATTAAAATCTATAAGTTTGAGTTATTTTAATTGAATTATAAATGTTAATTGATTCATTTTATTTGATTCCAAATTTTGGACTGAAGAGTCTTTGACCATTAAGGGAAGTATTTGACCATATTTTAAAATTATTAAAATTAATAAATACTCATGTTAAACGTATTAAAATCAACAAAAAAATGAAATCACTTATAAACAATTAAACTAAAATAATATTATATTAAAAAGCATATCAAAGAAAAAACCCAAAAATCAATAGAAAAAAGAAAAAAAAATTCAGAACTACGATTTTTTGTTTAACTCAATGATCTTCATTTCCTTCAAACTTTTTTTTTTCTTTTAATTACACCAATTGCAAATGTCTTACGTTTTATTATTTGTTAAAGAAAAGAGTCTCTGCTTTCTAGATTTGGGTTGTATCATTTCAAATTTAAATCATTTGAAATTGAGTTACTTTTGAGTGTCGTACTCGAATCGAGTTGTTTTAAACAAGTTCTGGATGGGGGTGGACACGTGCCCACCTTGAAAAATAAAATAAGTATAATTTATTCTAATTTTAACCTATTGCCTCCTCAAACCAGAGTTTTACTCTCCTCAAATTTTGTATATGTATATAAATTTGGTCTACCCAGACAAATATTTTTGTATCTATCACTGGCAGCTACTAACACGAATTTTCAACACCCACTGCAGAGTCTCGAATCCAAATTGTGTGCCTTATCGCTATATATATACCATGAGCCAATGCATGGGGTTGAATTGTATGCAACTTGGGATGTTCTCTTCGAATGTTCTCATTTTCCAAGTCTTAGCGTCAGGCCACAAATACGAATGCATTAGTTAGTTTTATGCTCATGCTAGGCCGCAGTATATCAATCGACAAAGCTTTCTGAACTGAGGAGACGGACAAAATTGGCACAGATGATGCCATACCTCTGTTAAAAAATTATTATTATTATTAATCCTTAAAAGTTTAAAAATAGAAAGAGTATCCCCATCCCATGATTAAGGCATTCTATAACTTTTTAGAAATTTGTAATAGGTCTTACAAATCACTCCTCACAAGGAATTTTAATTGTGGTCAGCGGATTCAAATTTAAAATAGACTGCATTAAGAGTCATACCCTTATCCGCTAAGAGTCATAAATAGACGTCATCATGTCAGCATAACGCAAATGAGTCTTGATTATTGGTCTTAATACGTTTTTGCTAAAAGACAACTTGTTTTGTTCCACGTAAAGATAAGTTTTGCAAATTTTCATTTTTCGTTTTAATGAATTTGAAATGTACATGCATGTCATAGTTATATCACAATTGTGGTTTTAGAAACGGAAAAGTTATATGGCCAAACATTTTACTGGCCAAACAATCTCTAAATTTTTATTTTATGTAACAAGAGATTTGTTTTGTACAACTATAATAATAAAAAATAATATTAAAATATATTAATATTTTTTTATTTATATTTTTTACTTACAGTTACATAAAAAATGATTACAATTACACAAATTCAATAAAATTTGAATAAAATTTGACCACCAAAATCTGATCATGTAATGGTACCTTTTTAGAAACAGCATCATTACAGCATCAAAAAAATTTAAGGAGACAGACAAAATTAGCACTGATGATGTCATACCTCTGCTAAAAATTATTATTATTATTATTATTATTAACCCTTAAAAGTTAAAAAATAGAAAGAGTATTTCTATCCTTATGAACAGGATATTTTATAACTTTCAAGAATTTATAGTAAGTCTTATAAATTATTTATTTAAAAAAAATTTTAATAACAGTCAATAAATTTAAACTTAAGATAGAGTATATAAAAAATTGTACCCTTAACCGTTGCACTTTCCTTGTGGACAGAAAATTATTATTTTAAAAGAAATTCAAATTTTTTTGTCAAAAATAATTAAATGTGCAATACAGAGTGCCGAATGGGGATATGTATAAAAAAAGTCTTAAACCTTTAGATTTTTTTTTATTTAAGTCCTAAACTTTTTTGAGATTTCATTTCAGTCCTAAACCTTTTTATTTTGCTCCAAATCAGTCATTCCGTTAGTCAAACCGTTAAAAATTACTGTTCACTAACTGAAATTTTTTTAAAAAGATAAAATATACTATTTCAATTCACCAGTTAACAGAAATACTTTGTATAATCTTAAAAAAAATAAAATAAAAAATAAAAAATCTAAAATCTCAACTTACTTGTTACTATTTGAGAGTAAAATACAAGCATTAAATAATAAAAAAATATTTAAATAGTGTATTTTACCTTTTTAAAAAAATTTCCGTTAATGAACAGTAATTTTTAACGGTTTGACTAACGGAAGGACTGATTTGGAGTAAAATCAAAAGGTTTAGGAATGAAATAAAATTTCAAAAAGATTTAGGATTTAAATAAAAAAAATCTAAAAATTTAAAACTTTTTTAATGTTTATCCCGTGCCGAATGTACTAAAAAATCGACAACATGTTATGCATTGGAAAGTGGTCTCATTACATATGCAAAATGGCCGCCGTATTTCACGTTGGAAGCAAACTTGAATTATTTAAAAATAATATTAATTTTTTAATGTTGATAACGTCATCATGTCGGCATAACGCAAATGAGTCTTAATTATTGGTCTTAATAAGTTTCTGCTAAGGTTCGTTAAGGCTGGTTTATTTATTGAAAAAAAAGAAATTTTAGAATATTATTTATTGAGAATAATAAAATTTTAAAATTTTATTTTTTGTTTCAGTATTTAATTATAGTGCCGAAAATATTATTTTATATTTAATAAAATTTTATAAAATAAAATATTAAAAATATTATTCTGTATTTAACAAAATCACGTAAAATAAAATACTTAAAATTTAACTTTTGTAAAATTTCTCCCTTTATTTTTTGTTTCTCTCCCAATCATTTAACTCTCTCTTTCTCTCTCCTTTATCTTTTCATTATTATTATATTCTTATTATTTGTGTGGACACCTCACTGAAAAATATTAAATACTTGAAATCAAAGATAAGCGAGAGAGTGGAAAATATTCAGTGCTTCATTAATTTGGTTTATTCTCAATCACAAAGACCATAACCAAGTTAACTTGCACAAATCAAAGTTGGGGAAAGGACAAATGCCATAGAGAATTCCTTGAGGCAACAGATTACAAAACTCATCTTGCACAAATCTTCCAACCCCAGAATGAATGATTCTCAAAGGTGAAAGATAAAGAATGATAACTTTTCCTGAACAAAATTCCTAACTTGAATCAGAATCTTGGATGCCAACAACAACTTTGCGGTGACGCCTGGAAGACTTATTTACACGCCTTGGGACTCTTTGAACTGGCGTAAATACAACCCTCTCAGATACAACTTCAATTGCCATTTTGATGGGTGATTCATTAACCAAAACAGGTGTCAGCAACGGAGGGTATACAGGAGGAGGAGCCATGTGTGCTAATACATCTTTATGACATTTCTGCAGATAGTAACAAAAAGTTGGAATTACAAAAACACAAGATAGAATTGATCCAAAAAAAGAGTTTATTAAGAGATAGAAGTAGAATTTAACTTGAACATGTCACTGATGAGGAGATGCTGAAGCAGAATTGTTGAGAACATATAAGTTTCTCATCATAATGAAAATGTGGTCTAAAAACGAGAATAAGTTCATCAAGCAAAAGATTTTAATTGCAAAATAACCAGAATAAGCGAAGGCAATTTTTAATTCAACAAGCCAAAATGGGAGAGACAACATTTTTTTTTCCCCTTTTTATCATCAACTATTTCAGTCATGGTAAAATGTGGGCAACAGATGAACCCGGGGCTCGTTTTACATGCTCATCAAGTTCTATATCAACAATGAGTGTCTACACAATTTGATACCCATAAGCAAACACAGCCTGCAATTATAGAGAGCCAATTGTTTTCCAAAAGCAAATATGTCGCTCCAAGAATCTATACTATTACATAGCTATTATGTTACCTTCTCCAGCTTCTCTTCAACAACGTTGGCTATATCGTTCTTTTGCGGGCCATCAAAGAATAAGAAAAAATGCCTTCAACGTATAAGCATTCAAAAACTCAATAATCCCATTCACAGTAACATTATCCAATGTTAGAATATGGAACCCATAGAACATTAGTGCTCCATTACCAGGAAAAGAGAAAGAGAAGAACCAAATTATGACTATCAAACCAGTAGAGTCATCCAACTGAGAGAAGCCAAGTAAGAACAAAAATCAAAGAAATTTGCAACAACATTTTTTCACCCAGCAAAGTACATAGAACACCAAAAATCAATGAAATTTAACGATAATATTATTTTTATATGTGAAATAAATTCGAAAAGAACAAAAACCACAATCAATTTTTTTTTAGACACCCAATCAATTTGGTCTTCTTTAGTTGCAAAAATTGGGGGAAGCAAGATAAACAGAAGAATTAAGAAGATTGATGGGAGGCAAGGCGAGAAAACGGCCCCAATGATTGATGGAAGAAGACTGACAGACGAAGGCACCTGATCTGACGAAAGCGACGGAGGTGGAGGATTCCGACGAGAAGCCACGATGTTAATGTGAAAAAACAACGAAAAAGAGAAAAGAAAAAGAAAAAAACATTTACTTGGGGCGCCGATGTAGTAGGACGGCAACTGGCGAAGCCAGCAACAGCAGGCCAGCGACGAGAATGTGGCATCCCGGCGACTGCAACGTTGGTAATAGTGGTCGTCTCTTTTCTGTGGGTGTTTCTTCTCTCTCTGTTGCCTCTGGTGCATTTGTGGAAAATGACGTATGCTCACAATGAGCGTATGTCGTTTTCCAAAAAAAGGCCTTCAAAGTTCCGTATGCCTTCGCATCGGATTTGTGTACGGAATTGTATGGTTTAATGCAATGATTTCTTTTTCTGTCAAAAAAAAAAAAAAATTCCGTTGACCTGCTCCATGTTTTCCTTTGACCATTTAAAATTCGGCCTCAGCACGGGAAAATGGAACAATTGTTTTTCTGAAAATCATTCTCCCTCAAATAAACAGACCCTAGGTGGTCATATGAATTGCTATACATTTCAATCATATATTTCATTATTATACATTTCAATCATATATTTCATTATTTTATAATAATATATAAATTTTTTACAATCACATGTATTATTTTATACAATAAAAAAATAAATTATTAATTTTTTACAATCACATGTATTATTTTATACAATAAAAAAATAAATTATCAATTTTTGTTGTATAAAATATAATTATTATTATAAAAATTATGAATATTATTACATATGATTGAAATATATAACACTATAGTGTGTCCACTAATATTTTCTCTTTGCTAAAAGATAACTTATTTTGTTCCACGTAAAGATAAGTTTTGCCAATTTTCATTTTTCTTTTTAATAAATTTGAAATGTATATGCAGGTCATAGTTATATCACAATTGTGTTTTTAAAAAGAGCATCATTACATAATTAAAAAAATTAATATCTGAAAATTTGCTCTAATATAGTTATGTTTCAACTTTTTACACCCGCTGTAATGTTTTTTACAAATAAAAAAATAATAATATATAATTTTTTATTATAAAAAATATTATAATAATTATAAAAATTTAAGACGTCGTTGTATTTGAAAAAAAATTCGGACGTAAATTTTCTATTGTTGCACTTTTTTTCCTTTTAGAAATAGCAACGGACAATGCACAGTGAAAACCCGGTGAAGTATGCAAATACATGCATGTAGGAAACGAACAAACAACGTCATTGTTTTTTTGTCAGACACTTCTGCGAAAGTTTTTTCAATGATCATCGCTAGATTATGTAGAATTAGCCCTTTCAAAGAGATCTAAACATTTCCCCTTTCTAAATTATATTCTTGTCTATGTACTGAATCCTAATCAAAAAGAGGTTACTGTTTAGAAGTTGAGACACCACAGCAGACTGAAACAAGTGCTATGACAACACACACAATCGCTCCTTGCTTCCAAGAAATTGTTATGGCAGTCATGATTACAAGAAGGTCTCAGTGTACAACTGCACAAGGCTTATGCACTTGTGAGGTCTGAAGAAAAGTCATATATATGGCAGTAGTCTTATCTTTGTTTTTCTAAAGAGACAAGTTTTAAGATTTGAACCGGTGAGCAGCACCACTATGAAGTAACCGTCATACATAACAGCCTGCAGCTTTACAACGTGGTGCCTCGGCGGAATAAAGTTCAGCTATGTGACAGGTAGAAAATGTGAACTGCTATGCTACTTTCCTGTCATGGATATCTATCATTTTCAGTTGTATTGAGGGTAGCCAAATCAACACCATCTATAACCACAACAACAGAGAACGGCAGCAAAGGAAAGAGGCTTCATTTATACACAGAAATTCTGCTTCACTACACAATTCCATCCGGTTAAGGACCAACAAGGAAAGGTGTAGAAATGAAATTAACGAAGATGAAGCATTACAAACATATAAGTTATAAGAGTAATAAGGGTGGTCATTTTGGCTATCTATCTAGGTTAAAATTAAACAGGTTGATTAGTACAGAACAGGTACATTTGTTTTGCAAGAAATATTTCTTATATTTTGTCACAATGAGTTGACTCAAAATGACTGGTTTATGACTGAAATATTTCCAACAAAAGTGAGTCATAATGCGTGAAGCTGAAGAAATGGATCGAACAAAAACAAAAATAACGACTAACATTTCCCATCAATGCCACGACTCTTGAAATAGGACTCAACTACATGGACACACAATCTCATGGACTCATTTGGACACAACAAATGCCTTTTATTTTCAAAGTGGAATTCTGAGACTAGCTCGCTTACAAAGATTGGAAGCAGTTTCTGAGAGCCATTTCGGTAGCCTCATTCTCCCAGTCTAGCCCATTCCACCACTCCTGCTGTCCGTAAATGGTGAGTTTTCCTTCCTCAGATACATGAGAATCAAATGGGAGCTTCTTGAGCGCTGGACAGTCGAGCACAGTCAGATCCTCCAAAACCGGAAAGGACAATGCAGAGCTATAGATGCTTTTTAGAACTGGCAGGTACAACAGATCAAGTAGTTCAAGTTTTGCAAATGGTTTCACATTGTTAGCCATTTCACCCAATTTTTCAGCACAAACTACTTGTTCCAATTGAAGGCAACCTATCACTTTTAGAAATTTGAGATTTGGAGCTAGGACAAGCCATGTTAAATCCTCTAATTCTGAGCAGTTATCTACGTATACTTGGCGAAGGCCGCTGAATTGGCATTGAGCTATGACTGCAGAGTTGAGTAAACCATCATGGGGAGCTACTCCCGTTCCTCCTTGTGCTTCCAGGCTGATCTTCACCTCCCGTAAATTTGCACAATCAGTAATTTGAAGCTCCTCCAATTTATTCATATTGGAGAAGGACATTATGCTAAGTAACTTTGTTGTCCTGAGATGCATCAGAAGAAGGACTTGAGTGCAGCTCCTGAACTTTTTTGAGCTTGAAAATCTTTGTAGAGTAGATGCAGTTTTAATTGTAATAGTCAAGCTGATAAGTTGATCCCAAGGCCGACAATCTTCTCCCGAGTATTCACTTGAATCTGACAGAATATTCTCTGCTACATCACTTTCAGGAGAACCGCAGTTGAGCATCCTCAAGACTTGCAATTTTGAAATTCGCGTTATCAATTCCTGTGGAATTTTTTTCAGCTTATAAGTATTCTCCAAGTTCAAAAACTTCAGCTTTGTCAGTGCTTGAAACTTAATTGGCAACCAGATTATCCCCGTATTTGAAACATCGAGATATTCTAGTGAAACCAATTTTGAAACACTGGATGGCAACTCCTCCAATTGAGCATTAGAGGATATGCTTAGAACTATTAGAGATGGCATAAAGTTGAAGAAATCACCAGATATTGTCCTCAGTGGGTTATCGTTGAGAAACAAAGTTAACATAGTTGGGCACACCGGTGTTTTTGATAGACTTTCGATGCCATTTTTCATCAATGACATCCTTTCAACTCCTTGCCATTTTTGGGGGTCTGGGGCTACCGTCAAATGAGTACCAGCCTGCACGAAATAGTTGTTATGCCTTTGACCACAGTCACTAGCAATCCATAAAGCCATGTCACGGATAACATCATGCATTTTGACATTTATGCCTTCATCTTCTAGTAAACATGCACGACATAGAGTACCAATAATGTCATATCCTTGATTCTGTGTTCCACTGTAATCATCAAAATCATCAAGAAATTCTTCACCGTACCAAAGTTCAACAAGGCCGCTTTTGTCTATGAGACCATCTTCCGGGAACAAGGAACAATATAAGAAGCACCGTTTGAGCATATCATTCGCTAAACTATCATAACTGAACTTCAAAATAGGGAAGACCTCATCTCCCATACCTGAAAATTCAGCAGCAGATTTTTGCAGGACCATGATTGCATAGTTCCATTCTTGGGGCGTCTCCTTGCACGCCATAGCCCGCCCGATGGTGATAAGTGCTAGTGGCAATCCTTTGCACTCTCTGGCAACAGCCTGAGCAAGTTCAGGGATATCAGAATGCATAGCAAGGGTTTCTTCGCCGACCTTCTTGCAAAACAAATCCCAAGATTCCTCCCATGGTAAGCACTTCACTTTAATTTTCTTTCGAGCCTCCATGCGGCCACATACCTCCATAGACCTTGTAGTGAAGACTACCTTTGAACCATTTTCTTTGCTTGGAATGGGAATCCCAACTTTGATTAGATCAACCCTCTCCCACAAATCATCAAGCAGCAATACGAATTTCCTTTTGCTTAAGGCCCTAAAAATGTCTGCAGCTCTCTTGTCAAGGTCTTGATCCTTCCACAAGTCACCTGCAATCCCCAGTTTTACTCCAATCACCTCTTGAAGCTTTTGAATTTTATGATCCTTGGACACCACAACCCAGATCACAAGATCAAAAACGTTTGATGCCCTGATAAATTCACTGTTGATTTGCTTCAAAAGGGTCGTTTTTCCAACACCCCCCATGCCATATAGCCCAACAATTCCCACTTCTGCTTCTCCAAGGCAGCTCCAAACCTCATCGAATGCAAGTTTTAAGCCCACTGTTGGCTCATTTGGTATTTCCTCCATATGGCTTATTTGGTTTACAGGCACTCTCCCAACCACTTCTTCAAATCGTTCTATCTTCAGAGAAGTTATGTCTTTCAGATTTTTAGCAACTCTTTTGCCAAACCTGTAGCTGTGCTTGAAGTTTTTGGAGCAACAGCCTCCAAAACTCAACCTTTCAATCTCTTCATGGCCATTTCTTGCTAGTTCATCAGCTTCAGCTATGGCAGATTCCACCCTTGAAAGCCAACCTTGTACTTGATCCAATCGCTTCAGCTGTTCTGTCTCTTCAGAGGTGACCCTTCTCATCACATCGCTCTTCAACTCCTTTAGCTTTTGTGATTCAGTGCTCAAAGCTTTAACATTTTTCTCAAGTTCACATATGTATTTGGTCTGATCGGCAACACAGTTCCAGCACTGAGTGACACAGTCATCGCAAGTTAATTGGATTGCAAAACAGTTCCCCATCGCCACCTAAGTGATTAAGATCAGAGAAAAAAAAGGAAGCAAATGGTTTGATATACAGAGAGGAATGATTATATGTTGTTCCTTTTTTTTTTTACTCACCCAGTGATTGGGAAAGTTTAGCAGAAGCAGGCTCGTTTATTATGCAGCTGCAGAGAAACAACACATGATGCTTTCTCACTTTTCGTTAAATGCCAGGTCTAGATTCTTTCTTCTTCTTTTTTTTTTTTTTTTAATTTTTTTGACGCATGTAATAATTAGAGATTATTTTTTTAACATAAAAAATTTACATCGTTAATATGCAGATCATTGTATATATGAGTTAAGGTTGGAGTCACCGTTGTTGTCCTTATTTAATCTTTTATATGGTATTACTCGAGTACTGTTAAACCCGAACATGTTTTCCCAAATCACCCACGGTCTGAACGAGTTATAAACCTCCACCAGCACGTGTGTAGTTTTGTTGCTTGGCGTTAGAGAACATTGCCTCCAACTTGCGCAGGTAGAGACTCGAATGCGAGTCGTAAGGAAAGAAATACGCCGAATTATCATCAACTTATCGTCTCGGATAGTAATTAGTAATTAATTAATCATTAAAAAAATCATAAAATATAAATTCAAGATATCGTGCGAAGTAAAACTACCTTACTTACAAAGTGAATAGCCTGCACAAATATATAGAGAATTTTAATAGCAAGGAAAAGCAAATCCCCTCACCCAACTGGGATAAAAAGTCCCAGTACCAACCAAACTATGCCAGCTCTAAATGCTTCGGCCATGAAATGAACCACAGAAATTGTAGTTTGAGAATTCAAACTACTTTAACGATTGTTGAAATCATTAAGTTCAACGCTTAAATTAAAGAGTTTAATTAAATAGACGAATAAAATTATATAAATATATTTAATAAGATACATGAAAAATACGTAATTATTATATTAATATTTAATAATTTATTTATTTTTTAAAATTTAATGTATTTTTTATAATTTAATAATATAAATTACTACGTATTGACTGTACATTTATAATCACATTCCAAAAGGTATTTCTATAAATTGACTGTTGAATTACTGTCGTTTCAAGAAAGATTATTGATTGTATATTTGCATTTAGTGATACGTAACAAAAATGTTCATCGATGTTACGGGAATTTTTATTTTGATTGTTTTTTAAATATAATTTATTTATTATTTTATATCATACAAGAAATAAAATAAAAAAATAAATTTATGTAATTTAAGATTTAAGTGAGTGGACTAAAAAAAAAAAAGAAAAAATAACAAATACCCGACATTATATCTAAATTGCATGAAACTGACCGGGAGTGCATACGTATGTTTACCAAAATTTTTGTTTATCACAGCTATAAGTAGTCAAATTTTCAAAATTGACTGCTGGAAATTCCAGGCATTTAAATATTTCATCTCAAAAGTAACCAACCGTTTTTTTACTTTTTTTTTTTTAGGAAATAACTTTTTATTTTCATAAGAATGAATTTAAAATAATAATAAAATAATATAAATTATTAAATAATTAAATTTATAAAATTTTAAAAAATAAATTATTAAATATTATTTAACATAATATTGTTATTTTTTATTATAACGTAATTATATAGCGCTGCAGCCAAAGCTCAAAGCCTAGTTTTGATTATACTTCTTTTTTTTTTTTCTCTCTTTTACGGAAGTAATTGAGAAAGGCCACCAGTAGAAAGGCAGGTTCACACAACATCTGCATGAAGCCGTTTTGTGACTATCCTATGATATGCTTTTTATTTTGTCCTTTTTTTTAAAGAAAGGTAAGAGAGGTGTTGATTAATATTATCGTGATTAATTTTAGACTCTAGATTCAGCCTCTTAGTTTATGACACTTGCAACAAGTGCAATCACCTAATCTTTTATACGGCTTTAAGAAGATGGAAAAAAAAAATTACACCTATACGCCTAGATTAAATTTTTGATGTGGTGATAAAATGCTTAATCCTAACAAGAGGAGCATACTTGGCCTATGGTTTCTTTTTTTTTTTTATACAAGAAATAATTAGTAGTTAGTTAATTAATAATTAATAATTAATGAATTAACTGTTAAAATAAATAAAAAAGCAGATTAAATGACATCACACAAAATACAAGCACTAAATCCATCAAAATAAAAGATCCTCCATGTTGAAAATATTTGAAGGTGGTTGAAACCCACTACCACAGAATAATATCTCAGTGATTATCTCGGCTACGTGGAGTTCGTTCGTTGGCCTATAGTTTCACAGTGGGATTTAGGAGTATTATCATATGTTGAAATTTAGAGGTAAAATATGGTCTATGTAAAATAAACAATGTCATTGTCTTCAGTTCTTGAAGTCACATATAACTGATTAGCATAGTCATAAAACTCGGTTTAGATAGTAACTTAGCTATTGACTTAAACAGGATGTTGGGTCATTAAGTTACTAATTAAATCGTCAATTTTTAACATATCTATGTATATCTTATTTATTTTTATTTTTGCATATCAAACAGCATTTTATGAACTCCAAATAAAATTAAATTAAACAATTTTTTTCTTATAATTATGAGTACAAAATTACATTTATTTATTTGACATTTCATGAAAAATTGATAATTTTAACATAAATTAAGAATATAAATTAGATTGCAAAAAGCAATGATGCAGCAAACGTCTGTTGATCAGTAGCGTGTTCCCAACCAAAATAGACAAGAGGAGTGTTTTGACATTGAATTACACAAGGACAAGGAAAAAAAAAAATCTAACACCAATAAAGCGAGTCATAATACATGAAGCTGAAGAAATGGAACAAACAAAAACAAAAATAGTGACAACTCTTGAAATAGGACTCAACTACATTATATTATACAGATACACAATCTCATAAACTCATTTGAACACAATGAATATTATTTTTGTTTAAACTAAAATTATAATTAATACAATAATACAATAAATTTAATAAATTACATTATAAAAATTTTTTTAATAAATTTTTTCTTAACTACCTAATAAAACTCAAATAACTATTCATTTTCATAATCTCCACTCCCTCTCCGCTGCTACCGGCCTATTTTGGTGAGGCCGGAAAGCCTGCTCTCACACTATTATCCACTTATCTTTCATGTCCTGTGTTTTGGGCTCTTTCCTTTGTATCAATCACTTGCCTGCCCTACCACTAGGCAATTATATCCGACAATGCCATGTGCCATTACCGTCAATTTCCTACCCTACCACTAGGCAAATTATATCCGACAATGGCGTGTGCCATCACTGTCAATTTTCCAAAGAAAAGATGGGCCACTGCTATGAAATAATTGACCACTAAATTTACTTATCGGTAAGGATTATGTGGACACCAATTCAAATAAATACAAATAACTTTTATATTAAATGTAAGATATTTATATTAGAACAATAATGATTCGGTATAACTTAAAAAGATAAATAGTTGAGAAAGGTAAAATAGGTGTCGACTAATATTTTTGTCATTATTTTTAAACTCTGGATTCAGCCTCACAGTTTATGACACTTGCAGTAAATATAACTACTTAATATTATATGCAGTTTTAAGAAAGTTGAAAAAAATAAAATTACACCTATAAATCTAGATTAAACTTTTGATGTGGCTACAAGATGCTAAATCCTAACAACAGGAGCATAGTTGGCCCATAGTTTTTTATTTTATTGATACAAAAAATAATTAATAGTTAATCAATTAATAATTAACCTACCTATTAAAATAAATGAAGAATGTCAATTAATGAACATTGCACGAAATGCAAGCACTAAACTCATCAAAATAAAAAATATTTTATGTTGAAAATATTTGAAGGTGGTGGGGTTGAAACCCACTACCCTAAAACAATATCTCAAAGACCGAGTGTTAGTGGAGTGTAAACATGTAAAAAAAATAAAAAAAGTTCAACAGTCGACTTATTCCTTTCGCATGCGTACTTTCACACGGGAAAAATTGATTTATTCTTTTCACACGCGTGCTTTCACACGGAAAAGTCGACTTATTCCTTTCGCACGCATGCTTTCACACAGGAAAAGTCGACCTATTCCTTTCGCACGCATGCTTTCACACGAGAAGGCAATCCCTATAAATAGGCATCCCCTCTAATCCTTTGAATCCATCCCATGCAAAGCAAAAACCTCATCTTCTAAAACTTTGCATCTCTTCCTTTCTCTCTCTAAATATTTTGGGTGTATGTTCTCTAACTGCTATTAAGTTGGATCCGCTAGATCAAAAACCTAAGATATTAAATATCCAAGTGGGATCAAGCCTTCTATCGCCCTCACCGGAATCTATCCAGTTCGAGTGGGATCAAGCCTCCTACGGCCCTCACCGAAGTCTATCCAGTCTGAGTGGGACCAAGCTCATACAGCCATCACCGGAACTAGGTCATTCCGAATGAGTTCAACACTCTACGGCCCTCATCGGAATTTCAGTACCCCCCTGAGATCAAGCCTCGACCCTCAGTGGAAATTATTTCCTACAGTTCAAGATCACACTGTGGAATTCAACCTCTTTCAGTCAAGATCAAGTCTTTGCGGCCCTTGACTAAATCACATATGAGCATTAATCGGAGGATCTACCCAGAGGGCAGGAATAACGGCCATTTCATGGCCTATAGGCCGTGAAATGGCCAACACCAACACAACTCTGGAGGGCAGGAATCCGACGTATCGGTGGCACTAAAGAAGAACAAGACTATCACCTCCAATAAAAGGACAACTACTCCATCGCCTGCATCAATCATCCTACTTGAGTACGTAGGTTTGCAATCTCGTGCATGGACACAATTCTCATCCAACTGGATCAGTAGAGAAACGCAAGCACCGATTCTGCGATAGGCTCACTTTCAACTGGGACGGGCTATATCTGGTTCAAGAAGTCTACGTCAATTATGCTTACACGCTGTCAGACCCAGAAATACATCCCGACCTGGCCCAATCAAGCGGTAAATTTATAAATCGTTACTGTGTAAAAAAGAAAAATAAAAAAATGAAAAAAAGCAAAAAAAAATTCAAAAAAAAGAAAAAGAAAAAAATTAAAAAAAAATCAATAAAAAAAGCAAAAAAAAAAGAAAAAAAAATGTCTGAAGCTCATGTGCAGGTTCAGAACCCTTCCTCAAAATCCAAATCTAGATTCGGGGGCAGATTTCAAGCCCCGACTCAAAACCTAACAAATCCAAATTCGAGTTTAAACCCTGGGTCAAACTCCCAAGTCCCAATTCCAGCTCAAAATCCCAAATCTAAATTCGGGGGCAGAACCTAAGCCCGAACCGAAATTCTAGCTCAAAATCCAAAAGTCCAAACTTAAACTCCGGCTCAAAACTCAACAAATCCAAATTCGGGTTCAAACTCCCAAAGTCTCAATTCCAACTCGAAGCCCAAATCTAATCCTGGGCTCAAAGCCCAAATCTAAATTCCAACCCATAGCCCAAATCCAGATTCGGAGGCAAAGCCTAGACCCTGAATCAAAACCCAAGTCAAAAACTCAACAACTCAACAAGTCAACAGCTCAACAGCATTCCAGCGACAAACTCCTGCCTCGCACGAGTATAAATGACGATCAACAGTTCAACACTCCTGCCTCGCACGAGTATAAAAGGCGATCAACAGCAGCACACTCCTGCCTCGCACGAGTATAAAAGACGATAATCAATCCACCACAGTTCAGCACTCCTGTCTCGCACGAGTATAAAATGCGACAATACAGTTCAACACTCCTGCCTCGCACGAGTATAAAAGGCGATCAATAGCAACACTCCTGCTTCGTATGAGTATAAAAGGCGATACCACAGTCCAACACTCTTGCCTCGCACGAGTATAAAAGACTCCAGCGACGTCAACATCATCGGCCCACCGGACAAGGCCAGGCTTAACTTGAGGCTGCACCTCGAGCCTCGCCAGGACAGCTAACAAGATAAGGTGCAACGACATTAGCAGCACACGGTAACGACTTCTGCAGCACACGGTAACGACTTTCGTGACGTGCGTCAGTCGTTGCCTCTTTTGCCTCTTATGTGGGAAAGGGATTTTTTTTGACTTTTCAAAAAAAAAAAAAAGAAAAAAAATCTTTGGTGTATGTATATATATCCTACATGCCCGAGTTATAACACTCACCCCTCAGCTCTTCTTTTTCTCAAAAAGAAAATGGCTAGTATTTGCACTTGTCTTAAGAAGTTTTTTGATCAAGAAGTTGGAGGTGCACGAGCTAAGAAAAGAAGGAGTAGTCATCTTCGAGAGATCTCTAAAAGTTTCGAAACTCAGTCTCCAACGCCATCGGTGTCATGAAGTTCTAACAAGTCTCCTTAATTCACATCTACCACAGAGGGATGATAAGTTGCAATCATCCTTATCTTCCTTTAGATGCGGCGACGTACAGGGAAGTTCCAACTACTCTCCTTACGTCGGAGCAGACTCAGGAATCATCACTACAGCCCATCTCTCTGTGTGCAGGTCTTGAAGTTCTGTAGTCTTGGACCTTCCTCATGGGGAGGTTCAAGTTCTTTGCCTACTAGATTATCCTTACCGGAGTTATGGAACTTTAAGACATATAAAAAATCTTTTGCGAGCTATGAAAGCTCGACCTCACCTGGAGCCAAGACTTCAATTTTTATATTGGCTGGGCTACTAACTTTCTCAAAATTGTATCTGTTTCATCCAACAACACCAGGTCTAATCAGAGTTAGAAGACTTCAACGTTAAAGATTCATCAAGACGTTTCAAGTTTTAAGCTGGACTTCAAGACTCGGTTCGGATTATGTTCCAAAAGTTCTTTCTCACCAAGCCTTGAAGTGGGGGCATTTGTAAACATGTACAAAAAAAAAGTCAAAGGTAAAAAAAAAAGTCAATAGTCGAGTTATTCCTTTCGCATGCGTGCTTTCACACGGAAAAGTCGATTTATTCCTTTCTCATGCGTGCTTTCACACAGGAAAAGTCGACTTATTCCTTTCACACGCATGCTTTCACACGGATTTGTTGACTTACTCCTTTTGCACGCATGCTTTCACACGGGAAAAGTCGACTTATTCCTTTCGCACGCATGCTTTCACACGAAAAAGTCGACTTACTCCTTTCACACGCATGCTTTCACACGAGAAGGGAACCCCTATAAATAGGCACCCCCTCTAATCCTTTGAATCCATCCCATGCAAAGCAAAAATCGTATCTTCTAAAACTTTGCATCTCTTCCTTTCTCTCTCTAAATATTTTGGGTGTATGCTCTCTAGCTGCCACTAAGTTGGATTCGCTAGATCAAAAACCTGAGATATTAAATATCCGAGTGGGATCAAACTTCCTACGGCCCTCACCAGAGTCTATCTAGTTTGAGTGGGGTCAAGCCTCCTACGGCCCTCACCGGAGTCTATCCAGTCCGAGTGGGATCAAGCCTCCTACGGCCCTCATCGGAGTCTATCCAGTCCTAGTGGGATCAAGCCTTTTACGACCCTCACCGGAGTCTATCCAGTCTGAGTGGGACCAAGTCCATACAACCATCACTGGAACCAGGTCATTCCGAATGAGATCAAGCCTCTACGGCCCTCATCGGAATTCCAGTACCCCCCTGAGATCAAGCCTCGGCCCTCAGTGGAAATTATTTCCTACAGTTCAAGATCACATTGTAAAATTCAACCTCTTTCGGTCAAGATCAAGTCTTTGCGGCCCTTGACTAAATCACACAAGAGCATTAATCAGATGATCTACCCAGAGATTGAACCCGCATAAATTTTAAATTTTTATCTGTAATTTGTACCTATATTTTCACAGCCTAACTGTTGCAGGCTCGAGATTTACGCCCGTTACACGGAGTTCGTTAGTTGGCCTATAATTTCACATTGGCATTTAGGAGTATTATCATGTGTTCAAATTTAGAGGTAAAATATGTTCCACTTACGATAAATGATGTCATTGTCTTCAATTCTCAAATACATTTATAACTACTTAGGATAGTCATAAAACTCGGTTTAGATATTAACTTAGAGAGAATGTTGGGTTGCTAAGTTACCAATTAAATCCTCAATTTTTAACATATCCATGTATATTTTGTTTATTTTTGTTTTTTGCATATCAAACAGAATTTTATGAACTCCAAATAAAACTAAACAATTTTCTGTTGAACACCGAAGGTTGTGGGACTGTCTTTAAATATAGAATTACTTCAACTCGTGTAACAATGTTACTCTCCTTAAGACAAAATTCGTCCTCAACACGGTGCAAGCAGGTTACAGCGAATTCCCTCACAGGATAAAATGAAGCCCACTTGACTGCAATTGCACTACTGAAGTCTAGCTCTCGAGAATAACTTTTATAGTATTTCAGAATTGCTATCAAATGTATAAATATTTTCTGCAGTAAAATATTTGGACAATAGACCATTTTAATTGTGGAGATAGATGAGAGAAAGACGAATGAAAGTTTTTTTTTTTTTGTAAAACTTTCTGTCACGCTTGAAACACTTCTATATATAAAAATATTTGCGCCTTTTATCAACCAACACGACTTGTCTAGTGGTTAACCGCTCGACAGTTGAATTGAAGGGTCATGAGTTTGAAACTTACCAGCTGCGTCTTTTCCCCATATTCTGGAATTTTCTAATGTATGTATATATATTAGTTGCATTCAATAAATGTCACAAAACTGCCTTAGACCAAACAGTCCAGGCGCTTGGCCAGCAGGTGTGCCTCTTGGGTTTAAATCCCAGGGGGTACAACTTATGAATTTTCTGCCATTTTTCTAGAATATGCATCTAGAAATTATATAATTGTCTGTTTACAAACAATTATTAGATATGGTGGCTTGGCCTAACGGTTATGTGTTTTATCAAAAACTTGTAAGGCATAGGTCATGGGTTCAAAACCCATAGAATGCAACCTTTGATACATATTTATTTATTTTATGTTTTGAACATATTCCAACATTTTCTTCTTAAAATTATAAGTACAAAATTACATTTATTTATTTGACATTTCATGAAAAATTGATAATTTTAACATAAATTAAGAGTATAAAATTAGATTGCAAAAAGCAATGATGCAGCAAACATCTGTTGATCAGTAGCGTATTCCCAACCAATACAGACAAAAGGAGTGTTTTGACATTGAATTATACAAGGACAAGAAAAAAAAAATCTAACACTTTAACGAGTGTAAATCTCGAACCTGTAACAGTTAAACTCGAAAATGCAAATACAAATTAAAAATAAAAAATTTAAAATAAAATAAAATTTATGTGGAGTTGATTTTCGTACGGATCTTCCGATTAGTGTTTCTTCGTGACTCCGGTAAAGACTGCACGATTTTGATCTTGACATAAATAAATTTCACAGCTTTATCTTGAACTGAACAGACTCTACTGAGGACTGAGGCTGAATCTGAGGTAGACACTTGGACTACGATAAGACTGTATAGACTTGATCTGACCCGATCTGACTTGATTTCACCGAGAGTCATTGGGGCTTGTTCTCGGATGGGTTGCCTGGACTTTGCTGAGAGCCGTATGAGAATTAATCTCAGTCGGATTTATAATATTTTGATATTTTAAATTTATACCCTCATAGATCCAGATCTGAAGCGATCAGAGAGTATAAACCCAAAATACACTTGAAAATAAGTATGAGAAATATTTTGGGATTTGTACCTAAGATATCTCCGTCAAAAGAGTTAAGAGAATATACCGCAGGGTATAAAAACGTAGGATAATGAGAAATTTTCTTGAGAGATTTTCAATTCTTTCTTTTTCTCTCAAATTTTCTCTATTTTTCTGATTATAAATTTGCTGGATGATCTTTGAACTGGGGGGAAGGGCCTATTTATAGGCCTCCCTTTCCGTGTGACAACGTTGTGTGAAAGGAGAAAATTTAAAACCACCAACTATTGAGTTGGGATAAGCATAAAAATAGTCCTGTAAGTTTGACAAAATTATAAATAAGTCCTAAACGTTAAGGTGATTTCATTTAAGTTCTAGACGTTAATACTTTCATTTTAATTAAATCCTATTTTTAATGAAGTTGAATTTGACCGTTAAAAGAGACTTTGACCACAATAAAAAATCTTTTTTAATAAAAAAATTGAAAAAAATGTATAAAAAATTGAAAAAATGTAAACAAAAGGTTAAAAAATTAATTTCTCTCTATTCTTTTCTCCTTTCTCTCTCCTCCCTCCTCTTTTTCTCTCTCATCATCTCTCTTTCCTCTCTCGTCCCTCCTCTCTTTCTCTCTCCTCGCCTCTCTCTCCTCCCTCTCTTTTCCTTCTTTCCTTTCTCTCTCCTCTTGTCATATAAGATTCAATTCTCTGTTCGCATAATCCAAAAATTTTTTCTTTTGTTTTTATACAAAATTTGAAAGAAAGGTAGGAAGAGGAAGATGACCAGGAAAGAGAAAGGGATGAAGGAAAAGAGAGGGAGACGAGGGAGGAGAGAGAGACGAAGGGGAGAGAGGCGAGGAGAGAGAAAGGAATGGAGAAGAGAAAAAAATTTTTTTAAATTTTTTTTAATTGTTAATAATTTTATAAGCATTTTAAAAAATTAATATTTTTTATAAGCCAAAATTTATAATTTTCTTTTCTCTTTTATCTTTTTTTTTTGTTTATAAATTTACTGAAATTTTAATTTTTTTTGGTTTTTTACAATTGTATTTATGTATATTTAATCAAAATGACATATTTTTATTTTTTTATTCACTTTAATAAGTTAAAATGACATATTTTTATTTTTTCATGATATTTTAATGTAGTTAAAGCGGTATTTAACGGTCAATCAGGTCTCCATCTATTTTTTCATGAAATTTTAGTTTTTTTTTACAACTGTATTTACTATATTTAGTCAAAATGACATATTTTTATTTTTTTATTCACTTTAAAAATAACTTAAAATATCAAAACACTTTAAAATACAAGGTACACCTTACATGTCGTCTACAACATGTCGTACTCTCTGCGACTAGAAGAGTCACTGCATCTTCTTCAACATATTGTACCAACTACCGGCAATGGCGAGAGAAAGGAGGAAAGAATAGAGAGAAATTAATTTTTTTACATTTTGTTTACATTTTTTCAATTTTTTATTTTTTATACATTTTTTTTAATTTTTTTATTTTTCAAAGATTTTTTTTATTGTGGTCAAAGTCTCTTTTAACGGTTAAATTCAACTCCATTAAAAATAGGACTTAATTGAAATGAAAGTATTAACGTTTAGGGTTTAAATGAAATCACCTTAACATTTAGGACTTAATTGTAATTTTGTCAAACCTGCAGGACTATTTTTATGCTTATCCCCTATTAAGTTGGTGGCAGCATTTTTTTTTCTCTTATTTTTTTTGACTTTTCTTAGAAAAAACACGTTTACAAATGCCTTCACTTCAAAGCTTGGTGAGAAAGAACTTTGGGACGTGATCCAAACCAAGTCTTGAAGTCCATCTTGAAGTTTGAAACATTTTGATGAACATTGAATGTTGAAGTCTTCTAACTCCGACTTAGCCCAACTATTATTGGATCTCAATAAGAACTAATACGACCTTGAGGATGTCAGCCTTCCAGCCAATATAGAAATTGAAATTCTGGCTCCAGCTAATGTCGAGCTTCCATAGCTTGCAAAGGTTTTTTTATATGTCTTGAAGTTCTCTAGCTCTGGGGAGGATGATGCAGTAGGCAAAAAACTTGAACCTCCCCATGAGGAAGGCTAAGGACTACGAAACTTCAAGGCCTGTGCACAGGGAGACGGGTTGTAGTGATGATTCCTGAGTCTGTTTCGACGTAAGGAGAGTAGTTGGAACTTCCCCATACGTCGCCGCATCTGAGAACAGATGAGGATGCTTGCAGCTTCTTGTCCCTCTGTGGTAGATGTGAACTAAGGAGAGTGGTTGGAACTCTATGACAATAGTGTTGGAGGCTGTGTTTTAAGGGCCTTTAGAGATCCCTCGAAGATGACTATTCATTCTCTTCTTAGCCCGTGCGCGTCCAGCTTCCTGATCAAAGAACTTCCTGAGACAAGTGTAGGGGCTAGCCATTGTCGTTTCTAAGAGAAAAAAAGGCTCAGGAGGTGAGTTCTATGACTCAGGCATGCAGAGAATATATACACACCAAAAAACTACCTTTTTTTTTTGAAAAGTCAAAAGCAGATACACGGAATCTGGTGGGGTCCTCCACGTCCCTTTCTTCATAAGAGACTGAAGAGGCAGCGACTGACGTGCGTCGCAAAAGTCGTTACTGCGTGCTGCCAAAGTCGTTGCACCTTATCCTTGTCAGTCGTTCTGGCGGGATGCAGCTCCAAGTTAATCCTGGCCTTGTCTAGTGGGCTGATGATGTTGACGTTGTTGGAGCCTTTCGATCGATTGATGCTGCCAGAATATTCTAGAAAGATAGGCAAAGTTTTGCCAGAATAGCTTCTTTCTGCTAGAAAATTTCCTCTTGGACTTAAGTACCCAGGAGGGATGAACCCTTGGCTGACTTCGTAAGACCACCAGGACCCGTACACATACTCCCATCGACTACGACTCTGATCAAAATATCCTGGAAGGACCATTGCAGTAGTAGAACTCGGACCTGCTTCATTTGAGGGCGAAACTGTATCGGTGAAATCTACTATGGGAACGGCAGACTGTGCTTTGGAAATAGCATCCCTCTGCGCTGCTTTCTCCCTGCTCCTCTGATTTTGGAACCAAAATATATATTTTTTGCTTTGACTGCTCCAAGCGAGCGCAGTCGTGAAGTAAGTTGGTAAATGTGTGACGTATTAGGAAGAGCACCTCCATAATTGTGGAAGACCTCCTTTAAAATTTGCAGTTGCGCCAAAGTTAGGTGCCATTTAGTGCGGGGTGACCTTTCTTCTTCCTTATCCTGTTGTTCTACAGATGGTTCCATTTTTCTAGTTGCAGAGGAGCAAAGGTCTGGTATGCGGTGGAGATAAGTTGAGACTGAAGTAGAGACTCAGCCTCAAACTTACGATCGCTTTTATATTTTTGGACCGTTCACAGTTTATACTTATGCGGGCCATGAGTTAGATTGACTTTTGAGCCGTTCACAGTTTATACTCGTGCGGGTTAGGAGTTGGATTGGCTTTTGAGCTTTGGATTTGGATTTTTGGGTTTAAGTTTGGACTTTTGGGCTTAGGCTCTGGATTCAAAATTGAATTTTCGAGTTTAAGTTTGCGCTTTTGGACTTAAGGTATGGATTTGGACTTAAGTGTTTGGGTTTTAGATTTGGACTTAGGTTTTCAGGCTTTGGATTTGGGCTTGGGTTCGGTCTTGGACTTTCGAGTCTTGGATTTGGACTTAGGTTTGTTAGGCTTTTGGATTTGGCTTCAGGTTTTTGGATCTTGGACTTGGACTTTCGCTTGGGCTTTTAGATAGGGACTTTTGGACCTTTTTTTAAAATATTTTTGTTTTTTTTTTTACATATCTATACATAATAATGCTTCAAAAATTTACTATTGATCGGGCTTATTCGGACGCCTTCTTGGTCTGATAGCATGAAAGCGTTATGGGTATAGGCTTCTTGCACTAAGTATGACCCATCTCATTTGGAAGTAAGCTTGTCACCAGGCCGATGCGTTGTGGGTATAGGCTTTCTGCACTAAGTATGACCTGTCTCATTTGGAAGTAAGCTTGTCACTAGGCCGGTGCTTCAAGTTGATGGGCCGTCGTACTGCAAGAACAAGGCCTTTAACTTGAAATGATCGAGGGTGAACCCTGCAGTTTAATGCGATGGCGAGTCGGGCTTGGTAGCACTCGAATTGCTGTTGTGCTTCGAGTCTCCTTTCATCAAGGACCTCTAACTCATCCAAACGTAGTCGGGCATTTTCATCCTGTGTGAGCTCCTCTAGAACAGCCATGCGAAGAGAAGGTATCTGCATTTCCAGAGGTAGTATGGCTTCGACACCATAAATAAGTGCGTAGGGTGTCGCTTGCGTTGGAGTTCGATAAGTTGTGCGATACGCCCACAATGCCTCAGGAATTCTATCACACTAGTCTCTTTTGGATTTAGAGACTACCTTGCGTAATAGATTGCACAAGGTCTTGTTGAATGCTTCAGCCAAACAATTAGCCGGGGCATTGTACATCAACGACTTGTACTGCTTGAACTTGAACTTTTCGCATAGCTTGTCCATCAAACTGTTGTAGAATTGCTTGCCATTATTAGTGATGATGAATCGACGGACTCCATAGCGATAGATCAAATGAGTCCGAGTGAAGTTGAGAACATGCTCCTTTTTTACTTCTCTAAGTGGAATAGCTTCGGTCCATTTCAACAAGTATTCTATTGCTGCGAGAATATAAAGGTGGCCCAAAGATGACTTTGGCAAAGGCCCCACTAAATCGAGTCCCCAACCTTCAAAGGGCCGGGATGAGACAGTTGGATGTAGCGGCTCTGGAGGTTGATGAATGTAATTTCCATGGAATTGACAAGCTTGATAGGTTTTAGCAAACTCTATTGCATCACATACCATGGCTGGCCAGTAGCAAACTTTGGCTCTGATTGAAGTCCGCCACAGACTCCAGAATGTGCTTCAGGAAGAGCTTGTTTTGCCTCTTTCTTACTCAGGCAGCGAAGTAAAACTCCATCAAAAGACCTTCGATACAGAGTATCTTTGAGATATATGAAGCAGGGAGCTCGTCGTTGAATTTCTCTCTTATGACGATGATTTTTAGGCAGCTTTCCGTGCTATAAGTAGTCAATGATTGGTTGACGCCAATCCTCGTCCTCAGTGAGACATACAGATACAGTATTGGCTGCTGTAATTTCTTCATTATGATCCTGTGGTACAATCTACTTCTGGCATACAACAACAACTGTAGCTTGAATTTCTAACCTTGCAAGAAAAGTCGCTAGGTTAGCCAATGCGTTTGTCTGAGTGTTTTCTCGTCGAGGCACATGCTCCCAGATGATGCTTTTAAATTCGTCCATTTGCTGTCAAGCATGCTGATAGTAAGGCGCAATGTTCTCTTTCTTCACATTATACAACCTTGTAAGTTGGTTGATGATGAGCTGAGAATCTCCATGGACTTCTATAGTTGGAATTTTCATATTGACAGCCATTTGAAGACCAATGATTAAAGCATGGTACTCAACAACATTGTTTGAGCATAACTCACCAAGAATGATAGTATATGGTAGTATTTGTCGTTGAGGAGTGACAAACACAGTCGGCACCAGCACCATCACACCTTGCTGCACCATCGAAGAACATCGACCATGGTGACAGTGTCTCGATGTAAAAGACCTCTTCATCCGGAAGATCGTCTGTGAACTTCCAATCGAACGGGACAGGGTGATCTGTAAGAAAATTTGCTAGAGCTTGTCCTTTGACTGCTTTCTGAGGCACGTAGACCATGTCGTAGCTCTGTAGAATTACTACCCACTAGGCAAGCCGTCCTGACAAGGTTGGTCTAGACAATATGCACTTAACAGGATCAGCTCTAGCAATGAGGCAGATCGTGTGAGCTTGCATGTAGTGCTTCAACTTATCAATGGCAAAAAACAGTGCTAGACATGTCTTTTCAATGGGCTAGTAATTCAGCTCCAGACCGTTTAGTGTTCTGCTCAAGTAATACAGGGTAACTTCATTTCCCTGCTCATTTTTCAGTGCAAGCAGGGCTCCCAGAGACCTTTCCTATGCTGCAATGTCAAGAATCAACAGCTTTCCTTGAATCGGAGCACCCAAGGTACTTCTTTATGTTCTCAAAGGCTCTGCTACAAGCTTCATTACACTCGAAGTTGAGATCCTTCTTCATTAATCGATGGAAAGGTTGACATCTCCCAGATAAGTTGGAGATGAAACGGCGAATGTAGGCCAACGTTCCTTACAGACTTCGCAGTTCGTACAGGTTTTTAGGTTCAGGCATCTTTTGAATTGCTTCAACTTTTGACTGATCAACTTTGATGCCACGATGGCGTACCATGAACCCAAGAAACTTGCCTGATGTGACACCAAATACGCACTTGAGAGTGTTCATTTTGAGCTGATGCTTGCGAAGTCTTTCAAACACTGTCTTGAGATCCTCGAGGTGGTCTTTACGCTCTTTAGTCTTTACCACGAAGTCATCGACAAAGCATTCTACAATCTTGTGCAGAATGTCATCAAAAATTTTTTCTATGGCACGCTAATAAGTGGCGCTAGCATTTTTTAATCTGAACGGCATAACTTTATAGCAGTATATACCTTTTAGGGTGCGGAATGCCGTCAACTCCTCATCCTCTGGTGCCATTCTGATCTGGTTATAGCCTCAAGAACCATCCATGAAGGACAATGCTTCGTGGCCCGTTGTTGCATCGACTGCAATCTCCATTATGGGCAACAGAAAGTCATCTTTCGAACAGGCCCTGTTAAGATCTCAAATGTCCACACAAACCCTCAACTGCCCATTCTTCTTTCTCACTAGGACGATATTGGCGATCCATGTTGGGTAAGTAACCTCTCGGATGAAGCCTACATTGATCAGCTTGTTGACCTCCTCTTTGATTTGTGGAATGAGTTCCAGGGAAAACCGTCGTTGTGTTTGCTTGACCGGACAACCACCCTTCTTTACTGCTAGACGATGCACTACAATTTTTGGGTCGAGTCCGGGCATTTCTTTGTAGCTCTATGCGAACACATCCCTGTATTGACTTAATACTCGAACATATTCCTGCTCTTCTTCTGGTGTGAGTAAGGTACTCACGAATGTTGGTCGAGGATCTTCTAGAGAGCCAAGATTGATCTCCTTGAGTTCATCAACGGTGGCTTGACCACCATCTTCGAGTTCCGGGGGAGCCTCTTTTACTTCGTCGTCTGATGAGTCGGATTCTGCCTCCTCACTAATCGTGACATGGAGTGTAGAGATCCTAACTTCATCTTCTTTGTTTGACTTGATGGGCCTATCCTGTTTGGTGGTGATGGTGATGGCACATGCATCGGCTGCTCGGCTTCGGCTCTTCAGCGTGATCCGCATAGGTGACTTCTCCTGATAGCCTAGGCCGGGTCGGGACTTTGAAGATTGAGTAGTGGTTTCGTGCGTGGATGGCAGCGTACCCATTGTGCTCGGGTTTGAGAAGTCATAGCCTGCTTTAGCAAGGAGTCTGTATGCATTATGTTCAAATCCTTCATTTGTTCTTCTTTTTGGAAGCGACCCATATTCAACTGTCCCCGTGAGTGGTCTAACAAAGCCTTTTAATGGTTTTGAAGACAAGACTGGCTCAACCTTCGGAAGTGGTAAGGCGTGAGTCTTCTTCAACTTGTGAAGCGCTTCTATTTCAGGTTGGCTATGTCTTCCTTCCTGTTTGAAATTTATGCAATAAGAGAAAGGGGCTGACCTTCCAGACGTCTTAACTTGGGCATATAACATAGGACTAGAGTGGAGCTTGAAGATGTAGCCTCCTGAGGGCGAAGTTCAATAGGCTATAGAAGCTTTTCCTCTGTAGGAGTCTGGGGGTGAGCATCGACAGAGTCTTTGATAGCTTTTCCCTGTCTAAGTAGTTTTTGATGGAACGATCTTAGGATTGTCCGTGTCGGTATAGAAGACTGCGTTTGCCAAATATGATTTAGCATCATCAAATGGCTTCAAATCAGCATTGACTTTTTGAACGCTGTCCTTGTAGCACTTGAAGCACTGATGCAGACTTGAAAGCACAACTCCATTTCCATGAATCCATTGTCATCCTAGTAACATCTTATACGTGATACGTGCATCGATCACGTGGAATAGAGTCCTAGAAGTGAGATTACTGATAGTTAGCTCTAAGCGAATCATCCCAATTGCTTTCTGTTCTCCTTGATTAAAGCCATGAATTGTCGAGCGGCTATCTGATAACTCATCAATGCTGATGTCGAGCTCCTTTATGGTGGATTTTGGGATAATATTGACTGCCGAGCCATCGTCAATCAAGATGCGTTGGACCTTCTGTTCTCTCACATAGCCAGATATGTACAGTGGTCGATTGTGGGGCTTGGACCCCAGCAGGAGATCTTCATTTGAAAATGAGATAGCAGAGCAACATCCGACGTGATTTTGGGTCGTTCGATCACCCGTTGAGCTGGAATCACCTGAAGGTAGAGATCCTGTCAAGGTAGAGAGTATTGCGAACTTGGTTCTGCCAGACTTCAGATGACTGTAAAGCTGTAGGTAGTTCAGGGTTAGCGACAAGAATTTAGAGAGCTTCAGATACCTTCTCTATTGTTGACTTTTCGATGCCATGTGGTTTATCCTTACAGCGTGTCGCCTCTTCTGATGGACTTTAAGTAATGGTGGTCTGGTTGGTCGAGGTTATGCCTTCCTAGTTCAGAATGATTTTATTCTAGGTCTTGAGTTTCATGATTAGCTCCTTCAAAACAAAACACTTCTCGGTTGGGTGACTTATTAAGCGGTGATATTTGCAGAATTTTGGGTCATTGACTTGATCCTTTTCATTAGGCCGTTTGCACTCTGAGAGTTCGATCAGTTTCCCCTCCAAGAGTTGGTCAAGAATGTTTGGGACGTCTGAGTCGGGAAATGGATACTGCTTCTGCTCCAACTCTCGAAATGTCACCGTTCACCTTTCTTGTTGTTTTGGTTGAGTTGTTTGGGTTGGAGGATTTACCTTTGCTTTAGCTCCCACTTTTACTGGTGTGGTGTCGACAGTCATTACTTCTTTACCTTTTCCTAAGCTATTAGGCGCCTTAGTCTCCCTTTTGCCTCCCTGTTAGTCCAGTTGAATGGGAATCGTGCCTCCTGAAGTCTGAATGCTTATCTCTATATCATGCATGCGGGTCACCAGTTCTTTGAAAGTTTGGGGTTTGATGCCTTGCAGGAAGTATAATAGCTCCCAATGCATTCCCTGAATACACATCTCTACAGTAGAAGTCTCCATCAGACGATCCTTACAGTCCAAGCTGAGGGCATGCCATCTGTTTATATATTAGACGAGGGGCTCTCCTTTCCTTTGCTTGGTGCTGGTAAGCTCCATCATACTTACCGTCCGCCGAGTGCTGAAGAATTTGTTGAGAAATTCTAGTTGTAACTGTTCCCAACTGTCGATTGATTCTAGTTCAAGGTTTATGAACCTAGTGAAGGTGGTCTCTCTGAGTGAATGAACAAACTACTTCACTAAGAGATCTCCATAAGTCCCTGCGTTGTTGCAAGTTTTGACGAAGTGAGCAACTTGCTGTTTTGGATCACCTCGTCCGTCGAATTATTAAATTTAGGCTGTTGGTAGCCCAAAGGCATGCTAAGATTTTCGATCCACCTGGTGTACGACTTGACGTACATCATGATCCTTGGAAGTATGCAGCTTATTGTAAACGAATCGTATTAACTATCATGCCCTATAATTGTTGGATAGGTAGCGAGGCTACAGAATTTGAGGGTGACAACTGTTTGAAATTGCCTGGCCACTTTTCTGTGGTAAACACGTTAGCTGGCATTGCTTCTGGAGTGAATCCATGTGGATATGATTGCTCCTCGTAGGTCTCGAGGTCAATTTGGATCGGGGCTTTCCCTTTGAGGGCAGCGATCTATGGTCTTTTTCCTCCACAACTCTGATCAGCTGCAAAATTTTGTTCTCCAATTTTGTAATCCTTTCTTCTGTGCTGGTTGTGTTGGTCATCATGATGGCAACAATGTCGATGTTGGCAAATGATGCTTCGTGAAAGACTGGGGTAGAGGTCTCTTTTGATTCTTCCGTGTTGATCTCTGTAGAATGAGTCAGATTCTGTTGAGCGGGCTTCGTCGTGTTGCCCTCGACTTCGATCGAGGTAGGTGATCGACTCCTCCATGTGGCAAGAGAGTCAGGGGAGAGATCCTGTTGCTGTGCGAGCTGTGGACTCTCCGTTTCGATATTTTGTTGAGTTTGGATGACAAGGAATCGTGTCCGTCCGTGGGTTTCTGAGTCTGCATACCCGAGTAGGGTAGTTCATGTAGGCAGTGGAGCAGTTGCCTTCTTGCTGGTAGCGGCAATTGTACTTTTTTTTTGTGCCATTGGTGTGTTGGGTATTTGTTAGAAAAATTTCTTTTTTTTTTGTCTTTTTTCCTGTTTTGTCTTTTCTCTCTGTTTTCTTTTTCTCTCAGGCTCTTCCTTTTTTTTCTTTTTTTCTTTTTTAGCTGTTTCTTTTTGGTTTTTTTTTCTTTTTTTTTAAGGAACAAGAGATTAGAGGTGAAAAGTCCCACCGAATTTGCGAGAAATTTGTAACGGGTGTAAATCTCGAGCCTATAACAGTTAGACTCGAATATAAAAAAAATTTAAAATAAAATAAAATTTACGTGGGGTCGATCTTCGTACGGATCTTCCGATTAGTGTTCTTTCGTGACTTCATTAAGGGCTGCACGAGCTTGATCTTGACAGAAATAACTTTCACAGTTTTATCTTGAACTGGGTAGACTTCGCTGAGAACTGAGGCTGAATCTGAGGTAGACAGTTTGACTACAGTGAAGACTGCAGAGACTTGATCTGACCCGATCTGGCATGATTTCACCGAGGGTCGTTGGGGCTTGTTCTCGGATGGGCTGCCTGGACTTTGCTGAAAATCGTATGAGGCTTGATCTTAGCCAGATTTGTAATATTTTGATATTTTAGATCTATACCCTTGCAGATCCAGATCTGAGGTGACCTAATATACCTAAAATACACTTGAAAATGGATATAGGAAATATTTTGGGATTTGTACCTAATATATCTCCCTCAAAATAGTTAAGAGAATATACCGCAGGGTATGAAAATGTAGGATAATGAGAAATTTTCTTGAGAGATTTTCAATTCTTTCTTTTTCTCTCAAATTTTCTTTATTTTTCTGATTATAGATTTGCTGAATGATTTTTGAATTGGGGGAAATGGCCTATTTATAGGCCTCCCTTCCTGTGTAAAAACGTTATGTGAAATGAGAAAAATTTAAAGACACCAACTATTAAGTTGGTGGCTTGGTCGGTGTTGCCGACCTTGAAGTCAGAATTGCCGAACAAAGTATTATTTTTCTCTTTTTTTTTGACTTTTCTTACAAAAAACGTGTTTACAAACACCAATAAAGCGAGTCATAATACATGGTGCTGAAGAAATGGAACAAACAAAAACAAAAATAGTAACTGAAGAAATGGAAAAAACACAAACAAAAATAGTGACTGAAGAAATGGAACAAACAAAAACAAAAATAGTGACTAACATATCCAATTAATGCAAAGACTGTTGAAATCAGACTCAATTACTCTACACGGATAGACAATCTCATAAACTCAGTTGAGCACACTAAGTGTCATTTTTTTTTTAAACTCAAATTATAATCAATATAATTATATAATAAATTTAATAAATTATATTACAAATAATTTTTTAACAAATTTTTTCTAAACATGTGATGAAACCCAAATAATTATTTTCATTTTTATAATCGCCACACACTCTCTACTGTTGCTGGCCTATTTTGGTGAGGCCAAAAAGCCTTCTCTCACACTATCATCCACTTATCTTTCATGTCTTGTGTTTTGGGCTCTTTCTTTTGTATCACCACTTGCCGGCCCTACTGCTAGGCAATTATATCCGACAATGCCATGTGCCATTACTATCAAATCTCAAAAGAAAAGATCGGCCACTACTAAGGAATAATTGGCCACTAAATTTACCTATTGGTAAGAATTATGTAGAAACCAATTCAAATAAATATAAATAACTTTTATATTAAATGCAAGACATTTATATTAGAACAACAATAGTTAAGTATAAGAAAGGTATAGCTAAGCAAAGGCGTAAGAAAAGTATAAGATATTTATTATTGTTAAAAAAGAAAAAGACGATAATGATTAGGTATAAGTTAAAAAGATATAATTAAGAAAGGTGAAAGAAGTGTTAACTAATATTATCGTCGTTATTTTTAGACTCTGGACAAAGCCTATCAATTTATGACACTTCCAATAAGTGTAACTACCTAATATTATATATATTTTTTGTCTAAAAGTAAAGAGATTCATTAAAGTAAAAATCATTTACAAACAAGGTGAGCCCACCCACAAAACCCACAGCAATCGGACTGCAAAAGAGGTTACCCATAAATACATACAAAGCCCATCACTTAAACATGCCCTAAAGCCACAGCTAACCCAGCAGGCAAAGAAGAGCAGCTAGCTCAAGCCCAAGATCCAAGGGTAGAAAGAGCCTGCTAGTATGGGGATCGAGGGCACTAGGCCAGCCAAGCCAGAACGAAAGAACCTGACCAACGGGAATGGTAAAACCCATACAGGCATACGGCGACAGGACGACAACATCAGGTTGGAGGCACCTCCAAACTCGCCAAAGTGCAACTTCAAAGCGCTGAAAGAACCCAAGCAGCAACGGCTCCAGGACCCAAGCGGAGGCAACGAGACAAAAGTTGGTGGCTAGGAGACGAAAGCCAAGCAAGCGCAGACGCAGCAACTGTACAGAGCGACCCTTACACTGTGTTTGGGAGGGGGGAAAGTGGGGGGAGGGAAAGGAAAGTGAGAGGATTAAGGTAAATTGTTATATTTGGGAAATGTTTGAAAAGCGGGGGAGAAGAAAGTTTCTAATTCCCTTAATCCTCCCTACCCCACCAAAACCAATCTTCCCAAAAATGGGAGGAAAGTTGTTAGTTCTCCTACTAAATTTATTAAATGACTCAATTACTCCTCACATAATTTAAAAATTACAATTTTACCTAAATAAAATATTGTAATAGAATTTATTATAGAGGATAAAATTGTTATTCCAACACATTTTATGTTCTTCTCTCATACTTTCCACCATTTCCTAAACAAAAGAATTTATAATTTTCTTCTCTCTCATCACCTCTTTCCAAACACAAGAGAGGATAGAAAATATTTTCATTCTCTAATGATCCTCTCCTCCACTTTCCTCTCCCTCACTTTCCTCTCTCTTAAGAATTTTATCCAAACACAGTGTTAAAGCCAAAAAAGGACCCTCCCCCACCCTTCCCATCGAGACGACGAAGAGAGGCAGGGGAGGCAACTGAATCCTTCCAGTTCGAAACCAATCAAAACAACACAAAAGGAACCCACTAGTAGAGCACGAATGCTACAACCTCCTAAACCAAAAGACAAAAACTATACCAACCCCACAAAGGGGGACAAAGCTCCATAGAGGGAGCACGAAACGCTGAGCGGGAGTTGCCAGTGACAAAATGCAGACAGGCTAAAATGCAGCCGGTGCACGATAGCCACTATAATATTTTCTTAACTACCTAATATTATATGTGGCTTTAAGAAGATTGAAAAAAATAAAATTACACATGTACATCTCGATTAAATTTTTGATGTGGTAGCAAAATGCTTAATCCTAACAAAAAGAGCATAGTTGGCCCATAGTTTCTGTAAGGGGTGTAAATTTCAAGCCTCCAATAGTTAGACTCGAAAATGCAAATATAAATTACAAATAAAAATTTTAAAGTAAAATAAAATTAATGTGGGATTGATCTTATCCTCCGATTAGTGTTCTTTCGTGACTCCATCAAGGGCTTTATGAGCTTGGTCTTGACAGCAGTAAATTTCCACAGTTTTATCTTGAATTGAATAAACTCTGCCGAGGACTGAGGGTGGACTTTGGGCAGATGCTTGGACTACGGTAGAGATCGTAGAGATTTAATTTGGCTCGAATTGGCTTGATTTCACCAAGGACCATAGGGGCTTGTTCTCGGATGGGCTGACTAGACTTTGCTGAGGGCCGTAGGAGGTTTAATCTCAGACAAATGTTTAATATTTCAATATTGTAGATTTTTACTCTCGCACATACCAATCTAAGATAATCAGAGAGTATAAACCTAAAATATACTTGAAAATAAGTATATTAAATATTTTAGGTTGTATATCTAGAATATCTCCCTTAATGGAGTTTGGGGAGTATACGCCCAGTACACGAAAAAGTAAGGACAAGGAAAAGTTTTTAAAATGGAATTTGGAATGCAAAGTTTTGTAAAGGGGGGCTCGAACCACTGACACAAGAATTTTTAACCCTTTGCTTTAACCAACTGAGCTATTTGTTGATAATGTCCAGAGGCTTGGCTCATTGCCTATTTATAGGCAATGAGCAATGAAGTAGGACAAACAACATTAATTAGTCGGCCACATTAAGTGGGCGACCTTTTACAAATTCACATGGCCAGCAATTGGTGGCCAGCAATTGGTTGGCCACCGGCCAATTGCTGGCCATTTGGACCTTTTTTTTTAAATTTTTTTTATCTTTACAAATGCCCCACTTTAAAGCTTGGTGAGGAGGAGCCTTGGGACGCGATTCGAACTAAGTCTTGAAATCCAGTTTGAGACTTGAGATATCTTGATGAATATTGAATCTTGAAGTCTTTAACTTCGACTAGCCTGGCTATTATCGGGCTTCCATAGGAACCGATACGACCTTGAGGATGCCAACCTTCCAGCCAATATAGAAATCGATGTTCCATGATTGTGGTGATAATGATGCAGTAGGCAAAGTACATGAACCTCCCCATAGGGAAGGGCTAGTACCATGGAACAACAAGGCTAACACACAGAGAGACGAGCTGTAGTGATGATCCTCGAGTCTACTTTGACGTAAGGAAAGTAGTTTGGAGCTTCCATGTCTGTTGCCGCATCTGAGAGCAGATGAGGATGATCACAACTTCTCAGCTCGTTGTGATAGATCTAAAATAAGAAGAGTAGTTGGAACTCCATCAGCCATGGCATTGATGGCGTCAGAGGCTAAGATTCGAGAACTTTTAAAGATCCCTCGAAGAGAACCACTCCTTTTCTTTTTAGCTCGCGTGCCTCCAGCTTTTTTATCAAAGAACTTCTTGAGACAGAAAGTGCAGTGACTTGCCATTTTCTTTTCTTCGGAGAGACAAAGAGGAGTTGAGATGTGTGTTTCATGACTTGAGAATGCATGAAACATATATACAATAAAAGTTATTTTTTTTTAAAAAAAAAAGTCAGAAAGGAGATATGCAGAATTTGGTAGGGTCCTCCTTCATGTCTCTTCCTGCCATAAGAGACAAACAGAACGGTGACTAACGCATGCTGCGTGCTGTAAAAGTCATTACCGTATGTCGTGAAAGTCGTGGCACCTTACCCTTGTCGGCCGACCTCACGGGGCTCAAGCCGTAGCTCTACGAAAGTCATTGTTCATTGCCCTTGTCGGCTGACCTAGCGGGGCTAGAGACGCAGATCCAAGTCAATCATGTTCTCATTCAGCAAGCTGATGACGTTGACACTGCTAAAACTTTCTGACTGATTGATATCGTCGAGACATTCTGAAAGTAGAGCAAAGTCTCACTAGAATAGTTCCCTCCTGGCGTACGGTTTCCCCTCAGATTGAAGTGCCTGTAAAGGATGAACCCTTTACTAGCTCCATAAAACCACCAAGACTAATATGTGTAGCCCCACAGGCCATAACTTTGGTTGAAATAGTCTTGAGGGACCATTGCAGTGGTGGAGCTTGGGCCTGCTTTATTTGAGGACAAGGCTATACCGGTGAGATTTACCATAAGAACAGTTATGGTGGTAGAAACAGGCTATACTGTAAAAACAGCGGCTCTCTGTGTCACTCTCTCTCTATTTCTCCAGTTCTGAAACTAGAAATACAAATTTTTTGTTTCGAATGCACCGTACAGCCGCAGTTGTGAAGCAAGTTGGGAGAGCTGTGATAAATTGGGGCAAACACCTTCATTGTTGCGGAAGTACTCCTCCAAGATTTGCAATTGCATCGGACTTGTTCGCCATCTAACACGTGGTGACCTATCATCTCTCTTGTCTTGAGGTTCTACAACTGGTTCCATCTTTCGTCCTGAAAAGGGAGCAAAAGCTTGACATGCAGTGACACGAGTTGAAACTGATACAACGATTTGGACTCAACCCTCAATCGCTTTTATATTTTTGGGCCATTCACAGTTTATACTCATGAGCGCCAAGATTTTGGATTGGATTTTGATCTGTTCACAGTTTATACTCATGCGGGCCAGGAGTTTTGGAATGGATTTAAGTTATAGATTCAAGTTTTGGGTGGTAAAGATCTTGGGTTGGGCTCTGGATTCAGGCAGTGGGTTCGAGTTTGGACTTGGGCATTAGACTTGGCCATTAGACTTGGGCTTTGGGCTTTGGATTCGGAGTTGGATTTTCAGGTTCAAGTTTTGGACCTGGGTTTTTTGGGCTTTAGATTTGGACTTGGGTTTTAAGTTTCAAGTTTGGATTTGGGTTCAGACTTTGAGTTTTGGACTTAGGCTTTCAATTTAAAGTTTGGGTTCAGGCTTTGTGTTTGGACTTGGGCTTTCAGTTTCAAGTTTGGGTTTGGGCTCAAGCTTTTGGTTTTCGGACCATGTACTTTCAGATTTTTTTTTTAATTTTTCCTTTTTTTTATTTTTTTGAATTTTCTTCTTTTTTTTGAAAATTTTTTTACATAACTATGCATAATAACGCTTTAAAAATTTTCCGTTAATCGGGCCATTTCGGACGCCTTCTTGGTCTGACAGCATGTAAACGTTATGAGTATAGGCCTTCTGTACTACGTACAACCCGTCCCATTTGGAAGTCAGCTTGTCGCCAAGTCGGTGCTTCAAGTTGACGGGTTGTCGTACTGCAAGAACAAAGTCTCCAACTTGGATTGATCAAGGGCATACCTTCTGATTGAATGCATTAGTGAGGCGAGCCTAGTAGCACTCGAGTTGCTGTTGTGCTTCGAGTCTCTTTTCATCGAGGGCTTCTAACTCATCCAATCATAATCAGGCATTTTCTTCATGTGTGAGGCCTTCTAAAATAGCCATGCAAAGTGACGGGATCTGTGTTTCCAACGGCAGTATTGCTGCGACACCATAAACAAGTGCATAAGGTGTCACTTGCGTTAGAGTCCGACAAGTTGTGCGATATGCTCATAATACCTCAGGAATTCTATCATGCCAGTCCCTTTTGGATTTATAGACTACCTTTCGCAGCAAGTTACACAAGGTCTTGTTAAATACTTCAGCTAAACCATTGGCCAAGGCATTGTACATCGACGACTTGTACTGCTTGAACTTGAATTGTTCACAGAGCTTATCCATCAAATTGTTGTAGAACTGCTTGCCATTATAAGTGATGATGAATCAAGGAACTCCACAGTGATAAATCAGATGAGTTCGAATAAAATTGACAACATGCTCTTTCTTTATTTCTCTAAGTAGAATAGCTTCGGCCCATTTTGAGAAGTAATCTGTTGCTGCAAGGATGTAGAGGTAGCCCAAGGATGACTTTGGCAAGGGCCCTAGTAAGTCGAGACCCCAAGCTTCAAAGGGCCAGGACGAAACAGTCGGATGTGGCGGCTTTGGTGGTTGATATATATAACTTGCATGGAACTGACAAGTTTAACAGGTTTTGGCAAATTCCAATGCATCATGTACCATAGTCGAGTAGTAATACCCCATCCTTCTGAGTTGGAAATGCAACTTAGGCCCCGATTGATGTCTGCCATAGATGCCAAAATGTGCTTCTTGGAGAGCTTGTTTCCCCTTTTCACTGTCCAAAAAACGAAGTAATGCTCCATCAAAAGACCTTCAATACAAAGTGTCTTTGAGATATATGAAGCGAGGAGCTCGTCGTTGAATTTCTGTCTTATGACGACGATCTTCAGGCAGCTTTCTGTGCTGTAGGTAGTTAATGATTGGTTGACTCCAATCCTCATTCTTAGTAAGGCGTATGGAGACAACGTTAATTGCTTCACTTTCTCCATTATCCTTCTACGACACGATCAACTTATGGCACATAGTAACAACTGTAGCTTTGATTTTGACTTTGAGAGACAGGTGGCCAGATTAGCCAATGCGTCTGCTTGAGAGTTTTCTCGAGGAGGAACATGCTCCAAGGTGATGCTTTCAAATTCATCCATTAGCTGTCAGGCGCGTCGATAGTAAGGTGCAAGGTCTTTTTTCTTCACATCATACAAGCCAATAAGTTGGTTGACGATAAGTTGAGAATCTCCACAGACTTCTATTGTTGGAATCTTCATATCAACAGCCATTTGGAGACCGGTGATTAATGCTTGGTACTCGACAATATTGTTTGAGTAGAACTCACCGAGGATGATAGCATTTGGTAGTATTTGTCTTTGGGGAGTGACAAATACTATATCGGCGCTAGCACCATCACGCCTTGTTGCCCCATCGAAAAACATTGTCCATGCTGGCAATGTCTCGATGTAAAAGACTTCTTCGTCCGAAAGATCATCTGTAAACTTCCAATCGGATGGGGCAGGATGATTTGCGAGGAAGTCTGCTAAAGCTTACCCTTTAACTACATTCTAAGGTATGTAGACAATATTATAACTTTGTAATATCACTGCCCACTTAACAAGTCGTCATGACAAAACTGGACTAGATAAGATGTACTTGATAGGATCAGCTCTAGCAATAAGGTGAATTGTGGAGCTTACATATAGTGCTTCAGCTTATCAATGGCGAAGAAAAGTTCCAGACATATCTTTTCGATGGGCGAGTAGTTCAACTTTGGACCGTTTAATGTTCTACTCAGGTGGTATAGGGCAACTTCCTTTATCTACTCATTTTCCTGTGCAAGTAGAGCTCCCAAAGACCTTTCTTGGGTGGCAATGTAGAGGATCAGCGGTCTTCCTTGAATCAGAGCACCTAAGACTGGTGGATTGGAAAGTTACTTTTTTATGCTCTCAAAAACTTTGCTACAGGCTTTGTCCCACTCAAAGTTGGCATCCTTTTTCATCAACTAATAGAAAGGTTGACACCTCCTAGCTAAATTGGAGATGAAACGACGAATTTAAGCCAGCTTTCATTGTAAACTTCGCAGCTCGTGCAAGTTTTTAGGTTTGGGCATCTTTTAAATTGCTTCAACCTTTGACTGATCCACTTTGATGCCACGATGATGCTCCACAAATCCAAGAAACTTGCCTGATGTGACACCAAAGGCACATTTGAAAGGGTTCATTTTAAGCTAATAGTTGCGAACTTTTTCAAAAACCATCTTGAGATCCTCGTGATGATCTTTGCGCTCCTTAGTCTTTACCACTAGGTCATCTACGTAGCATTCTACGATCTTGTGCAGCATATCATGAAAAATCTTTTGCATGGTACGTTGATAAGTGCCGCCAGCATTCTTTAGGCCAAACGGCATGACTTTATAGCAGTATATTCCTTTTGGAGTGTGGAACACTGTCAACTCCTCATCCTCTGGTGCCATCCTGATCTGGTTATAGCCTAAAGAACTATCCATGAAGGATAATGCCTCATGGCCAGTTGTTTTATCGACCGTGATCTCTATTATGGGCAACGAAAAGTCATCTTTTGGGCAGGCCTGATGGAGGTCTCTAAAATCGACACAAATTCTTAGCAGCTCATTCTTCTTTCTCACTAGGACTATATTTGTTATCCATGTCGTGTAGGTGACTTCTCGGATGACGCCAGTATTGATCAGCTTGTTGACTTCTTTCTTAATTTGTGGAATAAGCTCCGGGCTGAACCATCGTTGTGGTTGCTTAACTGGACGGACACCCTTCTTTATTATTAGGCGATGTACCACGATCTTTGGGTCAAGTCTAGGCATTTCTTTGTAGCTCCAAGCAAATACATCCTTGTATTGGCTTAATACTCAAACATATTCCTACTCTTCTTCCGGTGTGAGTAAAGCACTCACGAATGTAGGTCGAGGATCTTCTAGGGAGCCAAGATTAACCTCCTTGAGTTCATCAACAATGGCTTGGCCACCATCTTCGAGTTTCGAGGGAGCCTTTTTTACTTCGACGTTTGATGAGTCGGATTCAACCTTCTCACTAATCGTGACGTGCAATGTAGAGATCCTGACTTCCTCTTTTTTGTTTGGCTAGATGGGCTTCTCTTGTTTGGTGGTGATGATGATGGCACATGTATCAGCTGCTCAGTTTCAACTCTTCAGCATAATCCGCACAAGTGACTTCTCTTGATAGTTTAAACCGGGTTGGGACTTCGAAGATTGAGCAGTGGTGCCATGTGTGGATGGTAGCGTACCCATTGTGCTCAGGTTTGAGAAGTCATAGCCCACTTTAGCCAAAAGTCTGTATGCATTAGGATCAAATCTTTCATTTGTTTTTATTTCTAGAAGCAAGCCACATTCAATTGCCCCTGTGAGTGGTTTAACAAAACCTTTAAGTGGTTTTGAGGCCAAGACTGGATCAATCTTTGAAGTGGTAAGGCGTGGGTCTTTTTCAAGTTATGAAGTTCTTCTGTTTTAGGTTTGCTATGTCTTTCCTCTTGTTTGGTATTAGTACAATAAGAGAAAGGAGGTTGACCTTTTAGATGTCGTAACTTTGGCACATAGCGTAGGATTAGAGTCTGGTTCAGAGATGCCACCTCCTGCAAGCAGAGTTCAGTGGGCTATTGCAGCTTCTCATTTGTCGGAGTCAGGGGGCAAGTATCGGCAGAGTCTTTGACAGCTTCAACTTCTTTAGGGATGCCCCCAATCAAGAGAATTTTCGATGGGACGATCTTAGGACTGTCTGTGTTGGTGTAGAAGATTGCGTACGCCAAATATGATTCAACATCATTGAATGGCTTTAAGCCAGCATTGACTTTTTGAACGCCATCCTTGTAGTATTTGAAGCATTGATGCTAACTTGAAAGCACAACTCCATTTCCATAGATCCACGGACGTCCTAATAACATTTTGCATGTGGTTCGTGCATTGATCACGTTGAACAGAGTGCTGGAAGTAAGGTCACCAATGGTTAGGTCTAGACGAATCATACCAATTGCTCTCTATCCTCCTTGGTTGAAGCCATGAATCATCAAACGACTTTTTGATAATTCATCAATGCTGATATTGAGCTCCGTCATGGTGGATTTTGGGATGATATTTACTGCCAAGCCATCATCAATCAGAATGCGACAAAGCTTCTACTCTCTTGCATATCCCAATACATAGAGTAGTCGATTGTGGGGTTTGGATCCTAACAAAAGATCCTCATCTGTGAATGAAATAGCCGAGTAGCATGTGCCGTGATCTTGGGCCATCTGATCCTTCGTTGAGTTGGAATCAACTACAGGTGGAGATCCTACTGTAGTGCAAATAGTCTTGCTGGCATGATTCTGCCAGACATCGGATGATTGCAAATTCAACAGCAGTTGAGGGTTGGCGAGAAGGCTTTGGAGAGCTTCAGATACCTTCTCTATTGTCAACTTTTTGTCGTTGTGCTGTTCCTTCTTACAACGTGTTGTTTCTTCTGATGAACTTGAAGAAATGGTGGTCTGGCTGGCTGAAGTTACGTCTTCTTGATCTTAAATAATTTTATTTTGGTTTTTGAACTTCATGATCAGCTTTTTAAAACAAAACACTTCTCGGTTGGGTGACTGACTATTCGTTGATACTTGCAGAATTTCAGGTCGATAACCTGATCCTTCTCATTGGGTCGCTTGCACTCTGGGAGTTCGATCAGCTTCGTCTCCAATAGTTGGTCAAGAATGTCTGGGACATTTGAGTCCGAGAATGGATAATTCTTCTGCTCCAACTCTCACAATGTCACCTTTTGTCTCTCATGCTGCTTCGGTCGATTTGTTAGTGCTGGGTTGTTCGCTTTTTATACTCGTGCGAGACAGGAGTCTGGTTTACTGAACTGTTCGCCTTTTATACTCGTGTGATGTAGAAGTCTAAATTGATTGTTGAACTTTTCGCCTTTTATACTCGTGCGAGGCAAAAGTGTGATTGTTGTTGAACTTTTCTCCTTTTATACTCATGTGAGGTAGGAGTGTGAATTTGTTGTTGAACTTTTCATCTTTTATACTCGTGCAATACAGGAGTATAGATTTGTTGGGTTGTTTAGTTGAGTCAGGGTTTGAAATTTGCCCCCAAATTTGGATTTGAACTTTGGGTCAGATTTTGGCTTTGAACTTGAGTTTGAGTTCGAATTTAGATTTGGGCTTCGAGCCCCAGTTTGGATTTGGGTCTGGATTTGGACTTTCAGTTGAAATTTGAGTTTGGGCTTTAGATTTAGGCTCGGATTTAGAATTTGGGTTGAAATTTGAGCTTTGGCTTTGGGCCTGGGTTTCAACTCGAGTTTAGATTTGAGCTTCGGGTCTCAATCAGGGTTTGGGGTCTACTCCTGAATCTGGATTTGGATTTTGAGGAAGGATTTTAGGTTTGGGCTTTGAGTCGGAGTTTTGGACTTTATTTTCGCTTTATTTGGATTCGTATATGTGGTTTATAACTTTTTTTTTCTTCAAATTTTTTTCGAATTTTTTTTATTTTTTATTTTTTTTGCTTTTTTTTGTTTTTTTGAAATTTTCTTTTTTTATTTCTTTTCTTTTTTAGAATTTTTTTTCCAAAATTTTTTTTGATTTTTTTTTTTACTTACACATAACAACGCTTTAGAAATTTACTGCTTGATTGGGTCAGGTCGGGATGCATTTCTGATCTGGTAGCATATAAGCATTGTTTGTGTAGGTCTCTTTGAACTAGGCATGGCCCGTCTCACTTGGAAGTTAGCTAGTCGCCGAGTCAGTACTCATGTCATTCTGCTGGTCTAGTTGGATGGGAACTGTGCCCCCAACTTGAGACAATTGAGGACAAACTTCGTGGTTGATTGCATTAGTGGGTCAGACTTGATGACGCCCATTTTGGAGTTTTTCATCAAGGGCGTCTAACTTGTTTTCTATCACGTCCTCTAGTTGTTAGAGAGATAACAATTCTTGATTTAGTTCACCCAACCCTTTGTTTAGTTGTGAAATTCTTCTATCTAATTCTACAAACATGTCTTCCATGCTGGTGGTGTTAGTCATCATGACGTTAATGTTGATAGATGATTCTCCATGCAAAACTGTAGTGGAGCATTCTCCTAATTTCTCCACGCTTGCTTCTGCAGAACAAGTCGGCTTCTGATTTCGAGCAGCATTTGATGCATCGTCCCCAAGTTCGGTCGAGGTAGATTGTCGATCTCTCCATTTAGCAAGAGAGCCATGTGAGAAATATAGTTCTTGGGTAAGCCGTAGATCTTCTAATTTAATTTTTTTCTTGGCAATGAACCATGTCCGTGCCCGAGTTTGTAAACTTTTTTGAGTGGCGAGAAACTATGTTCGTATGCGAGTTTGTGGACATGTGTACCCAAGTAGAGTAGTTAATGTAGGTAGTGAAACGTTCGCCTTTTTACTGGTGGAGGCAACTCTTCGACGCCATTGGTGCGTTGGATTTTTTTTTCTTTTTCTTTTTTTCTTGTTTTCTTTTTCTTTTCTCTTTTTGTCCTTTTTTATCTTAAGTCTTTTTCTTTTTTGCCTTTTTCTCTTCTGTCTTTTTCTTTTTCTTTATCTTTTTCTCTCTTTTTTCCTTCAGCTTTTTTTTTTTTTTTAGGAACAAAAGATAGGAGGTAAAGACATCCCACTGGGCATGCTAGAAATTTGTAAGGGGTCTAAATTTCAAGCCTGTAACAGTTAGACTCGAAAATACAAATACAAATTACAAATAAAAAATTTTAAGTAAAATAAAATTAATGTAGGGTTGATCTTTGTACGAATCTTCTGATCAGTGTTCCTTTGTGACTCCGTTAAGGGCTGCACGAGCTTGGTCTTGACAACAGTAAATTTTCACAGCTTTATCTTGAACTGAATAGACTCTGTTGAGGACTGAGGGTGGATTTTGGGCAGATGCTTGGACTACGGTAAAGACCGTAGAGACTTAATCTGGCTCGAACTGGCTTGATTTCACCTAGGGCCGGAGGGGCTTGTTATTGGATAGGCTGATTGGACTTTGCTGAGGACTGTAGAAGGCTTAATCTCAAATAAATGTTATATTGGCTGGCAATTTGGACTTTTTTTAAAATTTTTTTATCTTTATAATTTCTTTTTTTTGTTGACACAAGAAATAATTAGTGGTTAGTCAATTAATAGTTAATACTTTCTCAGTTAATTGTTAAAATAATTGAAGAAAGTGAATTAAAGGACATCGCACGGAGTGCAAGCACTAAACCCATCAAAATAGAAAATCCTCCATGTTGAAAATATTTGAAGGTAGTGGGGTTGAAACCCACTACCCTAGAACAATATCTCAATAACCAACTCGGTTATGCGGAGTTCGTTGGTTGGCCTATCACATTGGCATTTAGAAGTATTATCATATTTTGTAATTTAGAGGTAAAATATGGTCTATGTACGATAAATAATGTCATTATCTTCGGTGCTCGAAGTCATATATAATTGATTAGCATAGTCATAAAACTCGGCTTAGATATTAACACATCTATTGACTCAGACAGGATGTGTGGTCATTAAGTTACTAATTAAATCGTCAATTTTTAACATATCTATGTATATCTTGTTTATTTTTATTTTTTGCATTCCAAACAGAATTTTATGAACTCCAAATAAAATTAAACAATTTTCTTCTTATAATTATAATTACAAAATTACATTTATTTATTTGATATTTCATGAAAAATTGATAATTTTAACATAAATTTGGAACATAAATTAGATTGCAAAAAGCAATGATGCAGCAAACATCCGTTGATCAATAGTGTATTCCCAACCAAAATAGACAAGAGGAGTGTTTTGACATTGAATTATACGAGTACTAAAAAAAGAAAAAAATCTAACACTAACAAAGCGAGTGCTAATGCATGGAGCTGAAGAAATGGAACAAACAAAAAAGAAAATGGTGACTGATATATCCAATCAATGCTTAGACTCTTGAAATAGGACTCAATTACACGTACACACAATTTGACAAACTCATTTGAACACAATAAGTCTCATTTGTTTTGAAATTAGAATTTAGACATGTCAACTAGGCTGGGCGGCCATTGGGCAGGCCTGGCCCAACATGACATGGACCGTGCCAAGCATGGCCTGCATTATATGGTATTGAGTTCGGGTTAGACACAATTAATATTAAGACTTGGTTTAAGTTTATATTTCTCGGCCCATGAGTCGGGTCAGGTACCAACCATGATGGGCTCGAACTCAAGCATAGCCTGAGCATAGGCACAGCCCAAGTACGACCCATAAACAGACCTAACACAAGCCCTTTTAAAAATGAGTTTAAAATCAAAATTAGAAGAGTAGGTAACAAGCCTTGAACCATGATTTAAGAGAATAAAAGTACCAATCTCTTCACCGAACTAAATGTAATTGTTTACACATTTTCTTTATTTTTAATTTTTATTTAACAGAACATAATACATCACGATTTCATAAGGGTTATTTATTTATTTTTTTCTTAAATTATGAATTACAGAGACAATATTTATATGATATACTTCTTTAAATTTCAACAAAAATTTATACGTGATATAATATTTTGTTTGTATTTTTTTGTTAAAATTTAATATTTCACTTTTGTAATTGATTATTTTAAATATTAAATTTAAATATTTAAAGATAAAAAAGTAATATTTTTTGATCTTTCATTTAAATTTTATATTTATTTATTTATAGAAATGCGTGACTATTTAAGAACGATAAATGACATAGCGAACTCGATTTAAATATGATCAATTGCTTAGGCACATTACAGTTTAGGCATGATCAATGTCTTAGACATGATAAGATGAGCAGACTAATTACGACACGATGAGCGGCTCAAGCACGGCACGGTAAGCAGCCCAAGCAAGACACGACACGAGCTCATAGTGCTTGAGCTTATGGGCCGTGTCGGGCTCATTATCTAAATTTTTAAGCACAGCACGACATTGTACGAAAGACAAATGGATCGTGCCAAGGCATGACACGAAATAAGTGGGTTTTCAAAAAATTTAGGTTGTACCTAGCACGGTACCGCCTATTTGACATGTCTATTAGAATTATAATGAATATAGTTGTACAATAAATCTAATAAATTAAATTATAAAATTTTTTTTGACAAATTTCTTCTAAGCATGTAATGAAACCCAAATAACTATTCTCCTTTTCATAACCATGCCCTCCCCACTACTACAGGCCTATTTTGGTGAGGTCAAAATGTCTACTCTCACAGTATCATCCACTTGTCTTTCATGTCCTTTGTTTTGGGCTCTTTCTTTTGTATCAGTCACTTGTCTGCCCTATCACTAGGCAATTATATCCCACAACAAGGGTGTAATCCTTATATCAGGATAATACTTATTTTAATCTTAAACATTTGTAATTTTTTTTAATTTAGTACTAAATCTTTCAACTTTTTCAATCGAGTTCTAAACTTTTCAATCATTTTACAAATGAGTGCTTTCATCAATAGAAGTTAGTCAAACTGTTAGAAAGACCATTGACCAAACGGAAATGAATAAAAAAAATCATATATACGATATTTTTTCCTTATTTTATAGTTGTAATATTTAAAAAAAAAAATTAAAATGGCAAAAATATTTATAAAATGATTAATTTTTTAAGAAATGGCAAAAATAAAAAATATAAAAAAAAAACCCAAAATGCCCAATGGTCACCATTTTTTAAATTAGAGGACTCAATTGAAAAACTTTGAGAACGTTTAGGACTTTATTGAAAAGTTTTAAAATGTTGAGGACTTGATTGAAATGGGAAAATACAAAAGAAACTGTATTTAGAATTTTTTTTATTTAACTCTATTTGGTTAACTGTTGTTTTTAACGGTTTGACTAACTTCCATTAACGGAAGTTTGTAAAGAAATGAAAAGTTTAGGATTCAATAGATTGAATCCCAGTTCCACAATAGATTCAATAGATTCAATGGATTTAATAAATTGAAAAAATCTATAAACATTTAGAACAAACATGGGTGTAATCCCTGTCCCACAATGCCATATGCCATTACTGTCAAATCTCAAAAGAAAAGATGGGCCACTGCTAAGAAAAAATTGACCACTAAATTTACTAGTAAGAATTATGTGGACACCAATTCAAATAAATACAAATAACTTTTATATTAAATGCAAGACATTTATATTAGAACAATAATGATTAGGTATAAAAAAGGTATAAGAAAGGTATAAGACATTTATTATTGTTTTAAAAAAATAATGATTAGATATAAGTTAAAAAGATATAATTAAGAAAGGTAAAAGAGGTGTTGACTAATATTATCGTTTTTATATTTAGATTCTGGATTCAGCCTCTCAATTTATGACACTTGTAAAAAGTACAACTAATTAATATTATACTCTTTTTTTTTTGCCAGAAGCAGAGAGATTCATTAAAGTAAAAACCATTTTCGAATAGGGTTAGCCCACCCACAAAGCCGACAGTAGCTAGGCTACAAAAGAGGTTACCCTCAAATACATACAAAGCCCACTACCTAAACAAGCCTTAAATCTGCAGCTAACCTAGCAGACAGAGAGGAGCAGCTGGCTCAGACCTAAGGCCCAAGAGTAGAAGGAGCCTGCGGATATGGGGATTAGGGGCACTAAGCCTAGCCAAGCCAAAATGGAAGACCACTAGGATCTCGACGGCGATGGTAAAAGAACATGGCCAATAGGAACGGCAAAAACCATACGAGGCATATGGTGACAGGACGACAGCATCAAGCTGGAGGCATGTCGAAACTTGCCAACGCGCAACTTCAAAGCGCTAAAAGAACCCAAGCAACAACGGCTCCAAGACCCAAGCAGAGGCGACGAGACAAAAGCCAGTGACCGGGAAACGAAAGCCAACCAAGTGCAAGCATAGCAACTATACAGAGCCACCCTTAAAGCCAATAAAGAGCCCCTTACCAACCCTTCCCATCGAGACGACAAAGAGAGGCTGGGGAGGCAATCGAATCCCTCTGGTCTGAAACCAAGCAAACAACACAGAAGGAACCCACCAGTAGAGCACGAACACTACAACCTCCCAAACCAAAACACAAAAACTACACCAACCCCACAAAGGGGGACAAAGCTCCACAGAGGGGGAACCAAATGTCAAGCGGGAGTCGTCAGCAACTTAGCAGATGGGCTAAAACGTGGCCGGTGCACGATAGCATGCTCCCAGTGCACGATAGCCGCTGCGATATAATCTTAACTACCCAATATCATATGCGGCTTTAAGAAGATTGAAAAAAATAAAATTACACCTATACATTGAGATTAAATTTTTGATGTGGTAACAAAATGCTTAATCTTAACAAGAGGAGCATAGTTGGCTCATAGTTTCTTTTGTTTGTTGACACAAGAAATTATTAGTGGTTAGTCAGTTAATAGTTAATAGTTATTTAGTTAATTGTTAAAATAAATGAAAAAAGTGGATAAAGGACATCGCACAGAGTGCAAGCACTAAACCTATCAAAATAGAAAATCCTCCATGTTGAAAATATTTGAAGGTGGTGGGTTTGAAACCCACTACCCTAGAACAATATCTCAATGACCAATTCGGCTACGCGTAGTTCATTAGTTGGCCTATAGTTTCACATTGGCATTTTGTAGTATTTTTATATGTTGTAATTTAGAGGTAAAACATGGTCTATGTACGATAAATAATGTTTTTGTCTTCGGTTCTCACAGTCATATATAACTGATTAGCATAGTCATAAAACTCGGCTTAGATATTAACTTAGCTATTGACTCAAACAAGATGTTGGGTCATTAAGTTACTAATTAAATCGTCAATTTTTAGTATATTTATGTACGTCTTGTTTATTTTTAATTTTTGCATTTCAAACAGAATTTTATGAACTCCAAATAAAATTAAACAATTTTCTTCTTATAATTATAATTACAAAATTATATTTTTTTATTTGATATTTCATGAAAAATTGATAATTTTAACATAAATTAGGAATATAAATTAGATTGCAAAAAGCAATGATGCAGCAAACATCTATTGATCAGTAGTGTATTCAAAACCAAAATAGACAAGAGGACTATTTTGACATTGTATTATACAAGGACAAGAAAAAAAAAATCTAACACCAATAAAACGAGTCCTCATGCATGGAGCTGAAGAAATGGAACAAACAAAAATGAAAATAGTGACTGATATATCCAATCAATGCTAAAACTCTTGAAATAGGACTCTATAAGAGCTGTAAATTTCAAGCCTGCAACAATTAGACTCGAAAATACAAATTACAAATTACAAATAAAAATTTTAAAATAAAATAAAATTATTGTGGGGTCGATCTTCGTGCGAATCCTCCGATTAGTGTTCCTTCGTAACTCCATCAAGGGCTACACAAGCTTGATCTTGACAGCAGTAAATTTTCATAGCTTTATCTTGAATTGAACGAGCTTTGTTGAGAACCGAGGTTGGATCTAGTGTAGATGCTTAGACTGCGGGGAAGACCATAGAGGCTGAATTTTGATCAAATTGGCTTAATTTCACTGAGGGCATAGGGGCTTGTTCTCGGATGGGTTGACTAGATTTTGCTGAGGGCAGTAGGAGGTTTTATCTCAGACGAATGCTTAATATTTTAATATTTTAGATTTTTACTCTCACAAATCCCAATCTGAAGCAACCAGGGAGTATAAGTCCAAAATGTACTTAGAAATAGGTATAATAAATATTCTGGGTTGCATACCTAGAATATCTCCCTTAATAGAGTTTGGGAAGTATACGCCTAGTGTACAAAAACGTAAGGGGAGAGAGTTTTAAAAGGGTTTTTTTTAAATGGTTTTATAATGCTGGCTTTGGATCTTCTTCCCTGTGGACTTGTTGCTCCCAAAGGCTCTGCCCATTGCCTATTTATAGGCCATAGGCATGAGATGGGACAAACTTGGGATTTTCGGATTCAAGTTTGAAATCGGTTTTTTTTTGGGTAAAGATTTGGACTTGGACTTTTGCTTGGGTGTTTTGATCGGGACTTCCGGACTCTTTTTTTTTTCTTTTTTTTTCTTTTCTTTTCTTTTCTTTTACCCTTTTTCTTTTTTTTTTTAATTTTTTTTCCTATATATATATATATATACACACACATAATAATGCTTCAAAAATTTTTCGTTGATCGAGCCGATCCGGACGCCTTCTTAGTCTGACAGCATGTAAGTATTATGAGTGTAGGCCTCCTGTACTAAGTATGGCCCATCCCATTTGGAAGTAAGTTTGTCACCAGGTCAGTGCTCCAAATTGATGGGCCGTCAAACTGCAAGAATAAGGTCCCCAACTTGGAATGATTGAGAGCGAACTCTCCGATTGAATGCATTAGTGAGTCGGGCCTAGTAGCACTCAAGTTCCTATTGTGTTTGGAGTCTCTTTTTATCGAGAGCTTCTAACTCATCCAGACATAGTCGGACATTTTCTTCCTATGTGAGGCCTTCTAGGACAGCCATGCAGAGAAATGGGATTTGTGTTACCAATGATAGTATTGCTTCAACACCATAGACAAGTGAGTACGGAGTTGCCTGTGTTAAAGTCTGGTACGTTGAACGATATGGCCATAATACCTCCATAATTTTATCATGTCAGTCTCTCTTGGATTTAGAGACCACATTCCACAATAGGTTGCACAAAGTTTTCTTAAACGCTTCAGCTAAATCGTCAACCGGGGCATTGTACATGGACGACTTGTATTGCTTGAACTTGAACTTTTCGCACAGCTTATCCATCAAACTGTTGTAGAACTGCTTGGCATTATCAGTGATGATGAACTGAGGAACTCTATAACGATAGATCAGATGAGTCCGGATGAAGTTGACAACATGTTCCTTATTTACTTCTCTAAGTGGGATAGCTTCAGCCCATTTTGAGAAGTAATTTGCTGCTGCAAGGATGTAAAGGTGACCCAAGGACGACTTTGGCAAAGACCCTACCAAATCGAGACTCCAAACTTCAAATGGCCAGGACAAAACAGTCGGGTGCAGTGGCTCTGGTGGTTGATGTATGTAATTTGCATGGAATTAACAAGCTTGACAGGTCTTGGCAAATTCCAATGCATTATGTACCATAGTCGGCCAGTAGTACCCTATCCTTCTGAGTTGGAACTACAACTTAGGTCCTGATTGATGTCTGTCACAGACGCCGGAATATGCTTCTTGGAGAGCTTGTTTTGCCTCTTCACTACCCAGATAGCGAAGTAATACTCTATCAAAGGACCTTCAATATAAAATATCCTTGAGACATACGAAACGGGAAGCCCAACGTTAAATTTTTGTTTTGTAACGAAGTTCTTCAGGTAGCTTTTCGTGCTGCAAGTAGTCAATGATTGGTTGTCACCAGTCCTTATCCTCAGTAAGATGTACCGAAACAACGTTAGCTGTTTTACTTTTTTCATCCTCATTCTGTGGCACAATCCACTTCTGGCATACAATGACCATCGTAGCTTGGATTTCTAACTTTGCGAGAGAGGTAGCCAAGTTAGCCAACGCGTCTACCTGAGAGTTCTCTCGACGAGGAACATGCTCCAAGGTGATGCTTTCAAATTCATCCATCATTGTCGTGCACGTCAATATTAAGGTGCAAGGTCTTCTTTTTTCACATCATACAATCCTGTAAGTTGATTGATTATGAGCTGAGAATCTCCGTGGACTTCTATTATTGGAATCTTCATATAAACAGTCATTTGGAGGCCAATGATTAATGCGTGGTACTCGACGACATTATTCGAGCATAATTCTCCTAGGATGACAGCATATGGTAGTATTTGTCTTTGGGGAGTGACAAATACTATACCGGCACCAGCACTGTCGCGCCTTGCTACCCCATTGAAAAACATTGTCCATGGTGGCAGTGTCTCCATGTGAAAGACCTCTTCATCTAGAAGATCATCTGTAAACTTCAAATTAGACAGGGCAGGATGATCTGCAAGGAAATTAGCTAAAGCTTGCCCTTTTACTGCTTCCTGAGGAACATAAACAATATCATAACTTTGTAGAATTACTGCCCACTTAGCAAGTCATCCTGATAAGACTGGTCTAGACAAGATGTATTTGATAGGATTAGCTCTGGCAACGAGACGGACCATTTGAGCTTACATGTAGTGCTTCAGTTTATCAATGGCGAAGAAAAGTGCTAAACAGGTCATTTCAATGGGCGAGTAGTTCAATTCTAGACCGTTTAAGGTTCTGCTTAGGTAGTACAGTGCAACTTCCTTCCCTTGCTCATTTTCCTATGCCAATAGAGCCCCCAAAGAATTTTCCTATGTGACGATGTAGAGAATCAACGGCTTTCCTTGAATCAGAGTGCCCAAGACTAGTGGGTTGTAAAGGTACTTCTTTATACTCCCGAAGGATTTGCTACAAGCTTCGTTCCACTCGAAGTTGACATTCTTTTTCATCAACCGATGGAAAGGTTGACACCGCCCAACTAAGTTAGAGATGAAGCGATGAATGTAGGCTAGCTTTCATTGTAGACTTCGCAATGCGTGCAGATTTTTAGGTTCAGGCATCTTTTGAATTGCCTCAACCTTTGATTGATCCACTTTAATGCCATGATGTCGCACCACAAATACAAGGAACTTCCCTGATGTGATGCCAAAATCGCACTTGAGAAAGTTCATTTTGAGCTGACACTTACGAAGTCTTTCAAACACCGTCTTGAGATCCTCGAGGTAATTTTTGCACTCCTTAGTCTTTACCACCAAGTCATCGACGTAGCATTCTACGATCTTTTGCAGCGTATCTTCAAAAATCTTTTGCATGGCACGCTGACAGGTGGCGCCAGCATTCTTTAGCCCAAACGGCATGACTTTGTAGCAGTATATTCCTTTTGGTGTGCAAACTGCTGTTAACTCCTCATCTTCTGGTGCCATCCTTATTTGATTATAGCCTGAAGAACCGTCCATAAAGGATAATGCTTCATGTCTAGTTGTTGCATCTACCGTGATCTCTGTTATGGGCAACGAAAAATCATCTTTTGGACAGTCCCTGTTGAGGTCTCGAAAGTTAACACAAACCCTTAGTTGTCCATTTCTCTTTCGCACTAGAACTATATTTGCAATCCATGTTGAGTAGGTGACTTCTCAGATAAAGCCAGCATTGATTAACTTATTAACTTCCTCCTCAATTTGTGGAATAAGCTCCAGGCAGAATCGTCGTTGTGGCTGCTTGACCGGAGGAACACCCTTTTTTACTGCAAGGCGGTGAACTGCAATCTTTGGATCAAGTCCAAGCATTTCTTTGTAGCTACATGCGAATACATCCTTGTATTGCCTTAACACTCAGACATATTCCTGCTCTTCTTCTAGTGTGAGTAAGGCACTCACAAATGTAAGTTGGGAGTCTTCTAAGGAGCCAAGATTGAGCTCCTTGAGTTCATCAACGGTGGCTTAGCCACCATTGTCAAGTTACGGGGGAGCCTCTTTTACTTCACCGTTTGTTGAGTCAGATTCGGCTTCCTCGCTAATCGTGACGTGCAATGTAGCGATCCTAACTTCATCTTCCTTGTTCGACTGTATGCGCCTATCCTGTTTGGTGGTGATGGTGATGGCACATGCATCAACTGTTCGGTTTCAGCTCATCAGCATGATTCGCATATGTGACTTTTCCCGATAGCCTAAGCTGGGTCGGGACTTCGAAGATTGAGCAGTGGTGCCTTGCGTGGATGGTAGCGTACCCATTGTGCTTGGATTTGAGAAGTCATAGCCTGCATTAGCCAAGGGCCTATATGCGTTAGGATCGAATCCTTCATCTGTTCTTTTTTCTGGGAGCGAACTGCATTCAATTGCCCCCGTGAGTGGTCTAACAAAACCTTTAAGTGGTTTTGAGGCCAAAACTAGATCAATCTTCGGGAGTGGTAAGGCGTGGGTCTTCTTCAAGTTATGAAGCTCTTCTGTCCTAGGCTGGCTCTGTCCTTCCTTTTGTTTGGGATTTGTGCAATAAGAAAAAAGAGGCTGACCTTTTGGACGTTGTGCCTTTGGCACATAGCGTAGGACCAAAGCAAGGTTCAAAGATGTTGTCTCCTGTGGGCAAGGTTTAGTGGTCTGTAGCAGCTTTTCAACTACTGGAGTCTGAGAGAGAGCCTTGGGAGAGTCTTCGGCAGCTTCAACATTCTTCAAGTTGCCTCCAATTGAGGAGATTTTCAAAGGGATGATTCAGGATTATCTGTGTCGGTGTAGAAGACTACGTCTGCTAAATGTGATTTGGCATCATCGAATTGCTTTAAATCGGCATTGACCTTTTGGACGCCATCCTTGTAGTATTTAAAGTATTGATGCAGACTCAAAAGCACAACTCCATTTCCATGAATCCACGGTTGTTCTAGTAGCATATTGTACAAGGTACGTGCATCAATCACATGGAACAGAGTGCTGGAAGTGAGATCACCGACAGTCAGATCTAGGCAAATCATTCCAATTGTTTTCTGTTCTCCTTGATTAAAGCCATGAATCGTCAGGAGGCTGTTTGATAATTCGTCAATGCTGATGCCGAGCTCCTTCATGGTGGATTTTAGGATGATATTGACTACCGAGTCATCGGCAATCAGGATGCGGCAAACTTTCTCCTCTCTCACATATCCTGATATATAGAGTGGTCGATTGTGGGGCTTGGAACCTAGTAGAAGATCCTCGTCTGAAAATGAGATAGCAGAGTAACACTCAACCTGACTTTGGCCCACCTGATCATCCGTTGAGCTGGAATTACCTGAAGGCAGAGATCCCATTGAGGTATGAAGAGCCTTATCGATTTGGTTTTGCCAGACTTCGGTTGATTGCAAAGCCAAAAGCAATTGAGGGTTGGTGAGAAGGCTTTGGAGAGCTTCAGATACTCTCTTTATTGTCTTTTCGGTGTCGTGCAGTCCCTCCTTTTGGCGTGTCATTTCTTCTGATGGACTCGAAGTGATGGTGGTCTGGTTGGCAGAGGTTACGTCTTCTTGAACCAGAATGATTTTATTCTGATTCTTGAGCTTCATGATTAGCTCTTTCAGGACGAAATACCTGTCGGTTGGATGACTAATTATGCGATGGTAATTGCAAAACTTCAAGTCATTGACCCGATCCTTTTCATTAGGCTGCTTGCACTCCAGGAGTTCGATCAGCTTCGCTTCCAAGAGTTAGTCAAGGATGTCTGGGACGTTAGAGTGGGGAAATGGATTCTTCTTATGCTCCAATTCTTGCAGCGTACCTCTTGCCTTTCCTACTGTTTTGGCCGATTTGTTGATGCGAGAGGATTTACCATATGCTTTCATTGGCACAGTGTCGACAGTCATCACTTCTTTGTCTATTCCTGAGTTGTTAGGCTTCTTGGTCTCCCATCTGCCTCCTTGCTGGTCCAGCTGAATGTGAACCGTGCCTCCGAAGGTCTGAATGCTTATCTCTATGTCATGCGCACGAGTCAACAGTTCTTCGAAAATGCAAGGTTTGATACCCTGCAGGATGTATAACAACTCCCAATACATCCCCTGGATGCACATCTCTACAGGGGAAGTCTCTGTCAGATGATCCTTGCAGTCCAAAATGAGAGCTCCCCATCTATTTATGTATTCGACAACGGGCTCTCCCTTCTTTTACTTGGTGCTGGTTAGCTCCCCATCTATTGAAGAACTCTCATTGTAACTGTTCCCAACTATCAATTGATTCTGGTTCAAGATTTATGAATCAAGTGAAGGTGGTATCTCTAAGTGAATGAACAAACTGCTTCACCAAGAGATCTCCATATGTTCCTGCGTTGTTGCAGGTTACGACAAAATGAGCGATGTGCTGTCTACGATCACCTCGACAATCGAACTTTTGGAATTTGGGTGATTGGTAGCACAACAACATGCTGAGATTTTCAATCCGCCTAGTATATGATTTGACGTACATCTGCAACCCTTGGAAGGATGCGGTCTATTGTAAGCAGATTGTATTGGCTATCATGTCTTGTAATTGTTGGACAGATAGCGAGGCTACGGAATTTGAAGGTGGTAACTGTGTGGAACTGCCTAGTTGTTTTTCTGTAGTGTCAGCTGGCATGGTTTTTGGAGTGAAACCGGGTGGGTAAATTTGTTCCTTACTGGTCATGAGATCAACGTGGATCAAATGGTTGCTCTGTAACATTTGACTTGCTAGAAACAGTTGCCAATGCAGTAATATCTTGAGCACCATTTGCAAGCAAAGGTGAGGCTGGTATACCAGAAGTATTAATTACAACAGATGGAGAAGTTTTTTGCCCAGCAATTGTCTGTTGCTGTCCAACATTTCTAGAATTTGAGAGAGAAGAAGTGACAGGCATGGTTTTCTCAGAATCTCCGAGTACAGGGGATGGAGCTAAAGTAGTTGAAGGGGAAGGGACAATAAAAGGGGAGTTTGCTGATTGCAAAGGAATTCCAGTATTTATTAATGATGATAGTAGATCTTGCTGGTCAACTTGTGGAGAAGAATGTTGGGGTATTTGAGAGGAAGCAGCTGGAAGCATCTGTGGTGAAGAGATAGGAAAAGAGCCTACTGATTTCATTTGTTGATAGGGATAAGCGGCAAGCTGACTTGATGAGAGATGTTGCTGAAAGACCCCAGGCTTAACACCCATTCTCTGCCTAATCTTTGGCTCATTGGCGATAGTTAATTGGTGTAGTTGTGGCATCTGGTGTATCTGCATCTGTGCAGGCAGCTGCTCGTTCGGTTGTCAGTTTAACTGCTGCTGCTGCTGCTGTTGTTGTTGCTGCAGCGTCTGTAATGAACCCACCATGTTTCCTTGTCCTGAATTTAAAGTCAAGTCTGGCCGAAATGCATTCATCATTAGCTGGTATGCACCAATCCCCGATAAAGATGACAGAGAATTATGCTGCATGATCGACATGTTGTTCTGTTGCACGGCTGGTACAGAACCTTGCAAGTTCATTATTTGCAACTGGGGACTCACTTGACTCTCGTGCAACTGCACTTCAGGAATTTGGGCTAGTGATTGCTGCATGGGTTGCATATGAGGCTGGGGAAGTTGTCCTTGCTGTTGTGAAGGGATATTCTTTCTCGGTCTATTTGTCTTTATAATATTAATTATCCGCTTCTCATAGGAATCTAACTTGTCCTTCATGCTAGGAGTAATATCAATCTTCAAGACATGTAGGAATGATATAATCTGCTCCAACGCGGTCTTGAATATTTTTAGCTTTTCAAGTTGATCTGTGTTTGGCTGTTGTGGAAGAGACTCATACTAGGAAATGAGAAGAAAAATATATTTCGGCTATAAGATTGAATGCAAGCTTCAAGACATGTAGGAATGACATAATCTGCTCCAAGCCTTCAACACGGTCTTTGTTCACTCATTCATCCTTCATTAATGCATCCCCCCTCTTCTTTATCTCTCTCTCTCTCTCAAATTCTTTAGCATCTCAATGGAGATTCAATGTAGCTTAGATGATTCTCCCTCTCTGCTTCCCCTACCAATCGTATGGTCAACAAACTAGAGTCAAGAATGGGAGTTCAAGGAGAAATTAGGCAATGAATTCAAGGATAAAGTCATGAACATTTTACATGCCTGCTGTAACTTAGCAGCAACTTTCTGGTGCAGTTCATTTAATTCAAGATAATAAGCCTCCTTCATGGCTTTGATCTAAGAAATAGGAAAACAAGTCCAACAAAGTCAACTGAATGCTTCAAATCTTTAGGTGGAAGACAGAGAAAGCTTGAATGTTTCAATCATGAACATAAGGAATTAATTCTCAAAGTGGAGCAAGACCAAACATAGGTGTAAAGGGCAATGCATGAAAGAACCCCTTAGCAGTTTCAAAAGGTATGGATGAATTATTCTTCAAACTTTAGACGGGTTTACTTATGATGATTCGTTCACAAAATTAGGGATGAATACATTTTTTTATAGCTCATATGATCTCCATCCTGAGAAATAATACGTATCTCTAAGTCTTCAAAATAGTGATTTCCCATATATTATATGGACAATGAGCGCTCATTTCCACTTTTCCGTGCTTTGCCTGACCACAAAATCTCTTGGCTTTCTTCACATATGCAATTATGCAAATATAAAAGAAAAAAAGGTCCATTGTTTCACTTTCATACGGTCATGGACATAGTCATCATTTTAATTACCAAAAATCACTTTCTCCCTTCCTGTTGATCATTCATGTTTATATTAAATTGGGGCAACATAAACACATGTTCAAATTATCCAAAAATTATATCGGAAGTTGCAAAAACGTCAATTCTGCAATGAAAAGGTAAAAGAAACCTAAGATGGCCACAATCTTTAAGAAGTTATAAAGTTACCTTTTGATCGACATCCTCTTGCAAATCGCCTCTATTTATATGTGTGGTCAGTTCTGTTGATACTAGTGAATCTGCAACAATTACTCAAGTACTATCATACAAAAAGTCATATGAAGAAATTACATAAGGAAGTACAAGTCCGATTGCACCGTGTATCAACTTGAACGCTGATAGACTGCAATGTCACAAGTGAGCCAACATATGCACTAACCATATAACTAAGATATAGTATGGAGTCGCCAGGAAACTTTAACAACCAATTCAGCACACTTACAAAAGAGTGAATCAATTTTTTACATTGCAAAGAGGAATAAAAATGAAAAACTGCTGCAAGTATATGAATGATAAGAAGCTAACAAAATTTATCATGCTGGAAGGCATTGCCCCAGCATACAAGAAGGGATGCCACTTATGTAGTCAAAAAGCATATTAGAGAATCCTTAATTGTAAGAAAATGGGGAAATATGGCAATTTATTCATGGTCAGATCAATGGGTCAATATCCTTGTCCAAAGGAAAAGGACATGGAAGCTTAGCCATTAAAAGCTTCTCCATGACTAGAAATAATCTTGTCAGAATAGTAAGCACCATAATCTTCTCATGCTTTGGTCTATAAAATATCTATAAATATTTAATTTTTATATATACAATATTAAATATTAATTTTATCAGTTAAACTTTTAACCTCAAAACTTTTCACTACAATAATTTTTTTTGTTTTTTTTTTTGGGTTTTCTAATGCTTATTGCAAGTATGGGAAAAATTTCTGCGGTAGATGATTTCTCTAGACGATTTGTCTATATGAAATATCAAAATACAATGAATTATTAATTTTATACAATCACATTAATACTTTGTGTTGAACAAAACGAAGCGAGAAGATGTAATTATTTTTATTATTTCACATTTTATTAATATAGTTATATAAAATTGAAAATTCGTTACATTTTAATATTTTATCTACACAAATGGTCTAGATAAATCATCTAGCACACACAATATAGAAAAAGTTTTTGTACAATTTCTAGTAACTTGCTAATTGCTGTTGAATACATTTCTCCAGTAAACTAACTCTTATCTATTAAATACAGTGAACCGACACAATTTTTTTAAACTTATCTGTAGAGTGTCGCCAATTTATAAGGAAAACAAAATCTAGCCATTTTCAATTGTAATATGTAGATAAAAAGCTGTTGCCTCATATTTAATTAATACAGTGAAGTTTCGTCGGCTTAACAGAAAAAAAAAAAAAAAAAAAAAAGAGGAAAGAGTGACAATTACATTTTTCTTCAAAAAAGTTCTTTCCATATAATTTTTTTGATAAAAAAAAGATCATAGTAAGTATATGGGTCATTGAATCTTTGGATTAAGACCAGAGTAACTCCCCTTTATTAAAATTCCGTTTTACAATTTTAAAAGTACCGACTCACCTTCTGAGTACTAGTAGAGCCAAACATGACTCTACTACTAGAGACCAGACAAGCAAACTTACTTTCAACGTCGCGCATCACAACTTACAACAGAAACTTGGGTCACCTAACATGTGTCAGGGAGAAGGGCAGGTACGGGAGTTTGAACTCAAGTTGTCAACATAAAAATACACCAACTTATCATTGAATTATCCCCTCAAGAGTTTCTTTCTATATAATTGTTTCTCTTTGAAACAACCATGAATCAATGGATGTTCGTCTTCATTCAATTTCCGTGACGCCCATATCTTGTCAATTAAGCATTAAATAATTAACGGCAAAAGATAGCTGGATTGAATGGAGTGGATCAAGTGATGAAAAGCGGTTGTTATTAAGCTGTTGAGGAAAGTTTCTGGTGTACGGGTACTGCAGCCCCAAAGCTAGTTGTTGCGGTGAGCCTACTGAATTTCCTTGCCTAGGATCAAAATTAGAACCATGAAGCAATGGATGTGTCAGGTTTTGCTGCAATGAGAAAACTCTAGACGAAGAAGATCCAGAACCCTCTGAGTTGCCCAGCTGCACTATTGGTTCAAAACCTTGAAAGTTGGTTGCTGGCCTCTGGGGTTCCATTGATATTTAGGGGAATGCACTTGATGAAGTTGGGACTGTTGTTGCATGGATTGCAGACGATGCTTACCCCGTCTTTGCTGTTGTGGAAGGACATATTTCCTGTGTACATAGATAATATTTGCTGTCTCCTCGGAGATGTCCAACTTCTCCCCAGGCAAGCCATTATCTTGTGGATTCTGCGAGGATGCTGGCGTCCGCCCCAAGACATCCTTGAAACTGTGTGTGTTCTGAAGCCAATCTGGGTTGAATTGTTGCAAAGGAGAATCAACCTAGAAAAACAACATTGAGATATATAAGATATCCAACCTCAGGATAAACTCTTTCTGGAAAAATTTGTTAGTTTCTTGGGAGGGAATATTGTTGTCATTCCTTTCAACTTTTTAGTCTATTGCCTCCAATGAACACATTCAATACTAAGCTGAACCTTACATCGAAAGCAAGCCAGCTATTACCGCTGTAGATAAACTGGGTGCAGAGATTTTTTAGTTGAAAGACAATAAATTCATAAATGCATGCAAAAAACAAACATAACTGCTGCAACATAGCCGCAACCATCTGGCGCATCTCATTTATTCTTATGCAAGTAGGTCATCTCAGGACTTTAATATACAAAGAGCAGAAAATATAGATGGTCAAATAGGTAACGTGCTGCAGTTCATTCTTTTGATTCAACATTTAGAGGAGATATAGAATGGGTGGAGAGAAACCTAAACACGAGAGGAAGAAAGGAGAAGGGGGTTAATTTGTTTGTCCTACCTCTTTTGGCTGAGACTAAACTTGGTTTATGATATTATTGTTGGCCTCTTGTTTTAGTTTTGCAAGCCGACTAAGACAAATCTCCTATGTTCTCTGCCTAAACTCTTCAAAAAGCCACATTTGGCTATAATGCACCTTCAAGCATGTGACAGTCTACTACACAAAGGCATCTAATTTTTGCCTACCAGATGGTGGGATTCAGAGGTTTAACGGTTTTTAACTTCACTAATGCATTTTGAAGTCTTGAAGAGTCAACAATACTTCCTAATTGTGCCAAATCCCTGTATCTTTGCATGTATTGAGCAATAAAAATAAAACGCAAACATATAAATAAAAAGTTAACATTAAAATTTATATACATATAGAATAATGAAGGTACACAACATACCATATCTTAACTATATAACCAAAATAACCATGTCTCTGTTTGAACAGCACAAGTCCATTTTATAAGTTCAACTGTGATAACTAAGAACTGCTAACCCAATCATGCAATGTGAAAAGATGAAAAAAATAAATTCTTGGTACACAAAGATCCAAGTACACAACAAACTCTAAAATTAAAAGCAATCAGACAAGGGAAAGTATTCGTCGAAATGGAAAAAAAAACAAAAGGGACTCATAATGAAATGGAAAAATCTCATGTATTTAATTCAGTGTAGCGTTGTTATTGCTTATTTCAAGTTTCTAAAAGAAACTAAATGGTTTCTAAGTAGCCCCACAAATTTTTAAACCATGAATTCCATTATCTGAGCAACATCAATTTTTCTTGAGATTAATAAAACCAATGAACTTTATATTACAAAATTAAGTCAAGAAACTTACTCTTTGGTTCACATCCTCTTGCCCACCAAATCCATTAGCTTGTCCTGCCACTGCTGTCAAACTTCGAGACTCTGCAGAATGTGATCAACATGCAAACTACTTTCAGTCAAACAAAATTATCACGAGAAAGATTTCACAGCTTTAAAGTCAAGACACCTTGATTACCCCAGACACTGTTATAAGAAAGGTGAAATACACATTCTTATTGGACAGATATATCAAACAGAATTGAGGATGAGAGTGACACCAAGTGTTTGACCACAAACCATTCTAAAATCTCAATCGAGACTAGATAAAAAGGTGTTCCAGTCCATGAGGTTCGCAGATGTACGCAGCCTTATCCATGTTATTCTAGAACCTAGACTACAGTATTATAAAAGGACTAAAGGGGGAGAGAGGGGAAACAAGCCTACCGAAGAGAACCTTGGTTTCTCACAGAATCAAGGTGGTTTTGTCACTGAAAACTCAAAGATTCAAAATAACTTTGATACTGAATGGTGTATGAGGATTAAGGTTTTCAAGCAGTGCATAAACTTGCACATATCTAACCAAAATGTATAAAAAATCATGACCATTTATCTGCTTGCTTAGACTGGTCAAACACTTTCTATTTAGGATTTATTTTGCAGAGAGCAAACAAGCTCTGGTTACGTGAATTAGAGAATCTGCTAATCCCTGTATTACCTACATTTTACCCTTTCCAGTCCCCTTAGTGTAATACCTCATCCACTGGATGTCTTTCCTAGAGCATCTGCTAATCCCTACCCCCAAAAAAGTGAAAATATTTTTGCCAGGGAACTGTTGTAAAATACTACAAGGGAGAGGCTACCTTTTTCTAGTTTGCCATCATTCCAAAAAATTAAACAAATTTCCATTACTTTAAGAGAATCACTAAAGTTGATATTCAAGCAGTGGAAAAAAAGATCTGACAATTATATGGAGTATTAGTTTTTTAATAGATAGCACAATAAAATAATAAAGTCACCTAGATAGGGTGGAAGTATACAACTAGGAGCTCCATAAAAATGTGACTTACTGACATGTATACAAATAAGACACTAAGAAGAAAATGTTAAACTAGCATATATGAGTTGATGGCAAAAGCAAAGGAAAGTAAAAACAAATTCTTCAGATCACCCAGGATGATCAATAAAAGTAACTTCTCTGAACAAGAAGTCCTATATGGACATCACCCATCACCCATCTCATTCTCCTCTAATCACCAAGTATGGCTTACACAAAGCTCTCTACGGAAAAAAGATGGAAATTTTCCAGACAAGTACTAAATTACAGGTGAATGTCATATGACATAAATGGATCACAACAGCAAACCAACTATTGACATCCTTCATACTACTGAATGAAAGAATCAATTACATAAATAACAACTGAATTTGCATTCATTAGAGTCATAATGCAGGGGAACATGTGATACAATGCTTTGGATTCCATGGTAGAAGTACCAATGCAGGGCCTCATTAATTTCAAAAACCAATAATTTGGTAAAGATGCAGTCAGTTACAGTAGCCATATCAAATGATGTAAAAATTCCTCAAATAATTCCAATGATTTTCAAAAGTCCTATAGCATCAACTTTAAACCCTTGAAGATGAAAAGCTGATGCAGATTGATGTTGGGATGTCTTTTCCCTGTAAATAAAAGGCATCCCCAGCACACCAGGATCCCACACACTGTGAGGCCTGAGAAGAGTCAGAAGTACATAGCCTTACTTTTGTCTTCCCACAAAGAGGTTGTTTCTATGACTCGAACCTATGTCATCCAGGTCAACCTAGAGTAATCCTTACCGTCACAGCAAGGATTGTGATTCGTCTTACCCTAACAAGTATGAAACAATGCAATAACACACTTGTTAAGTAACGTACTTGATGATGTTCCTAGAACGACGCCTGGTGATTGACAAAGCTGCTTTTGTTGATAAATTACATTGTGCAGTTGCCGCAAGGGGCCTAATGCTGCTTGAGCCAATGCTTCCGGACCTTGGTGCATATTAAATGGTATAGTATCATATTGTTGTAGAAACTGCTGAGATAATTGACTTTCTGATTGCATTTGCTGGTTTGCTCGTAGTGAGAGTAGATGCTGCCATTGGATTGGCAGCAAATTAGTTGCGCCAAGGTGCTGTTGTGACAGTGGAGCCTTAAGCTGTTACAAGAATAATAAGAAAATGAACAAATAAATTAGATGTGGCAATTTAGGCAATCCACAGTGCAAAAGAATCTGTTTGGGGGGGGGGGGGGGGGGGTTGTGCGGTTGGGGATGCTTGAGTTAGACTACCCATCTTCTTCCTCTCTCACAAGTTTTTGTAGTTTGCCTACGAGGTAATTATGTTGACCATAGCTAGAGCAAAATTTCAAGGTTTAGGACAAATAAGCAAAGAAAAAGGAGTTCTGAACTCAGGAAAGGAACAAATTACCTTTGAATAATGTGACAGGATAGGAACAGAACAACAGGATAGTTATTCCCTCATATTTCTATTTTTCTTTTGATTTTTAGGGCCATAAGACCATTCTATTCTATAACTGGTGATGGGAAGGGAAAAAAGGAAATTAAAATAGCTTTTTGATCATTATGCTCTCATTCAGGGTAAAATAGGAAATAAACAGCTGTTTTATCCTAGCATTGGAAAAAGGCTACATTCAAAGGTGCATTGTGACATTTTTGAAGCTAAAATTAAATTGGCAAAGGCTACACTGAAAAATGCATGGATATACTTTTCCTCAATTATTAATTGAATTTTAAGGTAGAAACAAATGGGTGTTAGAAGCATGATTAATCCACTATCACAACTCATTAGGCATCCAATCAGTATTTGATACTTGACTATAAACATCCTGCCTCATCCTTTAGCTATAAGTACCCAACAAGTAGATAGAAAACAAAGAGAGAACACTAAACAATCATGGTTTTCATGAGCAAATAACTTGGATTCTATTCAATGCCTCAAAAAAGAATTTGAAGTTGAAAGGTCATCATATACATATAAAGCATACTGAGATAGCAATTTTTTTGTATGGAGAAAGACATACTGGAGCAAAATATGGTTGGCTCTGCAGTGAATGAGACTGACCAAGGCTGCTTCCTCGATGTGTGGAACTCAACGACGAGGGCAGCATAGCAGAGTAACCTGGACCAAATTGACATGGTTCTATTTGCTGAGAAATGTTTGAATCAGCTGGTTTCTTGCCAAGGACATCAGAAAGCTGTTGCTGCATCCCATCCAAAGTACTCTCCAATGTTTGTATCTTTTCCTGAAGCATTGCAACAGCCCTTTTGGTAGTTTCATGCTCGTTAGAGTGGACAGCGTACATCTTCAATAAGTCTTCAGCCTTTAGGCATGCTTAGTGTTAGTAAACAATATTAAATTAAGTAAATACAGAAAATTTTGGGGAAAAAGTTTTGAATCTTCCCCATTGATGCAAGACGTATTCTTCTTGTAAAGATGCTAACCTTGATTTCCATTTTTGGGGGGGGAAAAAATTAATCTTTTTATTGTGGGTAACTACCGCCCCATAATCAGAAATGTAGCATTTAGACAGGAAAGTTAAGAGAATTTTTTGATTTGGTTGAATGAAATTATAGCATCAAAATGTACACTAAAGAATAGAAAGTACATCTTTAAGAGTTCATAAAAAAAAAAAAAAAAAGAAGAGAGAGAGAGAACCAAGCAAAAATGCCTTCCAAAGTGGGTCACTCATGAAGAATTCTTGTACCATTAAAAAGTCTTGAAAATATCAGCTGAATAAAAAAGTCGTATACAAACTAGATTGAGAGTAAAAACTCCAAGAAACAATAGAAAAACACAGTTATTACTCAAACATACTTTTGCATAATAGTGTGACATTTGATTAATGGAATATCTTAAATAGGTAAAAATATGAATTTCAAAAACAGAAATAATTACCTCATTATCAATTTTTCAATTGTCTTTTTTATCACTCACATTATGTAATGTAAGAGTGGTAAGGTATCTCCTCAACTTCAGAAATCAATGGATGAATAAACAAATAAATAAACAAGAAATTAAATTTCATATCTTTTAAATTTATCTTATTGTTTTTTTTCTTTTGAATTACAACTCTTGCCCCCACCCACCCCCCACCCCCCAAAAAAAAACCCAGCCCCCTAAAGAAGTTGCTTTTGCACAAAAACATTCTGCTTAAGTCCTGAAATAGGATACAATATTCCGGTTAGCCATTAGTGAAGAATATGTGTATAAGCACGTGATATGTACATATGATATTATCCATGCACTTATGCATTTGAATACTTGAGGACATGAAAAGAACTATGCAAACCAAGAATCAGGAAAGTACCTTGCTTGCGCCAACAGCATAAGGCTTGTCAGTGCACTCTAGAATAGCTTTCTTGCATTCTTGTGAACCCTCTTGGCTAGAAGACGGATGATGTCTCTTCAGTGATTCCACCCTATTTCTGAGATAAATTTTATTTGACAAATGGTGATCATTAAGGTGTGAAGAAACCATTAGCAATAAACATAAAATCTTAAAAAGGAATGTAACAATAGATATCAGAAAGTAGAAATAGAACAGAACGCTAGAGTGACCACATCGATAAAAAATGTGTGCGGTGGTTGTATATAGAAAGGAAAATGCTTACAACATGCATTGCAGCAGCAAAAAGCAGTGCTACAGTGCTACGATATTGTACATAGATGTTGCAACGTACAATGCTAAGAATCGCCCAAATAGAAAGGGTACAGGTAAAAATCATGGTTTGCCCCTAACTTTCAAATGTTCAATTGAGGTCCCAAACTTTTATTCTGTCCAACTGAACCTTCACACTTTTACTTTTCTATACATCAAACTCAAGTCAAAACAGTACTGTATCCAACTCAATTCTTAACTTTCATTGCGATCCACAATGACATATTATCAATTAGCCACTGTATTCATATTCAGCTCCAGGGTGGTTGATATAAAACTATTGGGAAGACCTGAAATTATTTTACATGTTAGCTTTTATATTTGTTCGTTAATTTATGTGTTTAATTTGCATAAGGTGCCAGAGGGGCATTTTACTATCCAATCATCATGTACCTGAGTGGGTTATGAATTAGTCAATGGCTTCAAAAGTAAAACATAAAAAATTAATAGAACACAATCAAAATTTTGGAGTTCAAGTGAATGTCTTGACAGGTTTCAGGGTGAACGATTGTCTTCACAAAATTATTTTTTTCTTCATTGCTTTCTTTTAACACGCTTTAAGGAGGTAATGCATGCCAGAGTTTTCGTTTTTTTCCCCCAAAGGATACTCAAAAGGAAAGAAGGGCAAAAAGGATAAATACTATGTAAAAATTGTTACAAAAAAGAGAAAACAAGAAGAGCAAATATATAATAGCACAAGGACATGACAACAATTAAAGAGCTTAAAAAGCAGGAAAAAAGGAAAAAACCTGTTTAAAAGAATACTGATTGATAATTAAACTTTGTTCCATAAACATATATTTCCTCCTTCAATTTTTTATGCAAAAACATAATTATATCTTTTCAAGCATTTTGCAGTTACAAAGACAAACTCAGAAAATTTAAAATGGAATGTGTAACATCCCAACTTAAGGCTAAGCTCAAAATTGTGATCATAGCACTTACCTTTCCTTGACAATTCCTTGCTGTAAATTATGTGGCATTTCAGTTCTCCAATCCATCATATTTATGCTAAGATCTCCTCCTAGGTGTTAGGCATCCTCCTATTGGGGCCCATAACTGAATGAAAACTCCTATGAAGCCTAGAATCAGAAATGGTGCAGACTGTTACAATACATCCAAGAAACAGGATAAAGAACTACATTATGAGCAAAAAACTGCAACGAGGGATAGAAAGTATAGACCAAATTGACTCTTCAAAATCAAATATTAGATTTATGTATGTTGGGAAATCATTGAACATCGTCATGTCATAACTATCTAAAAAACAAAAAAAAAAAAAAACACCTAAAACTTCCATCAATTTTAAAAATTAGGATATATTGAGTTTCAAAGGAAATGAGTAGGCGATCAATTTAGGAAACTTCAATTTCAAAATCAAATTGAAATATAAAAGGAAATTATTATTTGCTTCTTATCAAGATTGATTAAATGACATGTTCAACAAAAGATCTATGTATTAGGATGCGATTCATCAATTAAATCCATTTGCATGCTATTTCAATGACACTTTTGCAAGAAAAGTCCTATTTCCAGGCTAACCAATAGCTTTACTGCAAAACAAAGAAAATAGAGACACAAGCATGCACATCTATCCACATAATAGCAAAATGAAAATATGTACAAGGGCGCCTAACAATAAAACGAGGAAGCACCTGAAGAAGTGGAGTTCTCCTTGTTGATGCTTGTTGCTACTTTTTGTGGCCCAAGAAATGAAGGATGGGAAAGTGAGATGAGGTCATGTCAGACCAAAGTCAGCAAGCAAAGAGACTTTCTCCAAATTGAAGCAAAATGAGCTAGCTCAGAACACCTTTTATAGTCTCTATTTGTAGTTTCACATACATGGGGAAAATATAAATTAAAAGGAAATTTTCTAGCTTCCATAAGCGATAGTGTATTTATGAAGGGGATTTGGCATCTTCATTACATCCCCGTTTCATGACGGTGTTATAGAAAACTAATCTAAAGGCGTCATAACGGCAGCTACGTATCTCCAGCGGTCATGCCGTTCCCTGTAAACATCCGTTTCACTTACAACACCAGCAACATTAACAGCAAGAGGCACCTTTTGCCCAAAATGTCTTATTTCCTTGTTTGGAAATTGCCTTCTAAGATGATGCTTTTAGCATTGTTAGTCAAAAAATCCTGATCTATCCATCAACCATTCTGCACAGATAAGAAAAGAGAAAAGAGAAAAGAAATGCACAGCATTCATGACCATTTTGTAATATTCACAAGGCCAGCTTCCCAATGTTACAACTCCAATCACAATTTCAAACCATGATACACAAGTAAGTGAACTTTGTCTTCAAGTGGCTTTTCATATAATTAGCTAAATGGTACAGAACTAGGAATATCAAAGTGTTCTGCTACCTAAGCACAACGAAGGATGTGACTAATAGTGTATATTGACTAGTAAAAAAATTGACAATAATTGAAGGCTATGTATTTGTTATCCCTACATCTGGGTGAACTTTCAGTATGTTTACATTTTATTCGTATTAGCTGCAACAGAGTCTTAAAATGCACAAGTATTGGAACAAATGACTATCATAAAAGCACTATTATGATTAATTTTTTGTTACTTTCTCCTTTCATTTAAAGTGACAGTTCATAATGCTTGTGCAACAGGGATATTGACAAGAATCAAGCCAGCAAGACCACCTTTGAGTCGTCTCCAGGAATTGGTGAGAAAACTCTTCCACCAGTCAGCCATAGAAACCGATATATTCTTACAACCTAACTTTACTAAGAGAATATATATATAGTACAAAATCAGATAGGAAATTAAGAAGATTAAGACAATGTACCTTAGAAAGATGGCTCCAATAAGAAAGCTAATTTCCAAATATATGATTTATGTTGGTAATGTATGTACGCAAAGAAGATAGAAACAGAGAATGAACATAAAAATGCAGCATTGTTCATGCAATAAAGAAACAAACTTCACTTTAAATGAAGAAATTACCACATAGAACAATTCATAATACAAAGAGTAATGATATTTATCCAAACTAATTATCATGATTAGACTTCCTGAATGTACTTACAAGGAAAGAGATGAAATTAAAAATAAATGATAGAAAATTATTAAATACAATCTTTCCTAATTTAATTTGATTTTCTTTCCTTCGTAATATATTTGGTACAATTTATGATATCAATTTGTGATGAATAGCATTATTCTACTACAAAAGAATTACCCACATTTTTCCTTTACAACGTAGAACACAACTCATTCTACAACAGATTGACAACCGATTCAATGCAATTACAAGTTCATATCAAACTCTTCAATTAGACCAATAGGACCCCTTTTTTTTGTTTTTCTTTTTCTGCACATTTTGATTTTGAGTGAATGCAACCATGAAATAGAAAGAAAAGGAAAGAAACAAAATGCCCAACAGCAGAGTAATTCAATACCTCTACATTTGTGGTTCTCTTGTATGGCAACTCCATTGTCAGTGTCACAATGGAGATCGTTGCCAGAACCCATCTCAGAATCTGGTGGGGCAGCCAGATTTGGATAGTAAGATTGAACGTAGGAGCCTTCCTCTGCTGCTAGCATCATCTTCATCATCGTCGTATCTCTGCCTGTGTCTTTGGTCTCTGCATATGCTTGGGCAGGTCAAATGGGGTTTATGGATTTTGACTTTTCAGATTGTACCTTGCGACGATTAGAGGGGTTTTTTCTTTTTTTTTTTTTTTCGACTAAAAGCACTGTTAAGTTGGTGTTCGGAGGCTATAATTATATAACTTATTCGACATCATTTAATAATTTATTTATTTTTTTATTTTTTTAAAAAGTAATATTACGTAATTTTGGATAGATGTTAACAAATAATTACATAATTTTAAAAGATTTGATAATTTATTAATTTTTATTTTTTTATAAACCCAATGGTTAAACAACATATAATATTTTGTAATTATCTTGAAACAGCCAATTCTTTGTTTTAAAAATTCATTCCTCCAACAAATTTCATCATTTTGATCTTCTTAAAAAAAAATCTTACTAAATATTTCTCTTTTCTTAATCCATTTTCTCTTTCATGTTTTTAAAACAAATTTTCATTCGATAGAAATAATTTATTGAACTTAATTTAATGTTTTAATTTTCTTGTGCGTTTCGATTCAGTTCATTCTTTTTTCTTTTACAATTATAATTAATGGTATTTTGATAAACCAACCTATAATGTTTTTCGATTAGAGGTTTACTTATGTATTTATAATTGTCGAGTGTAATAATTAATTGGGGACCATGTAAATGCCTGATCCTACGTGGCAAGTAGGGCCCAATCAATGAAAACATTAAAAAATTAAAAATTTAAATAAGGGATTTTAAAATTCAAAATTTGAATTTCAAGTGAACAATGCTAAGGTTTGATTTTATTATCTGAAAAGGAAAACCCATCACGATAATAGATTGGTCCAAGAAAGAAAAATGCTCCAAACCTTGCAAGACAATTGGAATCGTGACATCGACTCCAACAAAGCCATCGTGACTCCAAGGAAGAAAAATGCTCCAATCGTGAGAGATGGCTTCAAAAGCATTAGGGAAAGAGAAGGCAGCAGAGAGAGGCAGAAGTGAGAGAGGTCGTATGATGAGAGAAAGACATATGAATTAGGGTATGAGGCCAGAAAGAGGAGGAAATACTAGGGAGAGTGCGAGGACAGGGTTTTACGACGAATGCATCAAGAAGTACAAAAATCAAGAATTCACTACATTTAAGGTAATTGAATTTGGTAATTTAATTTCTTTTAAATAATCCGTTCAATTAGTTCTGTAAAACTTGCATTGAAGTGTAGAATTAATGTAATATTGCTTCGTTTCCGATCTTGAGATAGATTACATTAAGTTTGGTGATAAGTAGGGGTGTTGACGTTTTCATTAGGTAGAAATATATTGGGGTTGTTGATGTTTTCTAGACCATAGTTGCAGCAAAGATTTCATTCCATTCCCATTACCTGATGTTTCAATTCCATTTTTATGACCTGGGACTTTGTATGTGGTTAGCGAATATGAAAATTGATAACCTTGACGTCTTTGCCTCCATATTGAACTTCCAATTCCATTTAATTGTTTAATATTTTCATATAAAGTTGGTGCATGTGAACAAATATGCTTTATGCAAGCTATTTTTTCTGTAGAAAAAAACTTAACAAATACAACTATCGTGCCACAGTTGAACAGAAGATGTTTTATGTAAGCTTTTGACTAGGGGAATTAACTTATCAAAAATAATCTTGAAAATAACAAGAAAGGACAATGTTCACTTACTCTTTTATCTTTAGATTTACTTTATTGTATGGCTGATGAGGCTTCAATGCCTGCCATTGCTTGGTGGTTGTTTTTTTTTTTTTACCTTTTTTTTATTCTCTTGAGAGGTGTAGTTGGAAAGGTTTCAATTATCGATAAAAAGCAATAGATTGGATTCAAATTGAACAAACACAACTAAACAATGCATCCAATGTGGATGAGGAATTGAATTGTTGTCAATAATGAACTAAATGGTCATTTAATTGTATGATATGCATACTCAGTGAATGACATTTAAAGAGCATAAAAAGTGAGTAGAAAAGATTAGGAAATGCAGGCAGAAGTGGCAAAAAAGTATTGAGGTTGCTGATCTTGATTATGACTACACTGAAATTGTTTGTGAGCACTGTTACATTTCTAGAGAGAAAGATACCCGAAAAAGCGCTCGAATACAACTGATCGGATTCAATGTGTAACTGACTGGATTACAAGTGCAACTAAGTATAAGAAGAAATTTCTTCTTGTGTTTAGTTGCACTTGAAATCCAGTCAATTGCATATTTAATCTGAGCAGTTACATTCGGGCTCATTTTCGGGACTCCTATTGTCCGGAATTGTAACTTTTCCCATTGTATAAAGCCATTTATTTACTTATTTTTTCCAATTATAAAGGAGTGTCAAAATAGAACGTATGCAATAATGATCATTTTGTTGCTCTTATCTACAAGTGCTAACTCTGAATTTCTCAAAAAATCGATACTTAGAGAGAATGACTTTATCACATATGAAAGAGTTTATGAAGTGTTTCACTATATGATTTGAGAAACATCTATACCCTGCCTTAATTAAGAGCACCAATTGTGGAAATCTTAGGGTGTCACCATTAAATGTGCAAGCTTAGAAATGGAAACTTAACTAGTATCATATTTAGCTTTTCTTTTATCCCTGCCCCCACTCTCCCATTCTTTAAATGGTAAAGGGCAAGCCTTAATTTAATGGCTTGAACATGGATGCAACAAAGTATTTGATTTTGGTTCAAGCCTTAAAACTTAAACTATATCTCACTTTTAGCCTTAGTTCCTCTTTGTTCTAAGTACCAGTGAATTTGTTTGTATGATTTTGAGCATCTAGTGGCTTGTGGTTGGTGTTTATTTAATATAAAAGATGCGCATTTGCAGGTGGGTGACATCCAACCTGCTCTAAAGAAGATAATGTTTATTTCATGGCCATCTTTCTTTTTATTTATTGTGCTTTTTATTGTTTTTTTTAAGGATAAAGGGAATGCTCACACTTTCATTTGATTCCGACCATGCTCCTATAAACAGGATTATGAAAAAAGGAAATTTGTTCAAAGTCTCTGCTGTATGTACCAAAATTCCTGGTGATGCTAGCTCTTAAAATGTTGAACCTTTCACATTTGAAGAGAAAGACTGGTTGTAATAATTTACATCGTTATCTTATAACTGAGTGTCCATTCAATTGATTTAGACGCGGGTGGAGTCTAGGTTGCTTTCATTTCCTAACGGATTGAGATGGTAATAGCTTGAAAGAAACAATGTCTTTTGCCTTCTTGTCTCTAGATTTTGATGATATTGAATTGTTTGAAATGACAGACAATAGTGGAAAATGCTGCATGAACACACCAATGACATTGTAATCTTTCTTGTTGGAAATAAGAAGCCACCCTTTGCGAAGACTAGAGAGGAAAGAATCTTGTTGCATTCTAGCAGCTGTTTTTTTAATCCATAAATCAATCTGTTGTATTACTCAAGCCAGCAAAATCTTGTAATTAAGGTTAATTTTGTTATGTCCAAAATTGACTATCTAACTTGCTTTTTCTCAAAGTAAATTGGCCACTCATAAATTAGTTGGTTTGTTAAAGATCCTCTGGCCAACAAGCTATTGGAATTTTTTTTTTTATAAAAAAAATTGTAGTAATAAATATCGGACGTAGGTGAGATCCTAAAGTTTTGTGACAGTAGGACAAACGTGCAAAATTTTTTATTTTTCAAATTTTGAAACTTCTCTTCAAAAAATATATAATTCTGCACCAATTTTAATATGAATTGCAACAAGTATCAAAAATTTTGCAACTAACCACCAAAAAGTGAAGTAGGTCAATTGCAATATATATATATATAATCAATAATTAAAATTAGAATTCAATTTTTGGACCATGCATAGAAATTTATTGAAATTTATTATTAATGACTCTATTTAGGGCGAATCAATATCACTTTGGTTTATTGTCATCCCGTGAATTAATATCATATAATTGGTTTTTTTTTGGGCAAATGATTGATTAAACTTAATAAGGTGCTACCACACACAAATAATGTGAATTTTAGTGTTGAATTCTGAATTTTCAAATTTTATACAAATAAATGCTCCAAAAAATATTAAAAGTGCAACTGAGCATATTAAATTTGCAACAACATTGACAAAATAAGTAACAAATTACAACATCGTAACCAAATTACTACCAAACTGTTGTACATCTAAATAATCTAATTACACAGTTAATACTTATTGTTGCACACTTATTTAATGGACTAGAATTAAGCGATATTTACATTTATAAAACAAAATTAAGTTCTCCATAGTTCGAACTCTATACATATTTTCCTCTTTTTTTCTCCAACTATCATCCTTTTCACTATCTTTATTTTGACTTCCCACCTATAGCTTATTATTATTTTATTTAAGAACATGTTTGACATGAGGTATGATTGTTGAGGCTAAATGTTAGTCATAAATGAGAACTTAATGTTGATTGGACAGTAAGTTAGTTAAGTTTTGGAGAAGTATTTGTCAATTTGCAAATAAGGTAATGGCCAAATCACTGTGACAAACAACTTTAGTAACCATATAAGGTAGCTACAATTATGGCTAATTATAACTATTTACATAGTACTAAGTTATCAACCTTATCATTTTCCTTAACATAAATAGTTCATAGTGAGATGTACTATTTATGAGGTATCTATATTGTGAATTTAAGTTTCAAATTGTCAATTGTTTTTGGGAGTTTTCTTAGCACTTTCACCAGAAAAATTGATTCAATTTGTAATGAGACTGATTAAATTTGTAACAAGACTGATTAATTGAGTAATAAATCACTTGTTGGGAGTTTTCGTAACATTTTCACCCAAAAATTGATTCGATTTGCAATAAAACAGATTACATTTGCAACAAGGCTGATTGATTGAGTAATAAACTAATTTTTGGGAGTTTTCTTAACATTTTCACCTAAAAATTAATTCAATTTACAACGAGACTGATTAAATTTGCAACAGGACTAATTGATTGAGTAACAAATTACTTTGGAGTTTTTTTAACACTTTCACCCAAAAATAATTCAATTTGCAATGACACTGATTAAATTTGCAACAAGATTGATTGATTGAGAAATAAACTACTTTTTGGGAGTTTTCTTAACACTTTTACCCAAAAATTGATTCAATTTGTAATAAGACTGATTAAATTTGCAACAGGACTGATTGATTGAGTAATAAATTATTTTCTAGGAGCTTTCTTAATACTTTCACACAAAAATTGATTCGATTTATAATGAAACTGATTAAATTTGCAACATGACTGACTAATTAAGTAACAAACTACTTTTTAGGAGTTTTCTGAGCACTTTACCCAAAAATTGATTTGATTTGCAACAAGGCTGATTAACTTTGCGACAAGACTGATTGATTGAGTAACAAACTACTTTTTGGGAGTTTTCTTAGCAATTTCACTCAAAAATTGATTCGATTTGCAACGAGACTGATTTTTTTTTGGGAGTTTTCTCAATACTTTTACCCAAAAATTCCTTTCATTTGCAATCAAATTGATTAAATTTGTAGCAAGACTAATTGATTGAGTAACAAACTACTTTTTGGGAGTTTTCTTAGCACTTTTACTCAAAAATTGATTTGATTTGCAATGATACTGATTAAATTAGCAACAAGACTAATTGATTAAGTAATAAACTCCTATTTGAGAGTTTTTTTAGCACTTTCACCCAAAAATTGATTCGATTTGCAATGAGGCTAATTAAATTTGCAACCAGACTGATTGATTGAGTAACACATTACTTGTCGGGAGTTTTCTCAATACTTTCACCTAAAAATTGATTCGATTTGCAACAAGGTTGATAAAATTTGCAAAAAGACTGATTGATTGAGTAACAAACTATTTTTTGGGAGTTTTCTTAGCACTTTCACTCAAAAATTAATTCGATTGGTAACGATACTGCAACAAGACTAATTGATTGAGTAATAAACTGTTTTTTGGGAGTTTTCTTAGCACTTTTACCCAAAAATTGATTCGATTTGCAATGAGGCTGATTAAATTTGCAACAATACTGATTGATTGAGTAACAAATTACTTGTTGGGAGTTTTCTTAATACTTTCACCTAAAAATTGATTCGATTTGCAAAAAGAATGATTAAATTTGCAACAAGACTGATTGATTGAGTAACAAATTACTTTTAGGAAATTACTTTTTGGGACTTTTCTTAACACTTTTACCAAAAAATTGATTCGATTGGCAACAAAATTAATTAAATTTGCAACATGACTGATTAATTGAGTAACAAATTACTTTTTGGGAGCTTTCTTAACACTTTCACCCAAAAATTGATTCGATTTGCAATAAAATTGATTAAATTTGCAATAAGACTGATTTATTGAGTAACAAACTACAAAGTCTTACAAAATGCACTAGCCTACCTATTGCATTTTAAAATTAGTCTAATTGCAAATCTAATTGAAATTGTTCCACGTCAATTAGAATTTTGCATAAAAATTTGTCTAAGTATTTTTCTTGAAACTTTGTTTTAATGTTACATAAGGCTTATGATTGTACAAAACAAGTATTTTCATTCTAAAGCATGTAGTATAAATCTCATTTAATCAATTAACTTTTTATTAAACAATATTGTAAGGTTTGTTGGAATAGGCTAGCAATTTATTTGAACATAACTTTTATTAGAACCTACCTCATATTTTTTACAAATTTTGTTGATGCGACCTATTTAATTTTAACCTTTGTAAATTGTCATAAACTTCCCAATTATAAACTTTTTAAATGTAATCATGTTTATTAGGTAATGTGAAATTCATGCAGAAAACAATTTGTGCAATAAAATGCAGAAAACAATTTGTGCAATAAAAAAAATATCTCACATTGCCAACTTTTTATAATTAACAGATGGAAAATACATTCTTTTTTTTGTTGCAAAAAGAAAGTGTCTGCTTATAGTAAAAAATAGTTGATTACTGTTAACTGTGTGTCACTTTTTCGTGACTCTCATATTTTTTTATTTTTGGGTATATATATATAGTCAAAATTATGAGAAATTTTCAGTCTTTCTCACACTAACATATGGCGATTCCTCATAAAATTTTAAATTTAAAATAATATTAAAATATTTTATAACTATGAAATTCTATCATAATTAGAATTATGATTCATAATTAATATAAATTTAATTATAATCAAATAAGAATTCTATTGATTTATATATTCCTACTTTGATTATAGTTAAATCTCTATAACTATAAATTGTATAACAAAATAAGAGATTAAAAAGAAAAAATAATAGTTCATGAATTCTCTTTTTTAGAAAAGAAAAAAATTAAAAAACTCTCTCAAATTTACCTATAATTTTTTCCTAAAAAGCAAAAAAATTTCTCTTTATTTTCTTAAAGAAATTTTAAAAGATTTTGAAAAAAATAATACTCAAATTTTAAAATTTTTTTAGTTTGACAATAGAATGGAAGTAATTTTCAGTTGGGACCAAGAAAGGATTTTAGTGCCATTTAACAATTTTTCCTAAATTTTCCTAGCTCTTTTGGCTGAAATTTTTTGGCACTACAGTACGTTTTAGAGCTGAAATTTTTTTCCCGCCATCCTTATTTCTGTCTTTCTTCATTGGGTGTATTAAAAAATTGATGCCACGTAAGATTAGGCATTTTCTCGGGCACCACTGTCCGGAAATGTAGCTTTTCCCTAATTTTAATTTCACATTTACAAAACATTTATCCTAGTCTGACTTAATATTCTTGAAGCAATGCTCGCACTACTATTCTAGTTTTATATCTCTCTAAGTAGCCATTTGACTTATGCTTGATCCCACTTGTAATCAATTCCCTGCCTACAATGAGACTAATCACTCTCATAATTCCTCACTCCCCCTCTTAACATTGTCACTCATTTTTGCTTCTCATTATTTGCATCTTTAATTATTACATAAACCCTTTTCTTAATACTTAAAAAAAGTACATCACAGGTATATCAGTTATTATACTTATGAATCGAGGTCTAGATTTATCGATTGATATCCTCATTTAACTTCCTCTATAAATAATCTATCACTTGAGTATTATTAGTTTTGAGTGGGCTTTCTTATGTGCGATCATGGTATTAATGAATTTAGAATCTAACACTACACTTTTAATATAAATCCTCTTTCAATTGACGACGAGTTACAGTAAAAAGACTCAAATTTAAGTCAATACAAAAAAGAAATATGTCAAATTATTACTTGACTATCAGTTTCAGCAGCTAAATAAACCCAAGTTTTAACTTCAAATCAATGCAAATCTTAATCTATTAAGAAAATAGACTATCAAGTAATTTCTGTTGAAAGTTGAAACTAAAAGACTAGACCATGTGCAAAGAGCAAAGCCTCTTCTGCCACCACTTGCCTCCATGCATGTCCTTCTAGTACCACTTGGTCACGAAGACATTTCAAATTTTTGGAGTATACATAGCATAACTTTGCTTGCTCTACACTGACACAGAACTAAATATTCTTCATAAAAAGACACTAAAATTTAAAGCATTTCTGCTGAAGACGATAGCCACTTCGCTTGTCTCTTTGCACTTTTCTAGTTCTTGGTTGTTGGAAATCAAATACAAATCTTATGTCATTTGTGTTCCTGAAGACAGGCGTTAACGTCGTTAACGGCCATTATGTTACAGAAAATCTACTGTTCCGTTAAGTTAGACTCCGTCAAGTAACAGGGTTTAAATGGAATACGCTTGTTTAAATGTTTTGGAGCATTAAATTTGTAGTTAATATGGAAAATCACCTTGTCTATGGTATGCTAGCTGTTTAGTCACAAATGTATTAAATGCCAATAAATATCATAAAAGCAATATCTAAGGAGCATTAAATGAAAATTATGCTTTAAGAAATACTAGACAACAATAAAATAATAATAAATGATATATAATATTAAATAATTAATTTAAAAACAACATAAATAAATTATTAAATGTTATTAAATAAATTACGTGATAACTTTATTTTTACTTAAAATTAGGTTGCATAACGAAACTCTTAAACTTTTATGCAATCTCAATTGGTTTTTAGAAGATATTAAACAAAGAGTAACAATATATGACTTCATATAAATAGCAATAAGTAATTACCTAATTTTATTTAACAACATCTAAAATTTTTTTTAACTTTTTTATGACTTTAATTATCTAACAACTTATATCATTTTGTAACTATTCTAAAATTACCTATTTAAGTGAAGCCAGTAAGTTTTTTGTTAAACAAAATGTTTTCTCAAAATGTAATAAATATTTTAAGTACACTATTTAATCCAAAAATCTATCACTAAATTATTAGCACACCAATAAAAATAGAGTTAATGTACAAAAATATAAAATATAAAGTAACAAATTAAGTACCAATTTTGAAAAATAACAATTTACTCCTAAAAAAAATTTTTATAACAAATATAGTATGCAATAATTTTTTATGAATAAAATCTGTCAGTGTCGATGATAAATTTATAAAAATACATTTGTCTCAATAACATTATAATTATAAACATTAGTGTCTGATGACACGTATAATTGTCATGTCATGAATGTTGGGGAAGTTTTCAAAATAAAAAGTTGTGTCTCCTAATTAATTTGGTAGTTATGGAGTTGTGTCTATTAATGGAAAGACATGTCGAAGAGTCATGCCTATTGATAAAAGGACATGTTGAAGAGTCGTGTTTATTGGACTCAAAAGACGCATCTCTTAACCAAATAATTACATAATTATTCTTCCTATAAATATATGAATTGGCAGTCACATAGATATAGAGAAGATAGAAAAATTCATACACTTTTTGTGAGTAATTTTGGATATTACAATAACTTCTCGAGGGCTCGATTTCAGTATTGCAACCTGCAGTCGAGTGTGCTTCATTTTATCCTATGAGGGAGTTCGCATTGTACCTCTATTGCAATTTAGTAAGAGTGAATTTTGCCTTAAGGAAAGTGGCGTTTGTTACACGACTTGAAGCAATTCTTTCATTTCTAATCTCACCCTCTTTCCTGTTCCAACAATGAAAACAGATAAATTTTGTTCAAAAGATTTCACGACGTGTTGGATTTGTCACAAAAAAGTTTAAAGAGGGATAAACTATTACTTTTTAAAATTGATGCTAAATTTATTAGTATATACAAAGTTAGAAATTTTTTTTTATATATTAACCCATAAAAATAAATATTGTAATAGGTAATTTACATTTGTCACCCTGAAAATAAGGTATATTTACAACTGACATCCCTTAGTTTTGGAAATTACAAAAAACATACTCTGACTAACAGTCATTAGTCAACTGTGACGAAAAATGTAAACTGACCATAATGCCCCCATATATATAAGTAAGAAAAAAAACTACAATCATTTGCAACCAAGCCGTCAGTCAATTTTTCCCAATTTCTCTCCACCAAAAAAAGGAACCCTGAAGAAAAATCCTTCGATTTGGCTAGAAAACATCTGATTTCACTTCAAACGAAGTAATTTATGAGTGATTTAGGGTTCTTGATGTCAATTTATTAGTTTATCTGTGTTATTTGGTCGATTATTGGGATGGTGTCAATTTAAGGTTAACGTTAGGGTCCAAAATAGAATTTTTTGTTTAGAAAGTAGAATCAATGGTTGAAATTGATAATTTGTACATCAAAATAATCCATTTAAGTGAGGATTTGTCTATGCATGTGAAAGATATATGTGTTTTCGATCTGGGAAGTGGCATTTTAGGGTTTAGACGGTATTTTCTCTTAGGCTAAGAATAAATTTCTTGATTGTTTCCTCAAATATTGTTTTTAAATTAATTTTCTGTGACCATAACAGTAGTAGGTGTGGCTTTTGAGGAAGTTAATGGTCTGTTGTGTTGTCGTTTTCCTTTTTTTTTTTTGGTCTAATGCTTGTCTGCATGTTGACAGGTATAAGAGACCACAATGGTTAGACTTGTGGTCCACTTTGGAGACAAAGAGGACTACGTTGCCTATCCAGAATGGGACTATGCATTCATTATGGATTTATTCAACACATGCAAGAAATGGTTAGACATTGAGACAAGAGGTTTCACACTATTAGAAGTGATGGAGACTTGATGAAAGCTATTGAGGAGAATGAAGGTGACATTCTGCACTTATTTTTAGAAGAAGATTCTACTACAGAACCTCTCCCATATAAGCTGCCACCATCTTTTAGAGTACCACAGCAGGAAGATGGTAAAACTGTTCCCAAAACTGTTACTTTAACCTTACAATTGCGTGATTTTAGTGATGATAGTTGTGATGATAGTAGTGATGATAATGTTGATGATTGTGCGGTAGATGATGCATGTGATGATGATGTTGCTGTTAGGCCAAATTCCCCTGTTAGAATAGAAAATGTACAATCAAACATAGGGAAAAGTCCAACCATAGGGAAGAGTCCAAAGATAAAACATTGGTGTACAAAAATAGTGTCACCCATTAAGAGTCCACAAACAAAACAGAATATTATAAACCAAACACCAACAACTGCTGACCCATCTGAGTCAGCAAGCTATGTGCAAAAAAGTCCACCAAAAAGTTGCAACAAAACAGACCCAATTGGCAAGAGAAAACCAAACACTGCCACTAAAGAGTCCACTGCCAAGGGAAAACCAAAAAATGGGAGATCAAGGTATAAAAAGCCACAACCTGAAAAAATTAAAAAGAAAAGAGTACTTAGGCCTGTACAATATGAGGAAAATGATGGGGATAATGAACAGAATGATAGTGAGGATTTAGATTTTGCACCCTCTGATGAAGAGTATGAGTTTATAGAGAGTGATGAAGAGTAGCTTAAGGATGTAGTTGATGAATTTAAACTGCAAGATAATATTATAAATGGTATAGTTGGAGGGGATGGTGTGGGACTAGATAGTGGCAGTGCAAGTGAGGTAGAGGGTGATGAAGATAGGATCACAGAATCAGATTTGTCTGGTTCTGATGGAGAGCTTTCAGTAGAGGAAGATGGAGTTGAAAAAAAAATAAGGATGCGGAAGTGTGATCTAGGTTATGGATTTAAGGGGATTCCTTTCAAATACTCAGATGGATGAAAGGCAAAACTACAAAATAGACACTTGTTTAGGTTTGTTTATGAGTTTAGAGAGGTTATGAGATAATATCAAGTATGGGAAGGGGTGAATTTGAGAACAACAAAGAACCAAAAAGAGGCAGTTGGCATGAGATGTGAAGATAGTAAATGTGAGTTCTACATATGGGCCTCTGTGATCCCTGGAAGTAAGGCTTTCTTGGTGAGGAGATTGCAACCCAATCACTCATGTGTAAGGGTTGAAAAAGTTAGGAGTGCAACTTCTAAATGGATAGCTAGGGTTTTACTACCATCTCTTAGGGCAGATATGAATATGAGTAAAGAATTAATGTTCAAGGCCCTTAAAGAGCCATATGGGGTAGAACCTAGTTATGCCAAGGTATGGAGGGGAAAGCAAAAGGCCATGGAATTGATAGATGGATCCCACCATGACTCCTTCTTGAAATTACCCATGTATGCTGATATGTTACTTCAAACTAATCCAGGATCAGTTGTTAAGTTTGGGTATAAGGTGAAGACTGATCCAAATGACAATTCTCTTCCTATTTTTCAAAGGATATTCATTGCATTAAAGGCATGCATAGATGGTTTCATTGCTGGTTGTAGACTTTTTATAGGTCTTGATGGCTGCCATTTGAAGGGACCATTCACTGGTTCACTTTTGTCTATTTTGTCTGTTGATGGCAACAAGGGAATATTCCCTATTGCTTATGCTATTGTTGAAAAAGAATGCAATGCATCTTGGGAGTGGTTTATGGACCTACTGTACACATGTATTAGAAGAGTAATGAAGGGGAAGCCTCTAACCTTTATGTCTGATAGGCAAAAGGTAAATTTTATTTTTATTCTTGTTTGTTGAGGTCAATAATGTCAAACTGTTTTCTCTATATAAGCTGATAATTGTGTTTTTGAAATTCATTTAGGGTATCATTAATGCTATAAATAATTGGCCTGATGCAATGCACAGAAAGTGTTCTAGGCATATATATGCCAATTTTAGGTCTAAGTGGCCTGGTGTGGAGTTGAGAGAATTGTTCTAGAAAGCCAGCAAGGCCTACTGCTATGTAAATCACTTGAAGGCCATGAAGGAGATTGCTGATGTCTCTAAAGATCCTCAAGCTGTAAAGTATTTGACTGACATAGAAGGGAATCAATGGCAGAGATGGAGGTTTGATCCAGAAGTCAAGAGTGATCATGTGACTAACAACATGACAGAATCCTTCAATCATTGGATAGGAAAATTTAGGAACAAACCAGTGTTGACCCTCTTGGAAAATATTAGAATTAAGATTATGGCTCGATTGCGTAATAGATATGCAAAGGCAGCAAGTTGGGAGGGAAAAGTGACAAAGAGAGTAAGGTCTAGATTGGAGAAGATTTCTGCTCAAGCAAGGCATTTGCAGATTGTTCCAGCTAGCCAAGATGAGTTTCAAGTGATGGATGACACTGAAAAGTATTCAGTTTGTTTGTTGAGGGGTACTTGTAGTTGTAGAGAGTGGGAGATTTCAGGAATTCCTTATAAGCATGTAGCTTGCTGTGTGGGCTACATGAGGACAAACTTGGAGGACTACTGTGATGAAGCCTACACTATTGACAAGTATATGGCAGCACATAAAGAAGTTGTCCATCCACTTTATGAGAGCAATTTAGACCCTGCTGAAGGAGCCAAAAAAATCCAGGCACCTAAATTGAAGAGATCCACTGGGAGGCCAAAAAGAATTAGAATAAGAGAGAAAGAAGAAGAAAAACCAGAGAGGACAAGAGCAGCAATAGTGAAATGTGGTATCTGTAAGAAGTATGGTCATAATGCAAGAGGATGCAATGAGGTAATTAGTTTTGTTTGAAGATTCTTGATAATATTTATGTTGTTAGATTATCACTTTCATTTACTTTTATGTAGAAAGTGCCTAAACAAGGTAATGAACAAATGACAACTGAAGGGAATGAACAACCTAGACCTAGCAATTCCAATCCCAAATCAAAGAGAAAACCAAGTTCAAATGCAAGAAGTAAAAGATGACAGAATTTTCAATTACTTTTTATAATAAACCAATAACCAAATGTTACTAATATATGTTTTTTTCTCAGGCAAACAAGAAGGCAAAAACTGACAAGAGAGATGCATCCCAGAATTCACAAGCACAACCCATAGCTTCCCAGGAGACTTACACTCCACAATCACAACCAACAGTTTCACAAACTTCAAACTGACACTTATGGGGTACTCTTTTACTTAAAGCAAAGTGCTACAATCACTAAGACAATTAATACAATGGTAAGAAAAAAAAGTAGCATTACAAGTATCTTAACTGTTTGGGTTGTCATGTCCATGGTGTGTATCTTCACATATAAGTCTCTAAAATCTCCTCTCATTGTTTGCAATTCTGCAACTATGGCACTTGCTTCCACTTGTTGTTCCCTAATCACAGCTGCATTATTATAATCATTGTATCTATTAAGTGGTAGACACCAACTTAGGAATGAAGCATTGCAATTTTTCTCTTCACAGCAATAATACAACCTATTTTTGTTCTTTTCTAACTCTGATGCTCTCACTGTTGCTCGTTGTTGCATGCTCTGCATTGTATATTCTTGAACTTTGGCCCTTCAAACATATTTGAGCTTGTGGTAGAATGAGACATTTGACCTTGTGATTAGGTTGGAGTGATGAAGAAGGAGAAGGGAAGGGGTTTTAAGAAGCTGCTAATGGAGATAGAAGGGAAAGAATGGAAGCTGTTGAAGAAAATGAATGAAGATCCTGATTTTGTCTTTTGGATATATATGGAAAAAAACTCCAACGGCCACTTTTGTTCTTTTTGTTTTTTTTTTTTGCTGCAAAAACAATGGTGCAACAGCTATTTTTTGGGTATTGTACATTTGAGGGCATTTTAGACCCTTTAGCCCATTTATAATGGCATTTTTGCAATTAAAAACAACTTTTACTAACGGCCACTTGACGGAATATGTTTATTGTAACCGCAAACAAAACTTGGTATGTTTTTTGTAATTTCTCAAACTAGGGGATATCAGTTGTAAATATACTCTATTTTCAGGGTGACAAATTTAAATTACCCTATTGTAATAGGATTGCTCTATTTTTCATGATTCTAATTAGTTTTAAAACACCTTTATTAAGAAAAATATTATTAAAGCAATACATTAAAATAAAAAAATTTGCTCATCCTAGACAAAAAAAACAAAAAAAAAGAATTGTTTGTTCCTTAAGAAATATCTTAGTGGTTAAACTTTCACATTAGAGACCTTACATTTTAATTTAAAAAAAAAGTGTAATATTTATAAAAATGAAGATAATTACTTTATTATATAGTTTACGATGTAATAGACTTCCAAATAAAGAAAAAAAAATTGTTTTTTTGCCAATTGACTTTAATATTAGGAAAATACTTTATAGACGCAAATTTCATAAAGATAAATAGATGTAAAATCCTAATGGACGTAAATTGACGTAAAAGTCTTTTAAGGGATATCTCAGTACTTAGAGATTAGATTTTTATTTTAGAAGTCTTAAGTTCAAATTCTATAAAGAGAGTGTGAGATTTATAGGAGGAAGAGCTATTCCCTTATGACCAAATGAGCCTCTTAATAGACAAAAAAAAAAAAATAAATAGACATAAAATTATTTCATATTATAATATATTGTTTTATACCATATGAATATTATTTTATATAAAATACTAAAATGATTAAAATTTAGACTTATATTCTAAAGATCTCAGATTTTAATCATTGGAAGAGAGAACATGAGATTTATGAAAAAAATAGAATTATCCGATTATGTTGAGGATTTATGAGAAGAAAAGAGTTATCTATTATATAGCTTATAACTTAATAAATTTCTTAATAAAAAAATACTAAAACTTCATATTATATAAAATATTATTGGTATATTATAAAATAATTTGTTGTTTCTATTTAATTTTGCATTAATGTAATTGTTATCTTAATATTATTGGGTCAAAATCTAGGTTACACTATACAGTTTAATTTTAAGTATTATTAAAATAGTTACAATCTATTCAATAATAGCAAATAATTTTTTTTTAATTTTAATTATCTAATAATACATATTTCTTTAATCATATTTTGATCCAACTTAAAAAATCTGACTATTTAAAAAAGTCTCACTAACTATTTTCCAATATAGATATCAAAAGTCGTCATAGGTTAGCAAAATGTGAACATTTAAGGCAAGTCATTGACACATATTGACGTCGAAAGAACACTAGATATCAATAACATTTAATGCAGATTTTTTTTTTTTTTTGTAGTAATGGAGATGATAGTCTATTATTTATTAAAAAAAATGACAAGTAAGAGAGGAAACTAAAATTTAAGTAAGGGAAGAAATTGAGGTTCAAAACTTAGTTTCTTCACTAAAATATATACACTTTCCATTATTCTAGCTAATTTGGATACTCATGCAAATATTTACTTATTTATTGAAAAAAAAACTTGAACAATTAATGTAGCACAACTTATTTATTGAAAAAAAAAACTTGAACAATTAATGTAGCACAAAATTAAAGCATTTAATAGATGAATTGGAACTAATGGGCTATAGCACTAATTGGTATTGAAGTGTATTTCAGGGATACATTGGTAGTTAAAATTTAAACCTTTATTTTAGAGGTAACATATTTTAATATTAGGAATAAAATGTGTGAAATTTATGAAAAATAGAGAATTACAATTGTTGCATAGTTTATAACTTAATAACCTTTCTAATGGATTAAAAAAACTAATTACTATTAAAGTCAATTTTAAAACAAAATGTCTCCATTTCAAATTTAAGTTAGAGCTAATTAAAAAAAATAGATTTATGAGAATTTAATGAAATCTCGCCCCAAACCAATATCCATTTTGAAGTAGTGAGGACAATGGATCGAGTCTAGTTGGGTCGGATTTTCTATCCGAGGCCCGAAATTCGTGCTAACCTAACCCAAACTTACTTGGGTTTCCGAATTGTACTCTCGTATTGAAATTTGTAGTATCTGCTCAAAACGCGACTGATGTTTATCTTAACTAAATATTGTAATACGGTTAAAAATGAAAATATACATAGTCCCATATATATATATATATATATTAAAATATTAGAATATATTTATATACCAATATTCTAAAATATCATATATTTATTTTGCCTAAAGTAGTTATTTGATTTGGATTCGAGCTTGGGTATTCAAAATACAATCTCGGTTCGCGCTTGCTAAAATTTCAAGATTTTATCCAAACCGAACCTCAAATTTTGGTCAATTGGATTTGACTAAATGCGTATTATTATCAAATCATTAATGCACATTTTGGATCAACCAATTTATCAATGGATGTTCATTTTTTTATCTCCTTACAAATTAAAGCCCTGTGTAGTTTATCTGTTGCTCATTATTGTTATTGTACCAATTGTTGATTGTAGTTAGTGATTGTTAATTATTATTGCTGATTACCGATGATTAGAATGAAATTGTAGTATTTGGTTATATTAATATTTACATGATGCTATTTAAATAATAAAATAACTATTTAATTCATTATATTTTATGAGAGTCTTTTAATTCAAAATATATTATTGGGATATTTTAGTTCAAAAAATACATATTAATAACTTATTCATCACAAAAATAGCTCCAAGCTACATTTTAGATCAACTGTTTGGGTGGCTTTTCAGCAAAAAGTAATCTCTACAAAATATTTACCAAACACTGTTTTTCCTAACTTTTGAAATTAAAATGCAAATTGCACTCCTTAAAAGTTAAACCAAACACTCACCGATTCTCTAGTTCATAGAGTCCTATCACATGAACAGGAGAGTTTAGCGCCAGGTTAACGAAGAAAGACGATCTTCAAATTACTTGGTACCTCTAGCTTTCAACCTCCTCCCTTGTAATACCACACCAAAACAATAATCTTTACCTTGCTATTTTTCCATTTTGTTTGAAAACAAGAGTGATAAAAAGAAGTTGAAATTTCCCACAATGGATGAGGACATTTATGCATAAAGAATAACTGAGATTTTACACATGAAAAAGTTTGATTATAAGATGTGATATTAGCAACTGTCATAAATGTGCAATAGGCATTATATTAAAAACAAATTTGTACTTACTAAACTGTGTAATTAATAATAATAATTAGGGAATTGTTATTCCCACGCCCACAATGCTTTATACACGCGCAAATGAGCCATGTGGAATTATTTTTCCTTCTCATTCGTGCGTGTATGGAGCTATTGTGGGCGTAGGAATAACAATTCCCTAATAATTACAGGTGAACTGCAGATGTTGCTATATAATTATTTAAGATAGTATCTATAATCAACTTTTATATGAAAGTATGATGAAATACTTGTGATCACGAAATAGTGTAGCTTTAGTTAATTTTTGTTAGTAACAAAATCTTGGCGGAGTAAATTGGCAAAACTAAAAACTACGAGAAAATTCAATGTATAAACTAAAACTAAAAAAAAAAGAACACAAAACAAACACACTACAAAAAATTTAATGCATTTATCTCGCTTTTTTTTTTTTTTTTCCTGGAAAGGAACCCATTTTCAACCGTAGATCTTAATAATGGACATCAAGCAAAAGGGTGTTGGACGAAGCAAAAAAATAATGGTGTTGTTGAAACGCTCACAAAATTACAACCATTGTTCATAGAAACATGCTTAAGAAGGCCGATGACTCCACCACTAAATTTAAGTGATGCCAGCTGGAGTTATTGTCTATCATTTATGTGAAGACAATATCATAATCATATTCACGGCGGTCCAAATAACTACATTTCCAATCGCATGTGCTCTTTCCATGCATTCCAACTCGTTTCTACGTATTCTCAAAAACAATAATTACAATATCACTCGATTAAAAGCTAACCTGTTTGATGCAAAACTTTTAATAAAGAAAATTTAGTAAATTTTCACGGCCCAAGTTACAAAATTTCCACTAAATAATTTTAAATCGATTATGTTCCATTGGATGCCAAATTACCTACTCCACAAAACCTAACATTAGAATATACGCTTAATTATATGTAACCTTAAGACCAATATCATACGCAGGTTTATTATATTTGTCAACGAGTAAAGTTGTTGCATTTTATTTAAAAAAGAAAAATAAAAAGAGACATAAATTTTGAATATTATTTTTTAGAAAAAAGATATTTGAATTTTTTGTTCATTTTTTCTTTTCTAAAAATAATTAAGGAGTCATTTTTTTCCCTTTTTCCTTTTATATTTCTAATGATGTATATTTGCATTGCACAGGTTTTAAACATATGTGAATAATCGTTAACATGAATTGAGTAAATACACGGTACATCATAATTGGGTAACTTGAATTTCTAACTGTTAATATAGACGATGCAAGGATCTTCTAGGAAAACTAGATAATTAATATTTATCAAATTTAAATCCTAATTTTATAAAAGTTTGAAATTAACATGAGATACTATTAAATTAAACTAAATAATTAAAAATAATTAGAATAAATAGTGTTGAATTCTTTTATATTTATTTCTTCATACAAAATTTTCAATAATATTAATTCGTCAGATGGAATTCTACTTTACTAAGAAAATCAACAAATCAATTATAAGTTAACATGTAGACGAGTCTACTAAGAAAATCATAATATTAAGTAAACATCACCACATAAGTAAAATTGACGATGTGATAAAAGGAAAATAGGTGAGTTTTCTCTCAGTTTCAACAATATATACTTACAACTAATATTAGTCCACCGTGATGCTCAGTTTTATCATATTTATTAAGAAGTGCATTTTTACAAAAATAGACTTAAATTTTAAGTATGACTTCGAGAAGAAAAAAAGAAATTTGTAAATAGTTTTTTCTTTTTGCCCCTCTAAGAAAATAAAACGAAAAATTTATGAGTAGTTTTTTTTTTTCTTTTTCTAAGAAATTTTTTCCTTATTTATTTTCTTAATTATTTTTATTTTGGTTGCACGGGTTTTAAATGTATTTGAATAGTCTTTAATATTAATTGAGTAAATTGCAATACATGTTAGACTATAATTGAATTTCTAATTACAATTATTACTGTAGATGATACAATATTTTTCTAAAAAATTAAATTTATTAATATGCATAGAATTTAAATCATAATTTTATAAAAATTTGAAATTAATGTCGAATACTATTCAACTAAATTGAATAATTGGAAATAACAAAAATATATAATGTTAATTGTACAACATTTATTTCATTATACAAAATTTTTGATAATGATTAATCAGTTAGATAGAATTTTACTTGATGAAGGTTTTCTTTTTGCACTATATTATTAGTGTTTTAAATAGCCCTCATAATTAATGGATTAAGGAGTTAGCACGCTTGAGTTAATACGAAAGTTTTCTAATATTTTTACAACTTAGCAATGGATGATCTAATTAATATGAGAGTCTCCAATAAAAAATTATTAATAATGATATTTTTTAATATAAATTGTTTTGTTGGGTCGACAATTATGAAGACTTTAAAGAAACATTATAAATATAATTAAATTTATGTACATATTGGTAATCTCTTGTATATGAGACTCTTTATTTTATAAAATTGAAATGCGATCTTTTATATTTTCCTGGATTTTTCAGAAAAATATTATTTTAATAATTTTAATTTGTGTCTTTCTAATCTCAAATGAATGCCTTACATATTTTTAAAATTCTGAGTACGATAAATGTTAACAACTTCATTCACTTTAAAAGAAAGATATGAATAAATTTGTGTAGAATATTATGTATCACACAAATTAGATTTAATTATAAATAATTATCTAACTTCATTTGCATATTTAAATTCAAATCTAATGAATTTGATAAACTAATTTGTTGGAGGAACAATAAAAAATAAAGATATATAATAACTCTAGCAGTTTATATAGATCAAAGTCTTTTAAGCCAATCAATCAGTAATTTCATATTTTTAGGGAGGATAAAAAAGAGCTACCCATAAAACTTTTAGTGCAACATCTAGAAAATTCTCATGGCAAAAAGTTTAAGACACAGTGTAAATTGATGGGAAAATAGACGAGAAATTAACAAGAGAGCCACTACATCTTACATGCTATGTGGTGCTCGTGTGGATTCATTCTATTCGTGCAATTAAGTATTTGTATCTTATAAAGACGTATCAGTGAACGTGTTGCACAATTAAACATTTTATTTATTCCTACACAGCATGACGATGACCTAATTTTATAACTTGCCATTTGTTTTTCATTCATTTTTACCAAGATTTGAATCTCTCATTTCTAGCATAACCAATTTAGATTCTATTGAAACTTTTTAGTTCCGTATTCGACTTCTAATAACTTTGTTCTCATTTTCTAGCCTTTCAACCTTTCTTAATTGTTAAAAAAAAAAAGATTATAATCATGATATAGGATTAATAGTCTAGAATTAAAAATCACAAGATAAAATTATGAGAATTTAAATTAACTTATAAAATATTGCGAGTAAACGTTTTTACTCAAAAGGGAACAAAGTCCTTTTTTTTTTTAAATAGAGTAAATAAAACACACACAATACTCACAAATGTTGGGGAATTTTTAAAATATAAAAGTTCCACACATTTGATGATAGTAATTCTGCAACACTACAAAAATTATTCTTGAAGGCTTAATTTCAGTAGTGCAAACTGTAATTAAGTGTTGTTTCATTTTATCCTGTGAGAGAATTCGCTATAACCTACTTGCACCGATATGAGGGCGAATTTTATCTTAAGGAAAGTGGCATTTTTACACGACTTGAATCAATTCTTTCATTTTCAATCTCACCCTCTTTCATGTTCTAACAACAAAACTAAATATGTTCAAGAAACATGCATTATATTGACCAATCAACGTGGAAGTAATTGTAGATTCTTTAGTCAATTTTGCTCAAAAAATTGATAGATTCTTTCGTCAACACTTTCATCCCATGCACGAAATTTGTTAACAAAATGGGATAAATCATTGACATAATAACAACTTAGTTTGCAAAACAAGAATTTTGGTTCCATGGCCATAATTGAAGAAAGTTTGACTCAACAGTTTGCAAAAAAAGTTCAATTTTCTTTGTGTACACGCAAAGAATGTGGGAACAACAGGTGCAAGCAATAATACTTTTTTTTTTGGTTGAAAAAAATTTAAAAAAAAAACACAGAGTGGTACCCAAAATCCCGTTAAAACACTATATTTATCGGAGAAACAAATTCTGTACGTGTAAATTTAATCACATTAAACATCTTGATAAAAAAGTTTGAATCCAAAATTTGTGACATGATAACAGATGACCTCTAACTACGCCACTGTCGTCATGCAATGATACTAGTTGGGCCCCAAGCCATTGAAATAATTCAACTACTTAATATGGCGCGATGCCGCACCGAATCATTTTAGACCACATGATAATCTGGTCATGCAAGCCGTTCTGGTAGCCTTATACACTACCGGCAACTGCCTAGTAGTTGCCTCCCGTCCTTTTATCCTCTGACGTGCCCATTTTAATTGGTTTCTATGATTTTTTTTACCAAAAAAAAATATCCACAAATATGTTTGAAATTACTTGTTATTATCTTAATTTAACTATTTTTTTATGAGCAGGCTCTCCACTCAATTACTGTTGAACCTGAGTGATTAGTAATTTTCAACCCTCGTGATTGGTAGTTTGCAATTATGAACATGTAATTCAAGATTAAAAATTGACAATATTGATGACTGATATAATAATAATCTTTAATAAAATGAAGTTAATTTTCTCTTTTTTTTTTTTTTTATAGAATGACTGCATGGACATAAGATTTCATGGATGCAAATAAATACAAAATAATTTTATACAACATATAAAATATTTTATACTACACTAAGAATCTTTTATATAATATATAAGAGAATTCAACGATTCTATATTATATTACTATACATATTCATGTTGTACAAATATTTTATATGTAATATAAAAGTATTGTGCATCTATTTGTATCTGAGAGAATAAATCTGTCTAAACTTTTACCTTTTCATAAGCTTGATGTAAATAGTTTTTCTTTGAGATGAATTCTGTCTGGGACACCACTTGACAGAAAATTTTTAAAAAATTAATTGATAACTTTTTTCACATTTCAACATCTAAGATGAAGCATTTCTTGGACACAAACAAAAATGTATATAGTCATACTTGAGCCAAAAAATTCTATTATAATTAATTTTTGAATCTCATCAGCGGTGGATCTAAGAATTGGAGTGGTGAGGCAAATAAGTATTAAAATTTGTTATTTCAACTTGTTGTAAAGCGTAAATTTCGAGTCTAAAATAATTAAACTCGAAAATACAAAAATAAATTACAAATAAAAATTGTAAAAGAAAAGAAAATTTACGTGGGGTCGATCTCCGTAGATCCTCCGTTAGTGTTCCTTTTTTGACTCCGTCAAGGGCTGCACGAACTTGATCTTAACAGAAATAAATTCCACAACTTTTTTTTGAACTGGGTAGACTGAAACTGGATCTGATTTGGACGTTGAGACTACGGTTAAGGACCGCAGAGACTAGATCTGAGCTGATTTAACTTAATTTCACCGAGGGTCGAAGGGACTTGTTCTCGGATGAGTTGCCTGGATTTTGCTGAGGGCCGTATGAGGCTTAATCCCAGCCGGATTTGTAATATTTTGATTTTTTTTTTTTTACTATCTCTCTTTTTTTTTTCTTTTTTTTTTTCTGCCTACTTTGCGCTTGCTTCGCTGCTGGCTTCTCTTTTTTCTTCTTCTGCTTCTCTTCATTTCATTCAATTGGGGAGGCCAATTTATAGGCCTCCCCCATGCTTGCCTGCCACCAACCAAATGGTTGGTGGCATTAATTAGGTTGGCAGCTGCCAACCTTCAAGGTTGGCGGCTGCCAACCATATAATATTTTTTTTTTTTCGATTAGTTTACAAATGCCCCCACTTCAAGGGTCAGTAAGAAAGATTTTTTACAAAGATAATTCGAACCGAGTCTTGAAGTCCAGTTTGAAATTTGGAAAGTCCTGATGAACATTGAATCTTGGAGTCTTCTATCTTTGACAATGCCTGCTGTTGTTGGATCGCAATAGGAATCCGATACGATCTTGAGAAAGTTAGCAACCCAGCCAATATAAAAATTGACATTCTAGCTCCAGGTGCATTCGAGCTTCTATAGCAAGAAAAGGCTGGCAAAGGTTCTTTGAAGTTCCAAAGCTCTGGTGAGGATGATCCGGTAGGCAAAGAACTTGAACCTCCCCAAGAGGAAGGCCCAGGACCTTGGAACTTCAAGACCGGTACACAGAGAGACTAACTGTAGTGATGATTCCTAAGTCTGCTTCGACGTAAGGAGAGTAGTTGGAACTTCCCCGTACATCGCCGCATCCAAAGGAAGATTAGGATAATTGCAGCGTCTCATCCCTCTGTAGTAGATGTGAACTAAGGAGAGTAGTTGGAACTCCATGACACCGATGGCGTTAGGGATCCCTCGAGGAAGACTACTCCTTCTTTTCTTAGCTCGTGCGCCTCCAACTTCTTGATCGAAGAACTTCCTGAGACAAGTGCAGAGACTAGCCATTTTCTTTTGAGAAAGAAGAGCTGAGGGGTGAGTATTATAACTCGGAAATGCAAGATATATATATACATGCGATAAAGTTTTTTTTTTTTTTTTTTGAAAAGTCAAAAACAAGGTACGCAGATTCGAGTAGGGTCATCCACGTCCCTTTCCTGCATAACAGACAAAAGAGGCAGCAGCTGACGCGTGTTACGAAAGTCGTTACCGTGTGCTGCAGAAGTCGTTGCCGTGTGCTGCAGAAGTCGTTACCGTGTGCTGCCAAAGTCGTTGCACCTTATCTTGTCGGCCGTCCTAGCGGGGCCCGAGGTGCAACTCCAAGTCAAGCTCGACCTCGTCTGGTGGGCCGATGATGTTGACGTCGACGTCGACGTCGCTTTCCAGCTGGTTGATGCTGTCGAAATATTCTGGAAAGAGAGGCAAAGTTTCGCCGGAATAACTCCTTTCTGCTAGAAAAGTTCCTCCTAGACTTAAGTATCTAGGAGGGATGAACCCTTGGCTGACTCCGTAAGACCACCAGGACCAGCATGCATGCTCCCATGGGCTACGGCTTTGATGAACATACCGTGGAGAGACCATTGCAGTGGAAGAACTCGGACCTGCTTCATTTGAAGGCGAAGCTGTACCAGTGGGATTTACTATGGGAACGACAGACTGTTCTTTGGAAAAAGCAGTTCTCAGTGCTGGTTTCTTCCTGCTTCTCCGATTCTGGAACCAATAAAACACATTTTTTCCTTCGATTGCCCCGAGCGGGCGCAATCGTGAGACAAGTTGGTAAATTTGAGATGCACTAGGAATAATACCTCCATTGTTGTGGAAGACTTCCTCCAAAATTTCCAGTTGTGCCATGGTCGGTTGCCACCTTGTGCGGGGTGATCTTTCTTCTCCCTTGTCTTGAGGTTCAACTGGTTTCATCTTTCTTGTGGCAGAGGGGCAAAGGTCTTGGTATGTGGTGAAGATCGGTTGAGACTGATGCTGAGTTTCAGACTCAAACCCTCCGTTGCTTTTATATTTTTGGGCTGTTCACAGTTTATACTCATGCGGGCCAGGAGTTGGATTGGATTTTGAACTTGGGTTCTGGACTGGATTTTTGGACTTGGGTCGAGTGTTTGGTTTTGGATTTGAATTTTTGGATTTGGGTCGAGTGTTTGGGTTTTGACTCTGAATTGGGCTTAAGTGTTTGGGTTTGGACTTTCGCTTGGTCTTTCAGATCGGGACTTCACAAATTTTTTTTTTTATTTTTTCTATTTTATTTTTTTATTTTTCTTTTTTTTTTATTTTTTGATTTTTTTATTTCTTTTTTCTTTTTTTTATTTTTTGATTTTTTTTCTCTTTTTAAACATATTTACACATAATACTGTTTCAGAGATTTACCATTGATCGGGCCGATTCGGACGCCTTCTTGGTCTGACAGCATGTAAGCGTTGTGAGTGTAGGCCTCCTACACTAAGTATGGCCCGTCCCATTTGGAAGTAAGCTTGTCACCAGGCCGATGCTTCATGTTGATGGGTCGTCGCACTGCAAGAACAAGGTCTCCAACTTGAAAAGATCGAGGGCGGACCCTGCGGTTGAACGTGTTGGTGAGCCGAGCTTGGTAGCACTCAAGTTGCTGTTGTGCTTCGAGCCTTCTTTCATCGAGAGCTTCTAACTCATCCAGACGTAGGCGAGCATTCTCCTCCTGTGTGAGTCCTTCCAGAACAGCCATGCGCAGGGATGGAATCTGTGTTTCCAACGGCAGTATTGCTTCGACACCGTAGACAAGTGAGTATGGCGTCGCCTGTGTTGGAGTCCGGTAAGTTGTACGATACGCCCATAATGCCTCCAGAATTCTGTCATGCCAATCTCTTTTGGATTTAGAGACTACCTTCCGCAGCAGGTTGCATAAGGTTTTGTTGAATGCTTCAGCCAAGCCATTTGCCGGGGCATTGTACATGGATGACTTGTACTGCTTGAACTTGAACTTCTCGCAGAGTTTGTCAATCAAGCTGTTGTAGAACTGCTTACCATTATCAGTGATGATGAATCGAGGGACTCCGTAGCGATAGATCAGCTGAGTCCGGATGAAATTGGCAACATGCTCCTTCTTTACCTCTCTAAGTGGAATGGCTTCAGCCCATTTTGAGAAGTAGTCGGTTGCTGCGAGGATGTACAGGTGACCCAGGGATGACTTTGGCAAGGGCCCCACTAAGTCGAGACCCCAAGCTTCAAAGGGCCAGGATGAGACAGTTGGATGCAGTGGCTCCGGTGGTTGATGTATGTAATTGGCATGAAATTGACAAGCTTGACAAGTTTTAGCAAACTCAATGGAATCACGTACCATGGTTGGCCAGTAGTATCCCAGCCTTCTGAGCTGGAAGTGCAACTTAGGCCCTGATTGATGTCCGCCACAAACACCTGAATGTGCTTCAGTGAGAGCTTGTTTTGCCTCTTCATCGGCTAGGCAGCGAAGTAGAACTCCATCAAAAGACCTTCGATACAGAGCATCCTTGAGATATATGAAGCGGGGAGCTTGTCGTTGAATTTCTGTCTTATGACGACGATCTTCAGGCAGCTTCCCGTGCTGTAGATAGTCAATGATTGGTTGGCGCCTGTTGGAAAATTCACACCCCATGCATACATTATAAAATTGTTACTAAGTGTGAATTCATGTTTTGATGATGAGTGTTTTGATAATGAGCTATGAACCAATCTAACATAAGTACGAGTGAATTTCATTTGTATGTTCTTCAAGTATACAATTCAGGTTCAAGAAGTCCAAAGAGGTACACATATGCCATCTTACAAGTGCATGGAAGTGCATGGAAGATAAATATCACATTGGGTCTTATTAAGCTACTATCTTATAAAGACAGCATAAGAGCAAATCTGTTTGGACAGATTTCAGGTACTAAACTCACTCACTTGAGATATATTTTGGGCCTAAAATATATATATTTTGGCAGGACTATAAGTCTAGTTTCAAATGAGTTTGGTCGTGCAATTTTTGGAGCCCTAGAGAAAAACGTATGAATTTTATACCAAGAGGGTGCAAGCTGTCAGGAACTTTCAGTGCACATGGAGTGAATTGCAACGGCTGCCTAGAAGAGCACACGACGAATTTGAATGTGAAATTTTGTGTGTAGATTCTTTGTTCTGTCTATTAATCAATTCAAAAAGAATCACATCAAAATTCAAAGCCATCTGCAAGATATTACCGTTCTACTAAACGTGTGCAGACTGTCTAACGGAACTTTAACGTCTGTATTCAAACATTTATTTGACTATGCTATACTCATTTAAAAATAGTCAAATTTGGTGGGTAGAGAGATCTGACAGTATAATAAATAAAAAAAAAAAGGAATCGCAATTTTTCAAGCTGTCTGTATCAAGTTATAGCCGTTCAACCAGAAGGTGTCAAACAAGAGAATCAATGCAAAGCTGTCAAGAGGGAAACAACAAGGTATGCATGTGCAACTCATGGCAACGGCTCTAATATGCTGCTAACCTATCTTGCAGCTATTTAAACATCACTTGAAGATGTTTTACTTGTGAAGAAAGTTATATTCAACCACTGTACAATCTCTCTGAAGGCAAAAAGGCTTTCTTTACTCTAAGTGCTTTTATTGTAAAACTAGCATTCAAGCTAGTAAGTTTCATTTGTATTGTAATACATTGTGAGAATAGGTGAGAGCTCTCAAGTGGGACTTGTGAGGATCATCTTGTAAGGAGTTAGGGTTGAACTCCAAGAAGGAAAACCTAAAAGAAAAGGGAAAGTGGTGTTGGCAAGTGGGACTTGTGCAACAAGCGTTTTGAAGGCGGATACAAGGGTGTTTGCGGAGTCTTCTTGTAAACTGTACGGTGGTGATTGGTGCGCCCAAAGGCACCCCATAGTTGAACTCTCAAGAATCTCCAAGAGAGGGATTGTTGAGAAGACCAAGGACGTAGCCATTTGGTGAACCTTGTAAAAATCGGTATTGTATTTCTTTCAATCTTTTGTCTACATTCATTTGCAAAAATTTTTATTTGAGGATTTCATTGGTAAAGCCTATTCACCCCCCCTCTAGGCTTCACCCAAGGGACCAACATTTGGTATCAGAGCTTAACCTCACTTGTAAGGCTTAACATCCTTGAGGGATCCCCATGGAATCCTCAATTAATGAAAAGAAGAGACCTTTCTTTGATGGTAGTGATTTTCAATACTATAAAGATCATATGGAAAGTTATCTTAAATTTAAGGGGATGAAAGTATGGCAAAGTGTAGAAGAGGGACCATATGTGCCTAAGGAAGAAGTTGTTGATGATAAGGGAGTAAAAACCTTGAGAGTAAAACCAATAGGAAAATGGGATGAAGAGGACTATAAGAAAAACCAAATAGATGAAATAGCATATTATTATTTGAAAACGTCCATAGCTAGAAGTGAATATAACACCATCAAACATTGTAAAAATGCTAAGGAAATTTGGAATACATTGTGTCTCTCAAATGAAGGGACATTAAAAGTTAGGAAAGTTAAACTTGGCATGCTTATGAAAGACTTTGAACTTTTCACTATGAGACCAAATGAATCGGTTAAAAGTGTGTATGATAGACTCATGATTATTGCTAATGGACTAACCGATCTTGGCAAAGTGTTTGGAAAGGGTGAACTTGTGCAGAAATTAATGAATTCGATGAATGAGGAATACGAAATGAAGATTAATGCCATTGAAGAAACTCACAACGTGGAGGAGCTAACCATGGAAGAGTTACTTGGGTCCTTGATAACTCATGAGATCAAACTCAAAAGGAGAAGTGCATTACCACAAGTAGAACCATCCTCAAAAAAAGTAGCACTCATGGCCCTAGATAATGACAATGAAAGTGACAATGAGGTAATGGATCTTCCCTCTTATGAAGAACTTAGAGAAGCTTTTGATGATTTATTGATCACTTTTAAAAGGAAATGTAAACAATATAAAGAGCAAAAGAAAGCATGTGAAAAACTTTTGTTAGAGAAAGATGAAATTGTATTGGAAAATAGTCTTTTAAAAGAAAAACTTGAAAAGGCTAAATTAGATCATAAATCAACTTGTAGTGAGTTAAATTTTGTTAAACAAGAGCTTGCAATATCTAAAGAGGCTCCTAACATCAAAGACAATTTACATCATGTTTTGGAAAAAGAAGTTGAGGACCTTAAAGAAAAGAATCTAAATTTAGAAAAGTCTTTTTCAAAATTCACATTAGGTAGCAATAAGTTAGATGAGATGTTATCTTGTCAAAAGAAATTTTTTAACAAATCCGGTTTGGGATACCTCACTAAAAACAAGACTAATCTCATAAAAGAGAAGAAAAATGTTGTATCATGTTTTTATTGTCATAAAAAGGGACACAAATTTCATGATTGTAGACTTAGAAGACCTAGTGATCCCAACAAGTCCTACATTAAAGATTATGTGTCATCTTCTAAAGTTTGGACAAAGCCTAATAAATTCAAACAAGTGTGGATGGTTAAAGATTCATTGAAGAAGAATGATTGTTGTAACATTGAAGGACCCAAAAAGATATGGGTACCAAAATATTCTACATCTTGTTTTGTAGGTGGAAAAGTGCTTGAAGGCAACATATTTTAAAGAAGATGCCATTTGGTACCTTGATAGTGGATGTGCAAGGCATATGACCGGAGAAGTATCATTTTTCTCCACACTAAAAAGCAAGGATGGAAGATGTGTCACATTTGGAGACAATGGAAAAGGCAAAATCATTGGAGTAGGCACTATAGGTAACAATGTATCGAGTTTTATTGAGGATGTTGCTTTGGTAAGTGGTTTAAAGCACAACTTAATTAGCATTAGCCAAATGTGTGATAAAGGTTTTAAGATATTATTCAAACCCATGACTTGTGAATTATATGATCCCCATACTAAAGCATTGAGATTTGTAGGAAAAAGAATAAGTTGTGTAATGCATGTGCTTGTTAAGACCCTAAGGTTTCGTTTTTTTTTTGGTTTTGATTATTGCTAAACACTGAGAGTTACTAATATGTTTATTTAAGCGTGTAGTTAAATGATTTAATCAAATAAACATCAATTGAAATGGAAGCAATGCTAGCATAAGGCAACTATTGATATTGGTCACATTCAGTGTAAGTACTATCCAGTATGGTCAACTTTAAAAGGCTCGTTTGCTCACATGGAGATGAACTAGATAATGTGCTATATACGGTTAGAAAGATAATTCTGTCTAGTTTCTGAATTCGCAAGAATCATCTCAATTGGATATTTGTGGAGGAAGTTATAGTCTATGAACTGAAAGGTGCTCAATCTGTCAAGGCAGACAGGATCAGTCCACTTTAAGAGATGATTGCAACAAAATGGGAAGGAAATAGCTGTTGAGTTCTATATTCATACAAATATAATTCTGTCTAGTTTCTAAATTGACCAGATTCACGCAAATTGGAGTTCTGTAGAAGGAGATATTGCCAAAATACTAAAGGATGTACAGCCTGTCCCGTCCAGCAGGATCAGTCAACGTCCAGAAGACACTACGGCCAGCTGGAGTGGAATCAGACCATGATCTATACATGTATGAAAAGCTCTATGAGTCTACTTTCAAATGGAAGAAACAGGATATGATTTGGAGTTATACAGGTAGACTTATGATTGATTCTTTAAGAAGTGCTAGAGCTGTCCAATTGAGAAAGGAAACAAGCTTAAATTGGGTCTGTGTGATGCATGCTTAGATTAAAACAAATACATACTTCATTTTCAGGGAAAGATCCCAAGAACAACGTCTCACACACTTTCACAAGGTTTTACATTTTTTCCCACGTCTTTATCTCAGTAGTACATGCAGACTTACCAAAATTGATAAGTACACAATTACAAGACAAATAACACCAACCACTTATTCATACATATTAGAGTACACCAACCATGACTCATCCATGTACTATGCACTATAAGACAACATCCCTGTGCATACATACATTCCAGTAAAGCTTTGTATGTTGGAATCCATATTCCAACGCCAGAAAATGTCTTCAGATCTTACCCCTGTCAGTCGCTCCTAGGGGGCCTAAGGCGTAGCTCTAGATCCATAAAGCCCTCATTGTTCGGCAGGTTGGCAATATCAATAGTACCAGCATTTTCTTGTTGATTGAGATCGCCTAGATGAACAGGAAAGAGACTGAGTGTTTCTCTTTCTCCCTCACGAGAAGAGTTGACCGATCTGCTTCTCACTGGAGTAATGCTTCCTACTAAGTGAAAATATTCATGGGAATTTGATCTCTGACCCACATCAAAGATTTCAAATGATAAATGGGAAATACCTGGTGGCTGGCGATGCTGATTGGGATTTCCTTGAGAAACAATTGTTGTGTTGGTGGAATGAATAACAGGAGGTGCTCTGCCTATTCTCACACTGCGCCTTCGGTTCTGGATCCAGAGTCTAATGTTACTTGGCTGAATTGAACCATATGGTCTCAACAATGAGACAAGTTGAGTAAGTTGGCTTGATGTCGGACGAGCTTCTTCAATGCCATGAAAAATATTTTCCAAGATTTGTAATTGCTCCGGCACCGGTCTCCATCTGGAATTGGAAGAGTCTCCAGTTTCCAGGTTCTGATGGCTTGATGGTGGTCTCATTTTGTTGAACAGAAAGGTGAGTGAAAATTTTGAGACTCTGGATGATGAAGAGAAATTGAGATAATGCATATCTCCATTTATGTCTGACGATCCGCAATTTACGCCTGACTGTCAGCGGTAATAATTGCCTGGCTGTCCTCAACTTTCGCTTAACTGTCAGAAACTTGCGTCTGACTGTCTGCGATTTACGTCTGACTGTGCGGCACGTCAACAACTTTTCTGATTGTGTGCCATGACAGCAACTTTTTTTGACTAGGTATGCCATGTCAGCTTCCACGTAAGCAATTGACTACTGAGATAGACTTCCACGTAAGCAATTTGACTGCGGTAATATTTTTGACCTACTCATGAACTATTATTGAAGGTAATGATCTACATTGTATTTTTTGGTAACATAGTGACCAAATTTTGAATAAAGACCTTTTGATAGATCATTTTTTTAAGAAGAAAATTGGGCATGTCACACCCCATGCATTAGCATAGGCTTGATTGTCTTCATTTCCTTAATTTAATGATTGTATTTGAACTCTACAAGGCCTGCATTTCAAAGTTACTATAACTTATATGCTAAATTGTAAATGTGAACTTGTAATACATGCATACATTAAGGGGGAGTCTTAATCTCTTAACCTAGTTAGCATTCACATTTTTTGTTTCAACCATTTTTATTGATGACAAAAAGGGGGAGAAAATTAAGAGCGTGTCATCAAGAAAGAGCATTTCTAGAGGAAGCTTAGATTAAGGGGGAGCATCTATTTTAAAGGTTTTTTCATCATCAAAAAGGGGGAGATTGTTGGAAAATTCACACCCCATGCATACATTATAAAATTGTTACTAAGTGTGAATTCATGTTTTGATGATGAGTGTTTTGATAATGAGCTATGAACCAATCTAACATAAGTACGAGTGAATTTCATTTGTATATTCTTCAAGTATACAATTCAGGTTCAAGAAGTCCAAAGAGGTACACATATGCCATCTTACACGTGCATGGAAGTGCATGGAAGATAAATATCACATTGGGTCTTATTAAGCTACTATCTTATAAAGACAGCATAAGAGCAAATCTGTTTGGACAGATTTCAGGTACTAAACTCACTCACTTGAGATATATTTTGGGCCTAAAATATATATATTTTGGCAGGACTATAAGTCTAGTTTCAAATGAGTTTGGTCGTGTAATTTTTGGAGCCCTAGAGAAAAACGTATGAATTTTATACCAAGAGGGTGCAAGCTGTCAGGAACTTTCAGTGCACATGGAGTGAATTGCAACGGCTGCCTAGAAGAGCACACGACGAATTTGAATGTGAAATTTTGTGTGTAGATTCTTTGTTCTGTCTATTAATCAATGCAAAAAGAATCACATCAAAATTCAAAGCCATCTGCAAGATATTACCGTTCTACTAAACGTGTACAGACTGTCTAACGGAACTTTAACGTCTGTATTCAAACATTTATTTGACTATGCTATACTCATTTAAAAATAGTCAAATTTGGTGGGTAGAGAGATCTGACAGTATAATAAATAAAAAAAAAGGAATCGCAATTTTTCAAGCTGTCTGTATCAAGTTATAGCCGTTCAACCAGAAGGTGTCAAACAAGAGAATCAATGCAAAGCTGTCAAGAGGGAAACAACAAGGTATGCATGTGCAACTCATGGCAACGGCTCTAATATGCTGCTAACCTATCTTGCAGCTATTTAAACATCACTTGAAGATGTTTTACTTGTGAAGAAAGTTATATTCAACCACTGTACAATCTCTCTCAAGGCAAAAAGGCTTTCTTTACTCTAAGTGCTTTTATTGTAAAACTAGCATTCAAGCTAGTAAGTTTCATTTGTATTGTAATACATTGTGAGAATAGGTGAGAGCTCTCAAGTGGGACTTGTGAGGATCATCTTGTAAGGAGTTAGGGTTGAACTCCAAGAAGGAAAACCTAAAAGAAAAGGGAAAGTGGTGTTGGCAAGTGGGACTTGTGCAACAAGCGTTTTGAAGGCGGACGCAAGGGTGTTTGCGGAGTCTTCTTGTAAACTGTACGGTGGTGATTGGTGCGCCCAAAGGCACCCCATAGTTGAACTCTCAAGAATCTCCAAGAGAGGGATTGTTGAGAAGACCAAGGACGTAGCCATTTGGTGAACCTTGTAAAAATCGGTATTGTATTTCTTTCAATCTTTTGTCTACATTCATTTGCAAAAATTTTTATTTGAGGATTTCATTGGTAAAGCCTATTCACCCCCCCTCTAGGCTTCACCCAAGGGACCAACAGCGCCAATCTTCGTCCTCCGCGAGACGTATAGATACAGCGTTGGCTGCTGTAGTTTCTTCATCATCCTTTTGTGGCACTATCCATTTCTGACATACAGCAACAACTGTAGCCTGGATTTCTGACTTTGCAAGAGAAGTAGCCAGGTTAGCCAACGCGTCTGCCTGAGTGTTTTCTCGTCGAGACACATGCTCCAAGGTGATGCTTTCAAATTCATCCATTAGCTGTCGAGCACGTTGATGGTAAGGTGCAAGGTCCTCTTTCTTCACGTCATACAACCCTGTAAGTTGGTTGATGACGAGTTGGGAATCTCCATGGACTTCTATAGTTGGAATCTTCATATCGACAGCCATTGGAATCTTCATATACTTTGTAGCAGTATATACCTTTTGGGGTGCGGAATGCTGTCAAATCCTCGTCTTCTGGTGCCATTCTGATTTGGTTATAGCCTGAAGAACCATCCATGAAAGACAATGCTTCGTGACCCGTTGTTGCATCGACTGTGATCTCCGTTATGGGCAATGGAAAGTCATCTTTCGGACAGGCTCTGTTAAGATCTCGAAAATCAACACATACCCTCAACTGTCCATTCTTCTTTCTTACCGGGACAATCTTGGCAATCCACGTTGGGTAAGTGACCTCTCGAATGAAGCCAGCATTGATCAGCTTGTTAACCTCATCCTCGATTTGTGGAATGAGTTCCGGGCGGAACCGTCGTTGTGGCTGCTTGACAGAACGAACACCCTTCTTTACTGCTAGACGATGCACCGCAATTTTTGGGTCAAGTCCAGGCATTTCTTTGTAACTCCATGCGAACACATCCCTGTATTGACTTAATACCTGAACATATTCTTGCTCTTCTTCTGCAGTAAGTAAAGCACTTACAAATGTAGGTCGGGGATCTTCCGGAGAGCCAAGATTGACCTCCTTGAGTTCATCAACAGTTGCTTGGCCACCATCTTCAAGTTCCGGGGGAGCCTCCTTCACTTCACCATCTGATGAGTCAGACTCAGCCTCCTCGCTGATTGTGACATGAAATGTAGAGCCTCTGACTTCACCTTCTTTGTTTGATGGGATAAGCCTGTCTTGTCTGGTTGTGGTGGTGATGGCACGTGCATCAGCTGCTCGGCTTCGGCTCTTTAGCGTGATCTGCACAGGTGACTTCTCCTGATAGCCTAAGCCAGATCGAGACTGTGATAATTGAGAAGTAGCGCCATGTGTGGATGGCAGCGTACCCATTGTGCTCGGGTTTGAGAAGTCATAGCCCGCCTTTGCCAAAAGCTTGTATGCATTAGGATCAAATCCTTCATGTGTTCTTCTTTCTGGAAGTGAGCCACCTTCGACTGCCTCCGTGTGTGGTTTGACGAAGCCTTTTAATGGTTTTGAGGACAAAACCGGCTCAATCTTTGGTATCGGCAGAGTGTAAGTCTCTTTCAGGTTGTGCAGTTCCTTTGTTTTGGGTTGGCTATGTCCTTGCTCTTGTTTAGGATCAATACAATAAGAGAAAGGGAGTTGACCTTCTGAGCATCGTGACTTCGGCACATAGCGTAGGACTGGAGTGGAGCTTGAAGATGCAACATCCTTCGGACAGAATTCAGCAGGCTGCGGCAGCTTTTCATTTGTCAGAGTCTGAGGTTGAGCATTGGCAGGTTCTTCGACAGGTTTTTTCTTTTTGTGGATGCCCCCAGTCCAAGTAGCTTTTGATGGAATGATCTCCGGATTGTCTGTGTCGGTGTAGAAGACTGCATCTGCCAAATGTGATTCAGCATCATCGAACGGCTTTAAGTCAACATTGACCTTTTGAACACCACTATTGTAGTACTTGAAGCACTGATACAGGCTTGAGAGCACAACTCCATTTCCATGAATCCACGGTCATCCTAGCAACATCTTATATGTGGTACGTGCATCAATCACGTGAAATAGAGTGCTAGAAGTGAGATTACCGATAGTTAGCTCCAAACGAATCATCCCAATTGCTTTCTGCCCTCCTTGATTAAAGCCATGAATCATCAAGCGACTGTCTGATAATTCATCAATGCAGATGCCGAGCTCCTTTATGGTGGATTTTGGGATAATATTGACTGCCGAACCATCGTCGATCAGAATACGCCGGACCTTCTGCTCTCTCACATAGCCTGATACATACAGTGGCCGATTGTGGGGTTTGGACCCCAGCAGGAGATCCTCATCTGAAAATGAGATAGCAGAGTAACATCCGACGTGATTTTGGGTCACCTGCTGCTCCGCTGAGTTAGAATCATGTGATGGCTGTGATTCAGCCGAGGTCTGGAGAGTATTGCTGACTTGATTTTGCCATACTTCTGTTGATTGCAGAGCTATAAACAGCTGAGGGTTAGCGAGAAGGGTTTGGAGAGCTTCATATACCTTCTCCGTTGTCGACTTTTTGTTGTCGAGCGGCTCCTCCTTATGGTGTGTCACCTCTTCTGATGGTTTTGAAGTGATGGTGGTTTGGTTTGCAGAAGTTATGCCTTCTTGGTCCAGAATGATTTTATTCTGGCTTTTGAGTTTCATGATTAGCTCCTTCAGGACGAAACACTTCTCAGTTGGATGACTTACTATCCGGTGATATTTGCAGAATCTTGGATCGCTGACTCGATCCTTTTCATTCGGCCGCTTGCACTCTGGGAGTTCGATTAGCTTCGCCTCCAAGAGTTGTTCAAGAATGTCGGGGACGTCTGAGTCGGGGAATGGATACTGCTTTTGCTCCAACTCTCGCAATGTCACCTTCCGCCTTTCCTGTTGTTTTGGCTGAGTTATTTGGGTTGGAGGATTTACCTTAGCTTTGGCGCCCACTTTTACTGGTGCGGTTTCAACAGTCATCACTTCTTTTTCTTTTCCGGAGCTGTTGGGTTTCTTAATCTCCCTTCTGCCCCCTTGCTGGTCCAACTGGATGGGAACCGTGCCTCCAGAAGTCTGGATGCTTATCTACATATCATGTGCGCGGGTCGCTAGTTCTTCGAAGGTTCGGGGTTTGACACCCTGCAGGATGTATAACAGCTCCCAATGCATTCCTTGGATGCACATCTCCACGGCAGAAGTCTCCGTCAGACGATCTTTGCAGTCCAAGCTGAGGGCACGCCATCTATTGATGTATTCGACAACGGGCTCTCCTTTTCTTTGTTTGGTGCTGGTAAGCTCCATCATACTTACCGTCCTTCGAGTGCTGAAAAATCTGTTAAGGAACTCTCGTTGTAACTGTTCCCAACTATCGATCGATTCTGGTTCAAGATTTATGAACCATGTGAAAGCGGTCTCCCTGAGTGAACGAACAAACTGCTTCACCAAGAGATCTCCGTAAGTCCCTGCGTTGTTGCAGGTTTCAACGAAGTGGGCGATGTGCTGTTTGGGATCGCCTCATCCGTCGAATTGTTGAAATTTGGGCGGCTGGTAGCCCAAGGCATTTTGAGACTTTCGATTCGTCTGGTGTACGGTTTGACGTACATCTGCGATCTTTGGAAGGATGTAGCTTGTTGCAGTCGGATCGTATTGGCTATCATTTCCTGCAATTGTTGAACAGATAGCGAAGCTACAGAATTTGTGGGTGGCAGCTGTGTAGAACTGTCTGGTCGCTTTTCTGCAGTGAAGACGTCGGCTGGTGTGGCTTCTGGAGTGAAACCGGGTGGATATGGTTGCTCCTCGCGAATTTCAGGATCAACTTGGATCGGGGCCTTTCCTTTGAGAGCGGCGATCTGTTGATCTTTTTCCTCCACGACTCTGATCAGCTGCAAAATTTTGTTCTCCAATTCTGAAATCCTTTCCTCTGTGCTGGTTGTGTTGGTCATCATGACGGCAACAGATGAGGCTCCGGGAAAGACTGGGGGAGAAAACTCTTCTGATTCTTCTGTGTGAGTCGGATTTTGTTGAGCAGGCTTCGTCGTGTTGCCCCCAACTTCGATCGGGGTGGGTGATCGACTCCTCCATGCGGCAAGAGAGTCAGGGGAGAGATCCTGTTGTGCGAGCTGTGGACTCTCCATTTCGATATTTTTTTTGGGTTTGGACGGCAAGAAATTGTGTCCGTCCCCGGGTTTCTGGACCTGCGTACCCAGGTAGAGTAGTTGATGCAGGCAGTGGAGCCGTTGCCTTCTTTTTTGTGGCAGCAGTTGTACTCCTTTTCGGTGCCATTTGATGTGTTGAACACCTGTAAAATTTTTTTTTTTTACTTTTTGCTTTTACTTTTTTTTTTTACTTTTTACTTTTACTTTTTTTTTTTACTTTTTTTTTTCTCTCGGCTCCCCTTTTACCTCTTTTTTTTTTTTTAGGAACAAGAGATGGGAGGTGAAGTTATCCCACTGGGCGTGCCAAAAATTTGTAAAGCGTAAATTTCGAGTCTAAAATAATTAAACTCGAAAATACAAAAATAAATTACAAATAAAAATTGTAAAAGAAAAGAAAATTTACGTGGGGTCGATCTCCGTAGATCCTCCGATTAGTGTTCCTTTTTTGACTCCGTCAAGGGCTGCACGAACTTGATCTTAATAGAAATAAATTACACAACTTTTTCTTGAACTGGGTAGACTGAAACTAGATCTGATTTGGATGTTTAGACTACGGTTAAGGACCGTAGAGACCAGATCTGAGCTGATTTGACTTAATTTCACCGAGGGTCGAAGGGACTTGTTCTCGGATGAGTTGCCTGGATTTTGCTGAGGGTCGTATGAGACTTAATCCCAGCCGGATTTGTAATATTTTGATTTTTTTTTTACTATCTCTCTCTTTTTTTTTCTTTTTTTTTCTTTTTTTTTTTTCCGCCTGCTTTGCGCTTGCTTCGCTGCTGGCTTCTCTTTTTTCTTCTTCTGCTTCTCTTCATTTCATTCAATTGGGGAGGCCAATTTATAGGCCTCCCCCATGCTTGCCTGCCACCAACCAAATGGTTGGTGGCATTAATTAGGTTGGCGGCTGCCAACCATATAATATTTTTTTTTTTTTCGATTAGTTTACACTTGTCATTTTAAATAATAACATAAAAATAAAATAATATTATTTTATTAATAAATAGTAACTTATAGAGTAGAACAATATTATTTTAATCAAAGTTATTAAACTTGGCCTTAAAAACGATTCGGCTAGAGGACTAGATCAATAAATTACTAGTTCAACTAATGGGTCTATGGCTAAACTTTTTAAATCCAAATAAAGAAAAAAATCTTTTTTTTTCTTCTTTTTAAGACATTAAAATGTATTAAAATCTTTTATTTTTTATTTTTTTTACTTAAAAAAGTGACTCAGTCCAGTTAAACTAGGTTACAGGTTCAATGGTGTTTCAAAAACTAGGATAACAAGAATTTTTTGGGTCAAATGTCTAAATGGGTTTTTGACTAATCTGACCCGATCTAGTGGTCAGGACACAGAGTTACTGGTCCAACCAATTGGGCCGGACTGGATTTTGTAACTATGATTTTAATATATACAGTAACCTTCAATTAAAAAAAAATAAGAGTGAAAGTAAAATATAAAATAAAAAATTTAATAAAAACAAAATATAAATTTTAGTGAGAATAATATTATAAATTTAAATTTTTTAATACAACTTTTTTATACAAAAAAACATAAATTTAAATGAAACAATAGACTAAAATTAGCATAAATTAGCTTATGTTTTCTTTTTCAAGGTGGCCACTTGCCCACCATCATCTGAATGTGGATCTGCCAGTGAACCTCATTACATCTTTGCTCGCTCTTTTTCTTTGATTACACAAAAAAAAAAAAAGTATATTAAATTATATTAATTATCATATTTATAAGTTGAGGTCAATAGTCAACCATTAAATATCTTTATTTAATTTTTTTATAAAGAAAGCTTATTACCTTTATGTATTCAATTGACAATCATTGAATATCTTTTTTCCCTTCCATAAATTGAATATCTACGACTTTATTGTCAATCCTGGCACATTAAATGAGTGGCAATTGACTAAGGAGGTATTTGTGAGGGTATATTTATATTTTATTTTTAAAAAGTAAGATTATAAGTGTTTGATAAATTTTTTTGTATTGTTATTTGATTCCACTTATATTCTTATATTGCTCTCTAACAACAGTTAATTGAAAAGTAGTTTAAGACTACTTTTTACTATTTTTTGAGTTATTTTTCACTTTTTAATATTAATAATAATTTATATGAACTAAATTACCCTTAAATAATATTTATATAATTTTTTTATTATTTTTTTCACTTGCCACATAAATTGGATATGTTAATATATTTTATTAATATTTGTATAAGCACAATATTTTTTTCGACTATTTTTAAATAATATTTTTTCACTTCAATTTTTTTTAATATTAACACTTATAAAAAAATCTCAAAAAATATATTTTTTACAATTTAATAATAATTAATATTTTTTAAAAAAAATTAAAAATTAAGTAAAAAAATTCTCAATATTATTTATAAAATATTATTCTAAGAATATAAAATTATAAAATATAAAAATAAATTTTTGAATATGATATATCTATATAAATTAAATTTCTAAATTAGATAATTCAGTATTTAATAGCAATAGTAAGTATAAAATTGATACATGAATTAGCAATTAACAACAAATAATAATAATCAGTAACCGTAATTAATGACAATAATATTTAACAGTTAACCCAAATAGACTCTAACACAAACACGAATTTTGTGAAAAGCAAAGACCACAGTACATATCCATTTTCGTTAAGAAGCCCCGAGCACGAAATGACTCGGGAGCTAACTCATGTTATTAATGAACAGTCAATGCAAATTATTCCGTGGTCTATGACCTTCAGATTGAATTATTAGCCACTCCTACCTCACAGCCCAAAGAACACCTGGAATATTTTAGAAGTTTCAATTTCTGTCATGTTTTCCATTTTTGGGATGTATTTGCTACAATTTCACTACAAATTAATCTCATTCGTCTTTTTTCATCTATAACTACTCCAATTGTCAAAAATCGAACCGGTTATCAAACTAAAAAAATAGAAATTCAAAATTTAATCGGAATTAAACGATAGACTCGATATTTTACGATAAATATATATCTAAATTTAGAGAATTTCTAATTTTACTCTCATTTTTTTAGTTAGTATAACTTATTTATAATTTTACGTCATATAATGAGTAGGGTCCACTTGAAATAAAAAAATAAAAAATAAATTTATGTGATATAAAATTATGAGTGAGTTTTACTTCCAAAAAAAAAAGAGTAAGATTAGCAAGCAACGTTTATTTATTAGTAATTGAAAAAATATAAAATAATAGCAATTATAAAAACTTGATTGTATATTAAATATTTAGTTTTAGTAACTAAATTAAAGGTTTACATAAACTTTGTGATTTAATTGCAAATTGAATAGAATTTAGGATTCAATTGTAATTTAAATCAAGTTTTTTTTTTTTGGGTTTATATTCTAATTTTTGAACTTTAAAAAATCGCAACCTAACCCATTTTCTGATTTTTTTTTGACTGATTTACATGCTACTTGATTTTTAACAGAAATTGTACGTGCCTGCCACGTACAAGACGGGAACAGTAACAAATGTTACTGTTTCTAATAAAAATTATTTTTTAATTAAAAATAATATATTTTTTTTCCAACAAAATTTTTAATTAGAGTTTAAAGAAATACTAAATATGTTTAGAGTTAGTTTAAATATGTTTAAGTTTTCATTTTTATTAAAAATAATGTTTTTTTTAATATTTTAATATTAAAATATTACAAATAAAAAAACAAAAAAGTTTTAGATCCATACAAAATGTTTGTACTATAAGTCAAAGTGTAACCGATCGTTAATTTAGTGCAACTGTTTTGAAATTTTGTGCAAAAATAAAATAAAGAGATAAAATATATTTACTTTTGTTGTTTTACTTTTTGTTAATCTGGTTGCACTAAATTAAAAATTGGTTAAATAAAATAAAGAGATATGATATATTTATTTTTGTTGTTGCACATTTTGTTAATCTGGTTGCACAAATTAACAATTGGTTGCACATTTATTTTCGTATAAACATTTTATTTGTGTATTTTATCTGTGTCTAAAACTATGCTCATTAAAAAAAAAGAAAAAACACATAAAAGTCCAACGCGTCATCCTCCCGTCCCAAGTTTCTCGTCCACGTAATTGCACTCGATTTTTCAGATCAAATTGAACTTGGAACCATAGTTTTAAGAATCGTATTGGACTGATCGGTTCAATCAAAAAAATTGGGAACCGATTTGTAATCTGCTTTGACTATGTTAAAAAACCAGAGAATTAGTGAACCGGTATAAAAATTAAAAAACTGACCAATTCAACAAAAAATCGGTGAATCAAACCGAATTTTTTCAGTTTGGTCCATATGTAGTGGGTGACGTGGCGTGTTCTGGAGGTGCCACATGAGCCAAAATTTTCAAACGTGAAAATGGAAAGCCGTTCATTGCACGTCATTGAAGCACCGACATTTAAAAAAATGAAAGTACTACGTGTCAGACACACCGGACACACGGACACCCGACGGACATGCAGCGGACACGTGTTCGACACGGCTTAACGTGTCTGCCAAAAAAAATTTTTTGAAAAAAATTTAAACACGCGTGTCGAACACGAGAAATATAAGTGTCTGATACGCCACGAATACGTCAGAATATTTTTATAATTATTTTTAACAAACAAAAAAAAGAAAAATTCTTAAAAATTATAATTTAATACTATTGATAGTTCATAACTTTTGAAACGCTTAAATTTCAATTTATTTTTAATTTTAACAGAAAAATTAAATTGATTATAAAATCTTACATATCTATTTTAGTACTTCACAATAAAGAATAAAGAATCTTACAATATATTATTTGAATAAAAAAATTCTAAAACTTATAATAATTATATAAATATATTTTTGGATGAATAAAATTTATAAAATTGTTTAAAAATATATATATATGATGCACAAAAATTTTATAAATTTAATTATATATATATATATATATATATAACCGTGTCTAAACTGTGTCTATATCCTAATATTTTTAAAATTAGTGTGTTATTGTGTCCGTGTCATACCGTATTTATATCGTCGTATCTATGTCTGTGTTTTTATAGTTGCACGTTCAATTTTGGAAGACAGATAAACTTGCATCGGGCAATGGAAAAGTTTGCTTTGGAAAATGACAACCTTGAAACTGTAAGGATATTATTAATTTTTTATAATTATAACATCACGTTAAGGATTTGGACATAAAAATTGGATAAAAAAAGAAATATTGTATGTGAAACTGAAATAAATTAATATCTATAACTTAAATTTTGTTAGAACAATATAATATTTTATTAAATATGTCAATTATAATCTTTTTAATGTATGTAAAAATATGTCAAAAATTGTATGTAAAAATTGATATCTTATATAAATATTATTCTTAAAATGCAATTTATTTTAAATGTTTATTATTCTTCGTTAAAACATCTATTATCCTTTTAACTCATGTATAAATGAAATTTATTTAAATTTTTTAACCTATTAATTTGTAGTCTTACTTTACTGTAAATCATATATATATTAAATCTACAAACATTAGTGTTCTACTATATACATATATGTAATACTTATATATTATATATAATATTTACACACACACACACACACACACACATATATATATAATTTTTATATATTTAATATTAAATACTAATTTTATCAATTTAATTCTAATTAAATCAATTAAACCAGTAGAACTTTAAATTTCTATAACTTTTTAACTGATTAATCAGTTCAATTCTTAAAATGTTATTTATAACTTATCCGATTTATAATTAAACGGATTCAATCAATCAGTCCTATACGCCTTTGAAAACATGACTAATTGCGTAACCGAGACCAATGTATGAGAAAGCGCGTCGGCTTAATTACCAACAGTGATGGATGCATGAAAAAGTGATGTCATGGTTATTGTACTGTAATTACGCGTGCATCGAATTGTCATCACAACATTTCTAATGAAAAGGACAAAATTGTTTCAAAACAGCGCGGCGTCGGCATTGGTGGTCTGCGTGAGCAAGGGGCTTCAAACAGCGCGGATTTTTTTATTCAGATAATTCTTTTGGGAATACAATTGGAAAAATACAATAGATTTATAATAATTTAAATTATTAAATTGTAAAAAATATATTAAATTTTAAAAATAAAAAATAAATAAATTATTAAATAAATTATATATTTTTTATATATTTTATTAAATATATTTATGCAGTCTTACTTTTATTAATAAAAAAAAATTAAACGGCTACATTCGAATTTTTGACATGTTTGGTAGGTTTATGCTACGCATGGGGCCATCCATGTGGCTCTCCTCAGTCCTCATACGTATGGGAAGAACAAAAATGTTTCAAACCGAAAGCGTCACTTCAAACTCATCGTTGGCGACAAGGGAATGAAAAGTGAAGTGAAAGTGCGATCTCACATGTTTTTTCTACGAGCCATCGTTTTTGAAATGATTCAGCCGCGTATCCGGGTTGCAGTACGCGGATTCACAAGATCTCCTCGATTCTCGTCTACGTTAACTTGATCGATTTTGTCAAATATAATTGAAGACGGAAGATTAACAAAACTTTCGGCTAATTGGGATCTATTTAATAAATTAGGATGTTCTTGCGCACACACCCGCGCACACACACACACAAACGTTAGACCCCCCTGCGGTGGGTAATTTACATTTATTATTTTAGAAATAGAGTATATTTACAACTGATATCATTTAATTTGAGAAATTACAAAAAATATACTTTGACCAACAGTCCGTTAGTCAATTTAAACGAAAAATATTAATTGACCATTATACCCTCATATATATATTTAACTTAGAAAACTCTAATTACTTTTTCAGTTATCTCCATCTTTTTCTCTCAATCTAAAATAAAAATCTCAAATTCCAAACATGGAGTTGGTGTGCTCCATCTAAAATGAAAATTTAAAATAAAAATCTAAAACCCTAATTAAGCAAATTGCTTGATGGTTGGGTTGAAAGGAATCAATTTGTTGTGCTGGGTTGTTGGAGTTCATAAAGAAGGGTCGTCAGTGGAACCAAGAGAAAGGTGGTTGCGGAGGAGCAATGGCAGCCCGCAAGCGAAGAGTCGTTAGATGATGACGTTGGGCCAAGATCAGAGTCGTTAGCGGTAGAGGAGCAGAGATCAGATGCTGTTGAACTGTTCTAGAATGGTTTAGGTCGTTCGAAAGGGAGAACAGAGCAGTAGGAAGGCGACGGAGCAAGGTGACGGCAGCTACTTCGGGCGGCTGTTTCAGGAGATTTCAAGTTACATCTCGGTGCATGAAGACTAGGGATGTGTAGCTCGGCGAACGGCGAGTTCGGAGAGGTATTTCTGGGCATCGCCGGCGACTGGCAGCGACGGTAACAGTGGCAGTCCGACGAGGTTGGGGCAACATAAGACAAAAATAGATTTTAAAGTCTTTTTGTGGTTTTTTTTATTTATTTTAATAGTTTTGTGAGCAATTTTTTAGAAAATGAGATTAGGTTCTGATCTGGAAATAAAAGTTTAAAAGCTTTTGATTTGTGATTTTAGATTGAAAGCTGAAAAAGAAATTAGAGTTTTCTAAATTAAATATACATTTGAGGGTATGATGGTCAATTAATATTTTCTGTCCAAATTGACTAACGGACTGTTAGTCAAAGTATTTTTTTGTAATTTCTCAAACTAAGGGATATCAGTTGTAAATATGCCCTATTTCTAAGGTGACAAATGTAAATTACCTCCCTGCATTGGAACAAGCAATTTTCTTTGAACAGTTAAAAAATATATATAATTAGTATGTCGATTATTAGACATGTAAGTTAAAATTAGAGTAACTTTTATTTGTAATGTCTCATACAATCATTCCTAAAGGAGCAAACCGAGAACCTGAGTATCAATGGGACCGAATATGTTTCTGTTATTAAAGACTTCGATGATTACCGAATTTATAACTCATTGTTGCGCCACAATTTTTCTCCACTACAGCGGATACCCAGCCATTTGCCAGAAAAAGGCACGAACACAGGAACTCAAATATGAATCGCCAACATAAAATGCCTGTCGACTTACCACTGAACTACCAGTTCAGGTAGTTGTGTTGGACCAGCATGTGCAAATTTATCACTGGGAATGTATTTTTGCTCGTAATTTATTTTAAAGAACCTTAAATTTTAAGTATTTTATTTTTCAAAATAACCAGAAAAAGGAATTTCGGAGTAACCTTTTTGCTTTTTAATAAAAACAAAAATGAAAAATAAAAAGAGACTTATGAGTGTTTTTTTTTATACTTTTGAAGAAAAAAGGAAAAATTTTAAAATATTAGTTTCTTTCCTAAAAAACAAACAGAGGAATTTAAGATTTTTTTTCTTTTTTACAAATTATTTCACTTTATTTTTTTATTTTTCTTAATTATGAGTATTCACGTAAGTTGTGTAAATTGCAATGCCTTTAGATCGTAATTATATAAAATCTTTCTTTGTAAATTTCCCAATATCAAGAAGGAAGCGAATTAATTTCAAAGGACTAAAAGGATCCACCCAGTGTGATGCACAGCTGATGGCAAGAAAGCCAAAAATGGCGCATTTGACCACGGACAGCATCGTTTTTAACTTTCCGAGGAAGAAAAATCAAAATTTTAATTTTTCTTCGCATACAAGTCGAATGTTGTTTTCGAAAAGCTGGGCAGAAGGAAAAACAGGCTCCCAGATAACGGTAGCTTTCTTGCCCAGGAGGAAGGAACAGTTCAGTGCTACTCTATAAATTAGTAAGATATAAATAACATATAATTTATTTAATAATATTTAATAATTTATTTATTTTTTTTAATCCAATCTTTTAACAATTAATATCCCTCTAATTTGACCTAACTTACACTCACTAAATATTTTTTTTTTTCATCTGTAGTGCGTGAGTGTGTATACATACATACATACATACATACATACACATATATATATATATATATATATATATACATATATATATATATATATATATATATATATAATTTATTCTTCAGGTCATTAAGAGCATTGACAATCCGGATATTCAGAAGCAGTATTTAACAGCTTCAAGAATCTCTGGAATCCACTTCAACAACAACAACTGCTTTAAACTCTAGGTCAAACCCTTATGATTTGACTTCCATTTTAAACAAATCCCGCAAACCCAAAAGCTGTCAAGTTGGATGCCTTCCAAAAGAAATGGAGAGCCAAATTGTTTAGGATGAAGAATATCCATAATCTGACAAGTGGAATACGAATAATCTTTGTTTGGGTCAAAGGTGGTATCCGTTTTAGTAATCCATTGGCCTTCATGTTTAAATTGGTATTGGAATTTCCATTTTACTGAGGGGTGCTCGGTTTCAGAAAGGAGGGCCATGTAATAGGCAACAGGTATCTGAAAATTCCAAGGTTTAAATTCCCATTTGGCGCCAAAACAGTTTAAGACTGCACCATAGGGGGTTCCATCAGGTTTACCAGAGTTAGGAACATATCCTTCCTCTTGTAAAAACAGATTTTGATGAAATTCTTTTCGAACAAAATCAGTCCACTTATCCGAAGACAAGGGTTTTAGAAATTCATTTTGAGACGTCCCCTGAGAGAAAGACGAGACAATCTCCTTTTGTTTTAAAGTGGGTTTAGAAATCATACCTGAGGTCTTCACAGGCTGGGGTTTAATTTGTTTAGTGTTTTCAAGGTTTTGGAGGGCAAGAAGCATTTGTGGATCTTGCGCCAGTTTAGCAGCCCATTCTATGACAAGCTGTTTTTTACTATCAAGGTCTTGTTGCTTGGAAGATTCTTCCTCTTCGGTGGCAATGTCAGCCCATGATTTTTTAATTGTTTTAAGGACTCTAGGATTATCTTCAGGGTCCAAGGCTGGTTTAGAAGAAGGTTTAATGGCTTTTATTGCTGCTGAGAGCAATTTTTCTGTGGCTTGTTTAGGAGGGGGGGCTTTGGATTGTTTCATCCAAAACCTGGGTTTTACCTTTGTCTTGTTTGGTTTTGGATTTTTTAGGAGCCATGAAGAGGGAGGCCTGTTTTGGAGAAATTCTCGGGTTAGAAAATCTGGTAGAGAATTGGTTTCTCCCTTAATATATTCAAGATCAAAATCAAATATACTAAGTATAGCCTGCCATCTAGCAAAAATTTGTTTAGAAGCCACATTTTTAACATCTTTTTCTAAAATTTCTTTAGCAGATTTACAATCAATACGAAGTAAAAACTTTTGATTGAGTAAATCAGCTTGAAATTTAGAAATATATTTTACAATACTCAAAATTTCCTTTTGAATAGTGAAATAATTGGTTTGAGCACCTTTCCAGTGGCCAGAAGTATACTGTATTATATATTCCTGTCCATTAGAAAGTTGTTTTAAAATACCACCGTAGCCAATATCCGAGGCATCTGTTTCAACTATCTTAGTTGCCAAGGGGTCGGGAAGGGAAAGGATAGGAATTTCCTTTACCAGTTGTTTAATTTTTTGGATGGTATATGTATGTTCTTCAGACCAAGAAGGAGGATTTTTCTTAAGTCTTTGGTGAAGAGGTTTACAAAGCTGATTGAGATTTGGATAAAAGTCTAAGACATAATTTAGACTTCCAAGGAATCTTTGCAGCTGAGTTTTGTCAAGAATTTTATCAGGAAACTTATCAACGAAAGATAAGGATCGCTAGATTGGAGTAATGGTTCCTTGACAGATATGATGACCAAGGAAACGAATATTTGTCTGGAAAAGAGACATTTTTGGTTTAGAGATGACAAGACCACTTTTCTTAGCGATAAAAAAAAATGTTTTCAAATGTTTAAAATGCTCGAAAATGGAATGAGAAAACACAAGTATATCATCAATGTAAACAATGATGAATGATGAATATGCAGAGAAAATGTCATTCATGATTCTCTGAAATTCACTTGGTGCATTTTTCAATCCAAATGGCATAACATTCCACTCATACTGTCCAAATGGAACAGTAAAGGCAGTTTTATAACGGTCTTGGGGGGCAATTTAAATTTTCCAAAACCCAGATTTTAAGTCCAAATTGGAAAATATATATGCAGAATGCAACTTATTTAACAAATCCTTTTTATTGGGGATTGGACTACGAATCCATTTTAATGCAGTGTTTAACGGTTTATAATTAATAACAAGTCGAGGAACACCACGTTCAATTTCTGAATTCTTATTAACATAGAATGCAGCACATGACCATGGTGATCGTGATTTTCTGATGAGCTTCTTACTAAGCAAATCAGAAATTTCTTGTTTACAATGTGTCAATAGTTCAGCATTCATCTGAACTGGTCGAGCTTTGGTAGGAATTTGACGTTCGTCAAAATCCTTTTCATATGGTAAATCTACCATATGTTGTTTACGTTCCCAGAATGCCGTTGGTAAATCAGAACAAAGTTCTTTTTCAAACTGACTTTGTAAAACAGAAATTTTCTTTTTGACAAAATCAGAGGCAAGTTGGTTTTTAATTTGTTTAAAAGAAACAGAGGTTTTGAAAACAGAAAGATCTGTTTCTTTGGTTTTAATTAAATTGTGAATTTCATTTCGATAAATGCTATGTGCTTTTATCAAATGCGAATTCTTGGTTTTAGGTTTTTCAATAAAAACAAGTTTATGTTTCTGAGAAGATTTTGAATGTTTAAAACAAATACCATGATAATCAACCTCGTAAGGAGTTATCATGTTGATAAAAAGAGTACCCAGAATCACAGTGTGATGGATATCTTTTACCAATAAGAATGAAGTTAAAATACTAATGTCCTGAATAGCGACATAGGCATCAACCTTACCGTTGATTGTCAATCTGGAAGCATTAGCAGTTGAAAGTTTCTCAGAAGTATATTGATGTAAATGTTTAGGAACTATACTCTCTTTGATACAATTCAGGTCTACACCCGTGTCAAACAGAGCAATAGTTTCTAATGAAAAATCATCTGAAAAAACGATTTTTATTTTAATCAAATATTTTTGGGAGGTAATTTCCCATAAAACATTTAAAAAATCAGTATGTTCTCCTGAAGGTTGAACATCTGTTTCTTGTTCATCTTCAGAGCTACTGAGGGTTTTAGTTAAAAGAGTCTGTAAAATCTGAGAATCAGAATTTTGTTTTTCTTTTAAAAGTTTAAGCTCAGATTTAATGCTTTTAATCTCAGTTTGCAATTCTTGCAAAGAAAGATTAGAAGTTTTGGGTTTGCGGGATTTGTTTAAAATGGAAGTCAAATCATAAGGGCTTGACCTAGAGTTTAAAGCAGTTGTTGTTGTTGAAGTGGATTCCAGAGATTCTTGAAGCTGTATTAAATACTGCTTCTGAATATCCGGATTGTCAATGCTCTTAATGACTTGAAGAATAAATTCTTGGTCTTTTGTAAGAACATTAACTTGTTTATCAGAATCAGAGTCAGAACTAGTCTTACTACTAGAATCTGCAATTTCATCTATTTCTGCAGAAGAATTAGATGAATCATTATCTGATTCAGAAAGTTCAAGAATGAGAGAATTTAGCTTATGACGAATTTGTTCATCAAGCTCAATCTCATTGAGGCGTTTATGGAGTTTACAAAATTTAGCCATGTGGCCAGGTTTATGACATTTAAAACAAACAATTTGTTTAGAAGTAGAAGGAGTGCTGAAAACAGGTTTTAAACGTCGTTGTTTAGGAAGAGATTTCTTTTTCAAAACTGGTTTATAAAAAGCATCCTTGGAGGGAGACTGTTTTTTAGAAAACCGTTTGTTTTTTGGAAAAGACGTTTTAGAGGGAGTCTTGCGTTTAGAATCATTTGGAATAGGATTGAACTCAAACTGTTTACAGAAACTTCCTAGTTCCTGTTTAGTTCGCGCCATTTCCTATTTCAAATGTTTCTGAAGTTTAATGTCTTGGCAAATTTTAAGTCCTTCCTTTTGGGTTGAACTTATTAATTCACCATATGTGAGTTTGTTATAAGGAATGGGATTTCCTATGGTTTCTCGGAGTTTATGTCTAACCTTTTCACCTAGGAGAGTAGGGAGTCCTGCAAGGAATTTTTCTTTCCAAAAAGACTGATTGGAATCTTCCCTAAGCATTAACCTAGTGAGAAAAGTGTTTTTGTAATACTGAAAATCACTTAACTTCTTACATCTAAGATTAGATAGAAGTTCAGCGTTTTTATCTTTCAAATGAGAGGGGTCTCCTACAAAATGTAAAGAAATGGTTAGAATCAGTGTAGACACTGAATCTGGAATAGGGTTTCCTAATGTATCAAGAATGGGGATTTCTTGATCATCAAGTTTTACTGAAGTTAATATTTCTAATCGTTCTGTTTCCTGAAGATGGTAATCCCACCATCCAACTTATGATTTAGAAATAGGATGGTAATCCTATTTCTAAACCCTTATGTTTTGTGGTATCAGAGCCTAGGAAGGCTGTAGATCTATAGAAATTTGTTCTGTTTTTAAATAGTCTGGATATTGGTTGTGAGTTAGAGTAGATTCCAACTGAACCCAGTGCAGAGGTAAGCAGCAGTAAGTCCCGACGGACAGGGCAATCAGTCTGTGTGCTGCAGGGTATAACCGGAGTAGTCTATCATAAACAACATCCTTATTATTTTAAAACATGGATCCAAATTTCTGTAGATCCACCTCTTTCTCAAACTCTTCTACCTCAGACTCCTCTGAGATCCGTAGAGTAGTAAACCGTGAATAAATGACTTATGAAAACTTTAAACAAGTGAATAATTGGGAAATACCCCGTGTTAAACCAAATCAGATATATCATCTGTCTAAATCTATCTTTGCTAAACTCCCTTTTAAAACCGATCTTCACATTAAAACTGAACAGAGAGACATTCCTCTTTCAGCTTCCTTAAAGGAAATTAAACTTTTGACTCCTGAATCTCTTGACCAACATCGTAAAAATGGCTTCCAGTATATTCACATTGGACTTATACAGGTTGCTTTTAGACCCCTCACTTGTGAAGGACTTGACACCTCAATTCTTGCAGTCCTTAGGGATGCTAGGCATGTAAAATTCCAGGATTCCCTTCTTGGTACTGTTGAATCAAGTTTAAACACTGGACCAATCTCTTTTGATTGTTATCCTGGCTTGACCATTTCTCTTACTGATGAACATATTTTAAAATCTGCTGTTTTGCAAATTAAAACGCATAATTATAACATGTTGCCTGGTTCTATTCCGGTTGCGTTAATGTTCCGCATCCATTATAAACTCATGGCATCTGCATTTACTCCCATTAAACAATTGCATAAATCTGCTAAAGGTGAAACACTTCTGATACAAACAGATCTCACAAGGTCTAATGTTCAGATTCCTAAACCTATTCAATGGAAAGACATCACTTTTCCAGAAGAATGGTCTCTTATAGGAGCTACCCCACCGGCAGAATTACCTCCTCCTGAGATAAACCCGGACTTAGTCCACATTAAACAATTCAGTGATGGTAGAGTAACATTAAAATTTGACAGAATACCTAGATCTGTTAGCTCTAGGTTTTCAGATGATTCGTCCTCTACTTTAAACATAGGTAATGTTTCTCAGATTCCATCTGTTATAAACATTCCTGTCTCTAAACCAAGGCATTCTACATCTGATCTGCCTAACCCTCGCTTTAAACATGCTGATTATTCTACTGGTGTTACCCATTCTATTTATGAGATAGGTGAACCTTCTAATAAACCTCTTAAATCAGTAGACCAGGTTGCCACAGATAGTCCTCCATCCCAGCCGACTTCTCCAACCTATTCTGCTATCACGGAAAATGTTTTGAACGTTCTTGAAAAAGAATTTGTTCTTGATAAAACATTTTTACGAAAGGATTTTTATTCACCTAAACGAAAAGAAATGCGTGAATGGGTTTTTATGCATTTTGATCATATTCTTCCAGAATTACAAAAAGTTTTTTATTTGTTTCTGGAAACCCATAAAATTCATATTCCATTTTTTGATTGGTTTCAATATCACACAGAAACGTCAGATGATTGGAAAAAAGAATTTCCATATTTTGAATGGCCTGTTGATATTTTACCAACACCCAATAATTCATTTTTTAAAACCATAAATCCTATTTCTAAACAACAAAAGCTTCTAGTATGGGAAGTTGAGGGAAAACAGATTCAATCTGAACACCCTCCTCTACGTAAATATTCTTTTAAACAAGGAGAAGTTTCCATCGAAGCATCTCCATATAAAATTCCTACAAACTCTGACGATAAGAATCTGAAGAGTTTAATTGAACAAAACAATTTTTCAAATGTTAATATGTATACTATCAGTAATCAGTTAAATCGTTTAGAAAATCATTTTTCTACCACTGTTTTACCTGATTCCTCCAAAATATAGATTAATAAAATCCCTATTTTTAAACCTTTTGAAGTCTCTTCTTCTAGTAAAAAGGAATTTCAAACTGATAAAACCAGTTTTTTAGATATTGTTAAACAACAGCTTCAGTCTTTAGGATCAGCAAAATCCTCTAGTTCTAGGGTTGTTCTTGACACTCCTGTCAGAATTAGTCAACCTACAGGATCTTCTAAAACTATTCAAATCCTTGATCAATTCGAAACTTCATCTGTTTCTAAGTCAGACTCAGATGAACCCCAACTCAATAAACTCATTTGGACTCCTTGTACTATTTCTCAGTCTAGGACTCCAGACTTAGACAATGCCTCTAAACAGTTGACTACCCAGACTAAATATAGTGCAAACTCCATTTATGAATGGAATATAGATGGAATGTTAGAATATAACATTCTTGGCATATTGCACCAAATGACGATGGCAGCTAATGCTTATCGTTCTCAAAACACTACTATTTCTCATCGTGCCATAGCTGAAATCCTTATTGCAGGATTTACAGGACAGCTAAAAGGATGGTGGGATTACCATCTTCAGGAAACAGAACGATTGGAAATATTAACTTCAGTAAAACTTGATGATCAAGAAATCCCCATTCTTGATACATTAGGAAACCCTATTCCGGATTCAGTGTCTACACTGATTCTAACCATCTCTTTACATTTTGTAGGAGACCCCTCTCATTTGAAAGACAAAAACGCTGAACTTCTATCTAATCTTAGATGTAAGAAGTTAAGTGATTTTCAGTATTACAAAAACACTTTTCTCAGTAGGTTAATGCTTAGGGAAGATTCCAATCAGTCTTTTTGGAAAGAAAAATTCCTTGCAGGACTCCCTACTCTCCTAGGTGAAAAGGTTAGACATAAACTCCGAGAAACCATAGGAAATCCCATTCCTTATGATAAACTCACATATGGTGAATTAATAAGTTCAACCCAAAAGGAAGGACTTAAAATTTGCCAAGACATTAAATTTCAGAAACATTTGAAATGGGAAATGGCGCGAACTAAACAGGAACTAGGAAGTTTCTGTAAACAGTTTGAGTTCAATCCTATTCCAAATGATTCTAAACGCAAGACTCCCTCTAAAACGTCTTTTCCAAAAAAACAAACGGTTTTCTAAAAAAAAGTCTCCCTCCAAGGATGCTTTTTATAAACTAGCTTTGAAAAAGAAATCTTTTCCTAAACAACGACGTTTAAAACCTATTTTAAGCACTCCTTCTACTTCTAAACAAATTGTTTGTTTTAAATGTCATAAACCTGGCCACATGGCTAAATTTTGTAAACTCCATAAACGCCTCAATGAGATTGAGCTTGATGAACAAATTCGTCATAAGCTAAATTCTCTCATTCTTGAACTTTCTGAATCAGATAATGATTCATCTAATTCTTCTGCAGAAATAGATGAAATTGCAGATTCTAATAGTAAGACTAGTTCTGACTCTGATTCTGAGAAACAAGTTAATGTTCTTACAAAAGACCAAGAATTTATTCTTCAGGTCATTAAGAGCATTGACAATCTGGATATTCAGAAGCACTATTTAATACAGCTTCAAGAATCTCTGGAATCCACTTCAACAACAACAACTGCTTTAAACTCTAGGTCAAACCCTTATGATTTGACTTCCATTTTAAACAAATCCCGCAAACCCAAAACTTCTAATCTTTCTTTGCAAGAATTGCAAACTGAGATTAAAAGCATTAAATCTGAGCTTAAACTTTTAAAAGAAAAACAAAATTCTGATTCTCAGATTTTACAGACTCTTTTAACTAAAACCCTCAGTAGCTCTGAAGATGAACAAGAAACAGATGTTCAACCTTCAGGAGAACATACTGATTTTTTAAATGTTTTACGGGAAATTACCTCCAAAAAATATTTGATTAAAATAAAAATCATTTTTTCAAATGATTTTTTATTAGAAACTATTGCTCTGTTTGACACGGGTGCATACCTGAATTGTATCAAAGAGAGTATAGTTCCTAAACATTTACATCAATATACTTCTGAGAAACTTTCAACTGCTAATGCTTCCAGATTGACAATCAACGGTAAGGTTGATGCCTATGTCGCTATTCAGGACATTAGTATTTTAACTTCATTCTTATTGATAAAAGATATCCATCACACTGTGATTCTGGGTACTCTTTTATCAACATGATAACTCTTTACGAGGTTGATTATCATGGTATTTGTTTTAAACATTCAAAATCTTCTCAGAAACATAAACTTATTTTTATTGAAAAACCTAAAACCAAGAATTTGCATTTGATGAAATCACATAGCATTTATCGAAATGAAATTCACAATTTAATTAAAACCAAAGAAACAGATCTTTCTGTTTTCAAAACCTTTGTTTCTTTTAAACAAATTGAAAACCAACTTGCCTCTGATTTTGTCAAAAAGAAAATTTCTGTTTTACAAAGTCAGTTTGAAAAAGAACTTTGTTCTGATTTACCAACGGCATTCTGGGAACGTAAACAACATATGGTAGATTTACCATATGAAAAGGATTTTGACGAACGTCAAATTCCTACCAAAGCTCGACCAGTTCAGATGAATGCTGAACTATTGACACATTGTAAATAAGAAATTTCTGATTTGCTTAGTAAGAAGCTCATCAAAAAATCACGATCACCATGGTCATGTGTTGCATTCTATGTTAATAAGAATTCAGAAATTGAACGTGGTGTTCCTCGACTTGTTATTAATTATAACCCGTTAAACACTGCATTAAAATGGATTCGTAGTCCAATCCCCAATAAAAAGGCTTTGTTAAATAAGTTGCATTCTGCATACATATTTTCCAAATTTGACTTAAAATCTGGGTTTTAGCAAATTCAAATTGCCCCACAAGACCGTTATAAAACCGCCTTTACTGTTCCATTTGGACAGTATGAGTGGAATGTTATGCCATTTGGATTGAAAAATGCACCAAGTGAATTTCAGAGAATCATGAATGACATTTTCTCTGCATATTCATCATTCATCATTGTTTACATTGATGATATACTTGTGTTTTCTCATTCCATTTCCGAGCATTTTAAACATTTGAAAACATTTTTCTTTATCGCTAAGAAAAGTGGTCTTGTCATCTCTAAACCAAAAATGTCTTTTTTCCAGACAAATATTCGTTTCCTTGGTCATCATATCTGTCAAGGAACCATTACTCCAATCTAGCGATCCTTATCTTTCGTTGATAAGTTTCCTGATAAAATTCTTGACAAAACTCAGCTGCAAAGATTCCTTGGAAGTCTAAATTATGTCTTAGACTTTTATCCAAATCTCAATCAGCTTTGTAAACCTCTTCACCAAAGACTTAAGAAAAATCCTCCTTCTTGGTCTGAAGAACATACATATATCATCCAAAAAATTAAACAACTGGTAAAGGAAATTCCTATCCTTTCCCTTCCCGACCCCTTGGCACCTAAG